>JALCCF010000070.1:0-63313 GCA_023212605.1 Moesziomyces parantarcticus | reverse complement strand
TAGCCGCCCTACCACACCCCGGGGTGGTGGTGGGGGGTGGGGGGGTGGTATTCCAAATAAAGCCCCACGGGGCGGGGGTGGGGGGCGTGTTGTTGGCCCCCCCCCCCCCCCCCCTTTTCTCCCACACTTGTTAGGGAAGATGTCGTGTTGGTAGCCAACGGGGTAGCCAACCGCAAGCCAACCGCGCACAATCGGTTGGCTTGCAGGTTGGCTTGACAGACAAACCAACCCGATTGGCTTGCGGTTGACTACCGCGTCGGCTACCGACACGACATCTCCCTTTTTTCTCGATAGTCATGCATCTTCTTTCATCAGATGCAGATCACGAACGCAGCCATTCATGAAAATTCCCGCCCATGCGAGGACACGGAATTTTGAATGTGATTTGTTCGGATTTGCTGAATTCCGAAGAGTTACCGTACGTGCGTCTCACTTGATTTTCATGACTCTGGCAACAAATAAGTCAGTGGAAGGAGCGCACAGCCCGCTCGCAATTGCTGAATTCGGTCGAAAAATGGTAGAGAATCATTCACATGCCTCCATCGTAAGCAGCTGAGATCTACCATGCATGAATGCAATCCGATCGTGACGTGAGTTAACTCAACTTGATTAGGCTTGAATAATCAAAGCAGTCATATTATGAATATGTCGTAGCAGAACGCGCTGCGCAAGCATAAAGCCTTGTATTGATTGCGACTTCTTATGACTTAAAGAGCTGCATGGCGGCCAGTCCGGTTGGCCCAGCCGCCTGTCAGCCCGCATATTTCTAGGATGTGAATCATGAGACGTTTTTGATCCTGAAAAAAAAACGACACTCCATCTTGAAAGCGCTGAAATTAAAACCTAAACCTTAATTAAGTTCCCTTGTTCCAACGAAACGCGAGCTGGCGAAGATGAGCCACGTGGCTGGGTGAGTTGCTCCTCGCCAGCTCGCGTTTTCAGGATATGAGTCTCGAAATGATTGACAAACATGCACATTCACTTGAGTGCAGTAATTTATCATACGAAGCAGTCAGACCCTCCAGACTTCCCAATCGAAAGGAAAAGAGAAAAAAATTATGAAGCATCAAGGATCAAGAAACGTGAGACACAGATCAGGGTGGTGCCGAAAAAGGCTAGGGATTTTGCTCTCGAAGTGCTGCAAAACGCATCAACGATCGGCTGCTGAGAAAACGGTGAATTATGAACCGCAAAAATTACGAAACTGTTAGAATACGACGCGCAAAACAGAAAATACAAAATCACAAGAACATGCTTCCCGCCTCTCCCCGTCTCGTCCCAGTTCCTTCCCGTTGCATGTACACCTACTTCCTTGTCTCTCCTCCTTCACAGTTAGTCAACGTCATACATGTATATATACTTCACAGTTCCCACGTCTCACAGTTTTGAATCCAAGTGCTTTGTCTCTTTTTTTGATTTTGTGCTTAAGAGAAACAGCCTCCCAACCTTGAAAAGTCATGAGTCGCGCATAACATCCCGGAAAAAAGGGATATCATGTCGAAAGCCGACCATACATGATGGTAAACTATCCTGAAACAAGTAAGACGTCGTGATCTCAGCCAACAATGCACAACGCCAGCGTGGACCGCTGGCTCGGAAAAGCGAATTGCTCCTCTTGGCTGAAGTTAATTTAGTGAATCGCTGAAAATTCAAGCCAACGACATTAAATAATTTTGACTGGCCATGACTTACGCGCAATCCATGTTTGGGCTTGTTTTTTTGGCATCTTTTGCACAAAACGCGTTCGTTTGCGCGATTCGCGTTTGTTACATGTCCGTCGCGTAACGCCTGCGTTGGCTTGAAAATCAAGCAGACCACTCAATCGAGCCAACGGAGGCAGTAGGCGGCCAAAGCCAACACCAAGCCAACTGGGGTCGCTGGCTTGAGCGTTTAGCCAATTACTAAGCCAAGAGGGGTGGTTCGCACAAATTCCAAGCCAACGACCTTAGCCAACCATGTTGTGTGTGATTGGCTTCCCTATCCATCCAATGCATTAATATTATAACAGGTGGGCCGGGTGGCTGCTTCTCGCAAGCTGGCGTTTTTTGAGGATACGATTTGGCTACCCCACGGTTTGACGAATTTCAGCCAACCAGCAGCTAAGTTATCCCTCAGCCACCCAGCATATCCTCAAAAAGGATCGTAGCATGCCAGGAGCCAACCGCGAGCCAACCGGGTTGGCTTAGCGGTTGGCTTCCGGAACGACATCTTCCTTACTTTTTGGATATGCAGGGTGGCTGCTGAGTGGCTCATTCTCGCCAGCTCGCGTTTTCTTGGGACATGGATTGGCGATCACCAGCAACACAAGGTTTTCTCGAATTGCGAATTCATGATTGTGGCTAGTCATGCAGCATGAAATTATGCTTGGGTCTAAGACCTTCGGTTATTCGGAGTGACTCGTGCCTTTTTATTGCCACCATTCATGATTCATGATTTTGAAGGAAGAATTAGAAACATTCAAGGCCTCAAATGTTGCAATTTCCCTCATTTTCAAGTGATGTTGAGCTGCCGTCCTCAATAATCATGAATCTAGAATGAAACATGGACCAAGTTGAAGTCATGGATCATGTCTCACTTGAATGCATGCGTTGTCGAGTTCCAAATCACGAACTACAAACTTCGGCAGGTATGAAGCATCACGCATGAATTTAAATAATGAAGAGGTCCATGGACACATGACCAGTCATAGGTAGTATAACTTAGCTGAAACCATGCATTGCACTTTTTCAGGCCGCATGACTCTTTCGAAGCCGCGTTCATGATTCGAGCTTTCCAACTTTTTGTGTTTCATGCATATTCAGTTGCGATGCTTGGCTAAGGCAGTCACAGGTCGGACGACGTTCGAACCATCGATGTTCATGGATGCATCATGCATGTCATTGTGTGGTGCCGAGCTGAAGCCTTCATGCTTGGCGGTTCATTATTAATTGATCTGACGCAGGACAAGTCACGAAGTCTCCTTATGCATTCTTTCTTGAGCATCTACGGGGCCCATGGATTTGCGCGCTTTGTGTTCCATTTGTGTTTTGTGTTTTTTTTTTAGTCGTCCTGACTGCATTAAATTCACAAGCCTTGCCATAATTTTATCAAATCAACTTATTGTAAGTGAGCCCGTTTATTACGAGCAAGACTTCCATGCATGATGTTTAGTAAGTTAGAGCAAATATCGCCAAAACGGCATCATGACTTGATCCGAAATATTCAACTTGGATGTGACATCAGTTTCGTGTCTCACGTCCTAAATTATGAAGGCAACAAGCATGAAGCAAGCCAACAATCCCCCTTAGCTTGGTGCCTCAGCCAGTCACTTGCCAACCACGAACCGCTTTGCCATGTTGTTGGCCTCCAACACGATACCGTCCTTTTTTGTGATCAGTTCTGAAAGACGCCGAGCTGGCAGGAATCAGCCACCCAGCAGCCACCCCGGGTGGCTGTTGGGACAGCCACCCCTCAGCCACCCAATCGCGCGTGGGTGGCTGTGGGGTGGCTGATTCCTCGCCACCTCGCCGTTCTATTGGATATAATCAACGCCATTCATGCCTGTCGATGTGATTTTCATGTATGAATCAATTGGATTGTGGTCGCGCTCTGCGCTCGTTAGAGGTCTTCTAGCCACGACGTCGTGAGTGATGCCAAGCGGAGGCTGCGGCGCTGACGAACGCGAAGAAAGGCGTCAAGACGATCGGTCGGCGGGCCTTGTGCCGCTCTGTAGCTCACGAACGAGCTGGCAGGCCAGCTCTTGGACGTCGCCGCCCTCTTTGAAAAGTCTGAAGACGGTGGTGCGGGGTAGCATGCCTGTAGCCTTGTTGAGGCGTGTTTGGAAAACCTGTGCTTGCCTGATCTCTTGTTCCGAAAGGGCCCGGGAGGTTCGAACAGCTTCAGCCGCTCGGCCGGTGTAATTTGACGTTGGCAGGTCTAAGATGGTTGGCGGCCTCGGCGGATAGGAGGTGTCGAAGAAGGGAAGCTCTGGCGCATCGGAGCGACGAATCGGACTCGGTTGCGTCAAAGCACTTTTGGGAGCCGACGGCAAGGTCTGGCCGGCGGAGGCAGCGGTGCTCGTCGACGCTGCATCCGAGTTGGACGTGGTGGAGAACGCGGAAGAGTCGGACGTGCGAGCGGCTGGTGTGCTGACGTCGCGGATGAAAATTCCACGGATCTGAGAAGGACGTTCTGCTGCTAGCGCACAGTAGAGTTCAAGGTCGAGCTCGCCAGAGTCGCCGATGAGGATGAACTGGGAGGTAGGAAAGTCGTCGAGGATCTTGACGACGTTTGCGCGCTTGCGTTCGCCGGCGGGTTCGAGCCAGCTGGAAAAGAGGCTGCGGGCACCGCTGGGATAGTGCTTCAAGACAAGATGGCTGACGGGCAAGCGAACGGCCTCTAAGAAGTCGAGCACGAGATTGTGGAGCTCGAGGGGCGCGTTTGTGACGTAGTGCAAGCCGACGCCGAGATCGGTCATGGCGTGGTACCAGGAGGAGATGCCTTTGACCTCGGCATCCTTGTAGGGAAGCACAAAGACGTTGCGCAAGATCTGCTTTGCTCCCTGAACGACGCCTGTATGCTTGACGGTGTCGTCGATATCGGAGATGACCCTGACGCGGCGTGGATGATCCTCTTGAATGGTGCAGCGGCGCCAGGGAGACTCGGGCCCGGTGGATGCGGTATCGTCGGAGGAGGTGAGGAGCTTTGCCTTGACGTCGAGAGCTTGGATCTGGTGAGGCGATGCATGAAGCACGTCGGCGTAGTGGTGGCAAAAGGCACTGAGCATGTGCCAAGGGATGATGAGGCGATGCTCAAACTGGCCGGTGGCGTCGGCTGTGAGACGCGTGGAAGCCATGACGAGGTGATTGCCGCGGGAATCGCATGCGACTTGGCCATTGATGACTGGCGAGATCTCGATAAAGACATCCTGATGCGGGAGACGGTAGACCCAGTAATCGTGCAAGCGACGAGAGAGATTGGTGTGGAACAAAGAGACCTCGTCTACACTGCGATTGAGCCACTGCGCCGAGCCACCGGAGAGGACGGTGTCGGATCTGGATGGGGTGCGGACGGAAGGGAGGGTATGGTGGAGCGGATTGTGATCGTGGCTGGGGCCCTGGGCGGCCTTTTTGGCGGCGGCATGATCGGTGGGGAAGGCGTGGAGGTTTTCCATGAGGCGGACGAGCGTCTCGTCATCGGCGTTTTCGATGAGCTTACGTGCGATCATTTCGGAGGCATGCGGGTGGGTGGATGTGTCGGTGTGCTGGGGCGAAGGTTGTTGACTGCTGTCCATCTCTTGTGGCTCGTCGACGAATGGTTGAGAGGATTGAAGCACGCTGGCTTCGGGAGCGATAGACTGGATGCGGGGGAGGCCTGCGAGCTGACGGGCCATTTGGTTGAAGATCCTCTGGCTGCGACTAGGAGAGTCGAGCACCTTGGATGCAAAGCCGTGGATGGAGACGTGCAGCTCGATTTCTCCATCCTCGAGGTCTTCGGGAGCATCTACGGTGGCCCAGCCCTGGGGATGGCGATCGCGTGCCACCTTGCGCTGAGCCCATCCGGGCAGGAGGACGACGCTTTGTGCGCCTGCACGGAGCGACATGTCTCTGAAGCGAGAGAGCGATGCGGACGAGGACAAGGAGGCTGTGGCTGAGGGCGAGCGCGAGAGTGATGTTGCGTCGGCGGATGCGAGAAGGGGCTGGATACGTGCGCGGGCTGAGCCGGCGACGGCTTGCCAGTCACGCGTTGCGAGGTAGTCTGCGCTGGATGAGAGCAGATTTGCGGCTCGACTGCGGATGCGGAAGCGACTCATGTTGGCACGTTGCTGAGTTGTGGGAGCGTGAGGCTGATCATCTTCGTGCATGGACGAGAGATGCGCGCGGGAAGAGGTGGCGAGGATTTAGAGGGCTGGCGCGACGGCGTGCATGGTTCTCTGGTCCAGCAACGTGTGGCGCGAGGGAGCGGAGATGCTAGGGAGCGGCCGTGGCAGGCGTCGGATGATGGTGGAGGATGAATGCAATGCGAATGATTCTTCGCAGCGGGGGAAAGGGTGGAGGTGGCCGTGCGCACTGCCAAGCTTGGTTTGTAAGCATTACAGCATGCACAATTCGGGCGGGCGGGGGATGCAAGGCCGCCCCACGTTTTGTCGGGCTGCAGCCGCTCGACTAGAAGCTGTCAAATCGGATCAGATCAGATCAGCAACAGCAACTGCAACGCACAGCAGCCGCTCATTATTCTTCAGAAAAAAAAGAGTTGAAAATTGGCGGCCTTTTGCGGGCACCTGTGAAAATTGCAGCCGGGGCCCAGCAGGGTGGCCGAGTTGGCCAGGGTGCACTCGCAACCGACGCATTTCACGCTATTTTCCAGAGGGCGGCAGGCGGCGGCACGTTCGAGAAGAAGGCTTGGTTGAGAAGAATCCAAGCCGGCCAGGCCAAAAGTGGCACCAAAAATGGCCGCCAAAGTGGCCACCAATCAATTGGCTGTTGATGAGTCGATCTTCGCCACTCGCAATTGCGCCTCGCTCTGCACCCTTTCCCATCATCCTTCCGACCCAGCCCCGCATCCTTCTCTCCACCGCCACCACCATCACCACCATTGTCCGGCTTTCTCACATCGCTGCCGAGCCCTAACCAGCTCGCCTCTACCCTACACTCCGCCATCCCACCTCTACCTCCGTCCTAGTGTTCGGGTCACTGTTCTGAGTTCATAGGCACGTTGCACTCTTCAGCTTGACGTCGCCTTCGATCTAGAATATTCCCTTCACCCTCGCCACCCTCGCCACCCTCGCCACCACACCCCACCCCCCGCACGCCCTTCACCATGCCCAACGGCGTCGACACCCCTTCTCTTCCGCCCAAGGGAGACACCTCCTGGAAGATCACCAACAAGATTGCAAAGGCCGAAAAGGAGGGCCGCATCTGGTGGAGCTTCGAGTACTTCCCGCCCCGCACCGCCCAGGGTCTCACCAACCTCTATGACCGCATCGAGCGTATGGCCGACCTCGGCCCCGAGTTCGTCGACATCACCTGGAACGCAGGAGGACGCACCTCGGACCTCACCGCTTCCCTCGTCAAGACCGTGCACACCTACATCGGCCTCGAGACCTGCATGCACCTCACCTGCACCAACATGCCTCGCGACAAGATCGACACCGCTCTCAAGGAGGCAAAGGAGTTCGGCTGCCGCAACATCCTCGCCCTCCGCGGCGATCCTCCCGCCGGCCAGTCCGAGTGGGAGCCGCACGCAGCCGGCTTCACCCAGGCTCAGGAGCTCGTCGAGTACATCCGCCAGCAGTACGGCGACTACTTTGCCATCGCCGTCGCCGGCTTCCCCGAGGGCCATCCTGAGGCCGTAGACGGACCCGAAAAGGAGCTCGAGCGCTTAAAGTCCAAGATCGACGCAGGCGCCGACTTCATCTTCACACAGATGTTCTACGACTTTGACATCTTTGCAAAGTGGGTCAAGGACGTCCGCGCAGCCGGCATCACCTGCCCCATCATCCCCGGCGTCATGCCCATCCAGACCTACGGCGGCTTCCAGCGCGCCACCGCCCGCTTCGGCACAAAGGTGCCCCAGTACTTCCACGACGCCCTCGACCCCGTCAAGGACGACGACCAAAAGGTGCGAGAGATCGGCACCCGCCTCGTCGGCGACATGTGCAAGAAGATCGTCGGCACCGGCCTCGGCATCAGCGGTCTCCACATCTACACCATGAACCTCGAAAAGGGCTCGCGCATGCTCCTCGACTACCTCGGCCTCACGCCTTCCGTCAACCAGGTCAGCCCGCTCCCCTGGACTCCCAGTCTCACCCCCAAGAGGCGAGACGAAAAGATCCGCCCCATCTTCTGGGCCAACCGCGCAAAGAGCTACGTCAACCGCACAGAGACCTGGGACGAGTTCCCCAACGGTCGTTGGGGCGACGCCCGCTCCCCCGCCTACGGCGACGTCGACGCCTACGGTGTCAAGCTGCGCTATTCGAACGAAGAGGCCAAGGAGATGTGGGGCACGCCCGAATCCCTCGACGACGTCAAGGCGCTCTTCCAGCGATTCTGCGCAGGCGAGATCAAGGCGCTCCCCTGGTCCGAGACCCCCGTCGCTCGCGAGACCTCGGTGATCAGCGACAAGCTCACCAAGATGAACCAGCTCGGCTTCCTCACCATCAACTCGCAGCCCGCCGTCGACGGCGCTCGCAGCGACGACAAGGTGCACGGCTGGGGCCCCAAGAACGGCTACGTCTACCAGAAGGCGTATCTTGAGTTCTTCGTCTCGCCCGAGGACCTGGATGCGCTCATCGCTCGTATCGAGGCCGACGTGCAGATCACCTACCACGCCGTCAATGCACAGGGCGACATGCGCACCAACACCAACTCGGAGGCGCCCAACGCCGTCACCTGGGGTGTCTTCCCGCACTGCGAGATCATCCAGCCCACGATCGTCGAGTCGATCTCGTTCCTGGCGTGGAAGGACGAGGCGTACGAGATCGGACGCAACTGGGCCAAGGTGTACGAGCCCTCGTCGCCCTCGCGCAAGTTCCTCGAGAACATGTTTGACAACTACTTCCTCGTCAATGTGGTGCACAACGACTTCAAGGCAGCCGACGCCATCTTTGAGCCCTTCCTCAGCGCATCCAAGGGCGCCGAGGTCAACGGCACGCTCTCGGGCCTTGGTGCGAGCGTGAGCCACGCCGCCGACAAGGTTTCCAAGGCCATCTCGTCGCTCACCAACGGCGGCGCTGCTGCCAACGGACACGCAGCGACGCAGGCTCCCGCACCGGCTGCATGAAGCGGCGGCGCCATTGAATCACACACACCCTAGCGAGCCCCTCGCTTTCAGAAGCTCGCTTGGGCCGAGCGCTGCATCAACTGCGGCGCCTCGATAGCATTCTAGCCACTTGGCTCGATGCTCGATCCATCACTCTTTTTGCATCTACCAACCTCGTCGTATTTCGGACAATCCAACCAACCAACCCCGGGGGCTTCTCAACGCAACGTCACGCATTCTTTCTCTTTTGCTTTCAACAACGCATCGCACTTTTTCTCCGTATACCTCTTACTCTCCAGTTTCGATCTCGTTCCCGCATCTCGCTTCCATCATACACATGGTACACCTCGGCTTTTCTTCTCTCTCTGCTTGTACGACTAGTTCAACCTTGTCTCTCGTCTAATGCTGTTCAACACCCGCAATCTTCATACATCCAGAGAATCTCGATTGGCGCGTGGGTGCGTGTGAGCGTAGATGGGGATTTCAAAATTGAGTGCGCAGGACGCGATCAGATCACGCTCTACCGTAAATTCCAGAGTGGCGAGGCGGGTGCTGCTGCTGCTTCTCCACACACGCATAGAGTGAGCGAGAGCGTGCATTTCGCGGGTTTCGGGGCTCGAGGGCGCGCGAAATGCCAGATGCATGGATCAGAGCTCAGTTGCGCGTCGGCTCCACTCCATCTTGCCTTTCTCCTCGACACCACCCAAGGCCTCGTCTACACACGCCTCGACGGCATCGCATTTCCTCTAGCACACACAAGTCGCAACCAGCTTGCGTTCATACGCCACCACCATGGTCAGCCTCACCACCTCGGACAACGAGCAGTTCACCGTCGACCGCGATGTCGCCGAGCGATCCGTGCTCATCAAGCAAATGCTCGAAGGTGAGACAGAGCCTAGCTAAGCAACCGTCCAACCGACTTACTAGCCAGCATATAACTGATCGCCTATTATGCTGCTCTCTGACCCGCATTCACAGACATTGGAGACACCGAACAGCCAATTCCCCTTCCCAACGTCTCTTCCAACGTCCTGAAGAAGGTGGGTTTCCCCGCGGCATCCATCGCTCATTGAATGGAAAGGTCATGTACAGAAGCTGATGCCGCGCTATATGCTGTTCTTCCGATACTCAACAGGTCCTCGAGTACTGCTCGCACCACCGCAGCGACCCTCCCGCACCCGCAGATGATGCCGAGGAGTCCCGCAGACGCACCACCGACATCTCGGACTGGGACGCCAAGTTCATCCAGGTCGACCAGGAGATGCTCTTCGAGATCATCTTGGCGGCCAACTACCTCGACATCAAGCCTCTCCTCGACGTCGGATGCAAGACAGTGTACGTGCCGGACTTCCATTGATCCGTCGAGCCGGGCGTGCAGGTTCTTACTGACTTCAAGTTCCTACTCTACAGTGCCAACATGATCAAGGGAAAGACACCTGAGGAGATCCGAAAGCTCTTCAACATCCAGAACGACTTTTCGCCCGAGGAGGAGGCACAGATCCGAAAGGAGAACGTGAGTATCGCTTCGAGCAAGGCTGACGGCAGTTCTCTTGCAAGTGTAGTAGCCAAGTCGAGCACGTCACTAACATTCATTGCCCGCGACCCGCCTTCTTCTCCGTGCTTGACTACAGGAATGGGCGGAGGACCGCTGATGGAGCCCTACGCATCTGCTGCACCGCAAGTCGGACGTGTCGAGCTCCCGACCTTTCTTCACAGCGCCGATTCCGAGAATGCCATGATTCCCAATGTCTCGCCTCTCGCGCTGCTCGCTGTGCACAGGCTCGCTGTGCGGAAAAGAAGCTTGCGTGAATGAAGATTGAGCGAGTTGTCTGTGGAGAGGCACTTCATTTGGAGCAGCGATGAAATTGTGTGTCACAGAGCTAATCGCTGTGTCGCGACGCATAGCTTCTTGCGCCGCGCATGGGTATTGTGCCTCCGGTGTGATCGTCGCTGTCCGACGGACGACGGAGTGAGTAGATGTTGACACGTCTCGCACAGCGCCGCGAGATCAAGGTCGTTGACAGCACTGCTTCACTGTCAACGTTACCAGCCACTAGGCATTCGCCCCTCAAAAGGATCTCGTTGCAAACAAAGCTATCAAGCTTCTTCGTTGGCATCCAAACGGGAGTAAGCCTGTCCTCAGAGGAGTCAGCCTGTTCTCAGAGATGCCGACTCATGCAGAACGTCTCCTCTTCCGCGTTGCGCTCCCGCAGTGTTGTCTGGGACTACAAAAATGACCGTCTTCCTCAGTCAGTCCTCGTCGCTGAGCACTGATACAGCACCACACCATCTCACTTTGCCTCTAAGTCCGATCATTTCTGGACGAGATGGAGGACTCGCCCGATGACAAGCCGAAGCGGCCCCGAGCAGCCAAAGCGTGCGACATCTGTCGTAAGTACCTTCCTTCTCTTGATGCACTGGACTCAGCTGACCGTTGTTGTGGGTTGGTGTTGTGTAGGGGCGAATCATCGCCGGTGTCCTGGTCCCGCCCCTAGATCCGATTCGTGCGAGCGGTGCATCAAGCAGAACAAGAAGTGCACGTGGAACACGTACGGCAAGGCTTCTCTCCGACGGTCCGAGTCCGCATCGCCCATAATTAAGCGTACGCCCGCGCGAAGAGCACAGTCGACACCATCGCAGAAGTTTACCCCGGCACCGGCGACGCCGAAACGCAAAAGGAAGGCATCTGTTTCGTCTACGTCGAGTTCTTCCTCGAGCGAATTATCGACACCCACCGACTCGCCTGCAGTGCCCTCGCTGAAGAAACCGTTGGAAGTATCTGCTTTTAGTCCGTTGATCGAGAAGCCTTCGACCGAGGATGTCCCGAGTTACTATGCCGATGCTCTGGCACTAGCCGACCGCCACGAGCTGCTGATCTTTGCCGTGCCGCTGCGCGAATGGGATCCTTCGATGCGGGGTCAAAGTCGACTGCACTGCGTAACGCCGAGTTGGATCGACCCGCAACCGACACAGCAGGAATCGCATGGCGTGTTACGCGCGTTGCTCGACGACGTCGAGTCGGCAACCGAAGAGCCCACGCCACCTCGACCCTTTTTCGCTGAGCGTGCTGACAAGCAGCTTGCTGACACTCAGCAGGCAGACAGTCAGCAGGCAGACAGTCAGCAGGCAGAGGACGTGCCGAAGCGCCTGGAACCAGCACCGTTCGGTCAAGGCATTGCTGCTGAATTTGCTGACACTTCAGTGCGGACCGAGATCGAGCCTGGCTTCTACATCAACTCGCCAACGTGGAACAAGTCGCCGTACCGACAAGACTGCACACACGATCCCTTCCTCTTTCACTGTGCGCCACCGACTGCCATGCATACTGGCGTCGAGGCCAAGTGGAGCTCGACATGGGACGACTCGATGCCCGACGTCCTACAAGCCGCATCCCAAATGGACACGCTAGAAGCGTACCTCCAGCACCTCTAAGTTAACACACAGCTGGCCATGCCCTTTGACGAAATCAAATGCGCGCCGTTGATCAAGCCGAGGGCTAGACGAATCGAAACCAGTCATCGTTGTGATGGAAATGTGTATTGCATGTGGGACGAGTGGAATGGGTGCGGTTTTGTTCAGTCGTCGTCCTCCTCCATGGCAGCTGCGGCGTCGGTGGAAGGAGCGGAACGGCGGGAGCGTGCGCGTCTTGCGCCTGCGTCGACATCGAGGTCTTCGCCCGCATCCTCGGCCTCTGCGCGCAACGCTGCGAGCTCCTCGTCGCCATCGACGGTGCCATCCTCGTCATCGTCTTCGTCGTCGTCATCGTCGTCCTCTGCACCGTCCGACTTTTCGCCGTCGTTGTCACTGGCAGCGCCGTCCGCATCTGCATCCACCTCGGCATCGCCATCCGCATCGGCACTGGGCTCGTCGCGCTCGAGGTCTTGGCCTGCCGCCTCGGCATCGGCGCCATCTTGGTCGACATCTTCGACGATCTCCTCGACCTCGTCGTCGCTGGGCTCGTAGGGTTCGAGCTCGCCAACATCGTCGACGTTGCTGCGCGCATGGAGGCGACGCAGCTTCTCGCGCTCGGTGAGCTCGCGGTTGGCGAGGAGGATGGCGTCCCACTTGCCTGGGTAGCGACGGTCGCGGTTGCGCAGCTTCTCGTTGTTGGCGAAGCGCGAACGCCAAACGCGTAAAGTGAAGCGCATGCCGACCTTGTGGTAGTAGGCGCGTGCCTTGGGTGGTGCGGAGCTGGTGAGCCCCTCGCCGGCGGGCTGCTCGCTGCGCTCCTTGCCCTTGGTGGCAGCGGAACGCCTGGATCGCTTCTGGCGCTCCGACTGGGACTGAGGCGGAAGGGTGGAGTCGAGGTGGTCGCCTGCGGTATCGCCCTTGGGGTTGGTGTCCTCATCGTCGTCGTCGCCAAAGAGGTCGTCGTCCTCTTCGTCGGCATCCTTGGGGGCGGAGGAGACAGCGCCTTTGATGGGGTCAAAGTTGGCATCTGGGTCTGCGTCGGGAACGCCGTCGTCGAGGGTGAGGATGAGCACGTCGTGTGCCGTCTCTGCGGTGTCCTTGGGCACGTAGTCGCGCGCGAGCTTGTAGGCGGTGGCATAGTCGCGTTTGAGAAGCTTGGGCGATTCGGCGTCTTGGTCTTCGTCGAGCGGAGGGACGGGGAACTTGCCTGTGCGTCTTCGCTTTCGGAGTCTGCGCGCGTTGTGCTCCTCCTTGTCCGGATTGTCGAGTAAGGTCATGGGCTCTTCGGGGTCCTCGGGGATGTCTTCGCCTGCGGGGAGGTAGTAGGAGACGCGCTGTTCGCCGTCTGCGGCGGAAACGGGGCGGAGGATGGCTACGTCGAGACGAGGGTCGGTTTGGGGAACGCCATTGACGATGCGGCCGGGCGGGTCGACGAAGCGGACGACCTGGTAGTTGGTGGCCCAGGTCTCTGGGTCTGGGAGGAAGTCGAATACCTGTACGGCCTTGACGCCGCGCTTGTGCGGATGTTTGAGGGAGGCGAGGGGCTGCTGTGCATCCTTGAAGGACTGTTCGATCTTTGCGAGTTGTGCTTCGCGGGAGACGTCGATGCGCTGAGTGACTTTTGGTTTTTGGACCTGCTGCTGAGCCTTGAGGTGGGTGCCGAGGTATTCGGTCCTGCGCAGCCACGAGACGTCGTCTGCTGCGAGGGCGGCTTTTGCGCCCGGGCCGAGGGACTGTGTGTGTCGCTGCTGGAGGGCGGCTGCCAATGCGGCTTGAGAGGCGGGGTCGTCGGTGGCATTGAGCGAGGTGATGAGTCCGATGGCGCCGGGCGCCGAGTTGGTGGTGGCGGCAGCGGGGAGATTGGTGGCAAAGTCTTGGAGGAGGAAGGCGTCTGCATCGTCGAGGTCTTGGGCGTCGAGGGAGGCGTTTGCGGGGACGGAGACCTCGGAGAGATCGCCCTCCCACAGATTCTGAAAGTTGGCGAGGTCGATGGGCATGCCGGCGTGGACGTCGACGATGAGGGGTACGGGCTGCTGGCTTGCGAGGCGGTCAGCAAAGTGTGCATTGGCGTATCTGGAAGGCTCTGCGGGGATCTTGACGAGCTTGGGAGGGTAGGGAGGGAGTGGGATGGGGTTGGGGTACTTGACGCGGTCGATGAGCTCGCGTCTGGATCTGGAGGTGGAGGCGGAGGAGGCGGCTGCTGCTGCTGCGCCGGAGCCAGCAGCCGCAGCGCCTGTCATGTTGGCACCGCCGTTGGAGTAGGACATGGTGCCGAGACGAATGGGTTGAGGTTGGTGGTGTGAGGCAAGGAGAGGTGCGCCATCCATCAAGGCAACACTCTCGTTTCGAGTCTTCTCGTCTGCCTCGACGCGTCTCGGAGCCGAAATTTGATGATGTGCGTGAAACCAAGATCTAACAAACCAATTTTGCTAGCGAACGTGCGCAACCGCTCGACCCCTTTGCGAAATCGCTGAATGCAGTCGGCACATGCCAACACTGGGGCTACCCAGATCAGTAGCACTCTGCGACATGGGGATGGCTTAGGGGTGTGTGTGTGTGTGGGCAAGACGCGCCATTCTTGTCGGTGGCGGACTCTTCAGAAACATGCTATCCACATGTCGTTTTTGATGCGATGGAGACCCGGTTCGAGCTTGGCAAGGATGTCCACCACAGCCTTGCGCGCATGCGGATCGTCTGGATTCAAAGGCTCGGACGAGGCGGTGAGGATGATGGCTGCGACCAAGCCGACGCCCCTGTCTCCCTGATCCGCATCTTGTTCAGTATAACGCAAAGCTAGCGGTATGGATTGGAATCCACCGTTGGGAGCGTCGGCACACCATTTCCAGGTCTTGTCGACCATGCTGTCGAAGGCAGCAGCTGGATCCGAGACGTTGATGTAATCAGCAACACCCCTTTCTGCCACATCAATGTCCGGCACCTTCATGTTGGCGATGCTGCGCTTGATATGGGGTGAGCAAGGTGAGCGATAAATGAATATTTAAATGAACATTGAATAAATGCGAGAAAAAGGCGTTGTTGGTTGCTCTGTGCGTTTTTGGCTTTTTGTTTTTGGCTGCCTTGGCTGCTGAGCTGCTGAGCTGCTGAGCTGCCGTGTGGACGCGGCGTCGGATTTTATAGAGGCGACACGTCGGTCATCAACGCTCGTCCTCCCTTCTCCACCTCCTCCTCCTCCTCGTTGCCCTCATCCATCCTCATCTCATCTCGACTCGACTCGACTCGACTGGGCTGCAATCGACCTCAGCTCCGCAGCTAGGCGAATCAACTCACATCCTCGCAAAAACACGCACTTTGCTAGGTGAGGCTGCTTCCTCACTGCAATGCAGTCGACATCGCATCGCCGCCAACGCCAACGCCACCGTCTTCGGCGCCCTTGATCCAGCTCAGCCCTTGCATCCCTCACTGCCGCCGCATGCTCGACGATAGCCCACGTTGAGCTGCCATCCCTCCTTTGCCGCCGCCAATGCCGAACAAACACGCAACCAGCTACGCAAGATCCTTTCTCGACTCGCTCCTCACCCCCAAGAATGGCACCGCACCCAACACGCCCACCCATCCGCCATCCTACTCCTCCAACTCCACCACCGCAACCCCCAACACCGCATCCTCATCCGCATCTTCTTCTCTCGCAACCTCGTCCGGCGTAGCTCCCCTCCTCACCGCCGCATTCAAGCCGCACAAGCCTTCCTCGCTCTCCTCCTCGGCTTCCGCCTCCGCATCCGAAGATGGCGCAGCCCCAGATCGCGACCCGTCCGCCTACGACGCCTATCTGCCTTCCCACCTTCTCTCGCAGCCAGACAATCCTCCCAACGGCTTGCACGACGACGCCGACGACGACGATGCCTCCTCCATAGCCACATCGCCTCCGCTCTCCTCCTCCTTCAAGGCGCAACAGCTCTCCATCCAGGCCCTCTCCCATCATCGCACCTTTTCTTCCTCCAGCAGCAGGCGCACATCCACCTCGGCTCCCACAATCGACTACACCGCCGACATCCTCGCCATCCTCAACGACCACCACCTCGACGAAGAGGAGCGCATCGACAAGGTCAGAGCCACGCTCGCCAGCGCCCTCTACGCAATCGAAGGAATCCCTTCGCCCTCGGCACGCATCGACAACCTCGTCCTCGACCTCATGCATCGCCATCGCGAAGATCTACACCCCACCGGCTCCCTCTTCCCCACCAACCCCAGCCAGTCGCCCGTCCGCCGCCCCGCCACCATCCGCACCTTCTCCACATCGCGACCCTGGACCCCCTCGCGCCCCTCCTTCTCGCCCGCTTCCTCCTTCGGCACACCAACAGAGATCCCCGCCACCCTCTCCCTCGCCACGCAGCGTTCCACCTCTCCGCATCTCGGGTCCAGCGCGCTTGCCTCGCTCACCTCTCCCGGCGCTTCCGCTTGGCCTTCGTCGGCCGCCAGTGCGGCGCCCCCCACCAGCGCCAGTCCGCGACCCCATCCTGGTGTCATTGGTTCCGGCTCACCTCGCGCTTCTCCTCGCCCATGGAATCGGACCCTCTCCAACCTTTCATCCACCAGCCTCGCCTCTTCCAACGGCGCGGCTCCAACATCCACCACATCCACCGTCCCTCCGGGTGTTATCGGCGGTGGCTCCAGCCGTCCAGCATCCCCCTCGCCCTTTGGCTCGCCCAAGCTCAACATTGCCGCCATCGAGTTCAAGCCGCGCACAGCCACACCTACCGCCTCTTCCACCACCGGCCCCTCGGCAGCACTCACGCCCACTCGACCACCGCCCCATCTCGTGCGCCGTCCAAGCTCCAACTCGAGCAGCACTAACCTCGCCCTCGCCAATAAGAGCCACGCCGGTGCTGGCGATGACGACGACGACGAGTTCTCGCCCTTTGGCTCCGCAAAGCCCACCCAGCAGCAGCCCATCAGCTTTGCAGGCTTCACAGCTTTCGATCCCAACGCAGGCTGGACCTCGGCAAACCACGCCACCAACGACGCGTATCAGCACTGGTCCAGCTCCGATGCGCACACCAGCTTCCCACCTCCCGACTCGAGCGAGCCCAAGCCCGACACCAGCGCACCCCTCACTCCCTTCGACATGCTCTACTCCATCCTCGTCACCGGCACTAAAGCCGGCTCGTCCGAATGGAGCCCAGAGCAGGTGGATGAGGCGCTCGTCATGCACAACTACGACGTCGAAAAGACGCTCACCGCCATCTGGGAAAACGACGGCAAGCCGCTCGGCGACGGTTCCCACTCGCTCCTCGCCGGCGCACCTTCGATGCCGCGAGCGCCTGCCGCGCCGTCCTCCACCGACTCGCCTCGCGCGTTCGCCACCCCGCTGCCCGCCACCGCTGGCGTCAAAGCCGGCGTCAACGTCATGTCCAGGGAGGCGCTCGGTCTCGCTGCCACGCGTGGACAGCGCCCGGGCCTTTCCCGCTCGGGCTCGTCTCAGTTCACGCCGCGATACGAGGCGGCCGCAGGTGCAGGTGCGGGAGCAGGCGGCGCTGGCACCCGAGTCTGCCGCTACTTTTTGGCCGGAGAGTGTCGACGCAGCGACTGCCGCTTCTCGCACGACCTCGACAATCGTGCAGTGTGTCGCTACTGGCTCAAGGGCCACTGTGCTCACAACCCGTGCAACTTTCTGCACGACTACGACGCGCTCAATCAGCTCGCCACGGGCATCGTCTCCGGCCTCAATGTCGGCGACAGCAGCCTGCAACGTCAAGCAACGCCCGAAGCGGGCGATCCCGCTGGTGCTACCAGTGGTGGTGATGCAAAGGAAGACTTCCCCGAGCTCGGTGCGACGGGCAAGGATGGGGGATCCAAGAGCTCGTATGCGGCGACGCTGGGAGGAGCTGCCGACGCATCGAGAAATCGGTGGGCGGCCACGGTGCAGAAGAAGGCGCCGGCTGATGCTGCGACACGTGCGCAGGATGACGCGCAGGGTGTCATCAGCATCCATTCCAAAGCTGCACCGATCCGCCCGCAACCAGCGGCTACAACCAAGCCCACGGGGAAGCCATCGTCTGCTGCAGCCGCGCGAGGCTCGGCTCGGATCCCGCTGCGTCCGTCTGCGCTGCTTCCTACGCTTCAGACTGGCAGCGTCGCGTCCGAGACGTACCACGCGCACCGCGGCGATGTTCTGTCTTTGGCGGAGCAGAGGAACAAGTTTCTGGCGCGCGCATCCGAGGCTTACCGCAAAGGCGACGTGGCGTCGGCGAGCAAGTACAGCAAGGAAGCGTCGACACTCAACCAGCAGTACGAGAACGAGTCGCGCACAGCCGCGCATGCGATCGTCAAGGACCGACTCGGCGAGCTGCGTTCGCGACTCAACGATCCGAACCTGTCCGGCTCCAACTCTGCGCAGAGCACCGAAGCTGGCGCGCGCAGTCTGCGCGGCAAGATTGTGGGCAACGGTCTTGGGGTGTGTCTAGGCGTGGTTAGGCCGGGTGCGCTGCAAGGATCAATCGCGGCGAGCCTGTCGATGGACGAGCGCACAGAGTGCCTGTTGGACCTGCACGGCTTGCATGCCAAGGAGGCGGTGGAGTTGACCGAGGAGTTCCTGCTCGGGCTTGAGGCTGAGGGCATCCAGGGACTTGCATATCTCGCCATCGGAAAGGCCAAGCACAGCAGCAAGGAGACCGACAAGCGCCGCGTCAAGGTAGGCGGCTTTGTCAAGCAGTTCCTGAGCAGCTACTCGTATCCGTTTGCCGAGAGCGACGGCGTGCTCGTCGTAGACCATCTGTCGCACTCGTAACACACCACAAGGACAATCAAAGTAAACATATTCACACACACACACACACACACGCACACCTCACCCATCCGACGACAGGGGATCAAAGTGCGCTCTACAGCGTCGATTAGGTGACATCAACATTTGTTGTCTGTTTTCGCGACCTGATTTTTGAGCTGGAGCTTTTGAGGAGGCTGCTTTTTTTTGAGCCTGACCTCCACCTTTTTCTTGCTTTTTCCGACCGCCTCGGCGGCTTTTCTTCTCGCCATCACGAATCGCTTTGCTTCTTGGCTGGATGCGCCTGCGCACATTCGCCGCCCACTCGCTCTCTACTGCGCTCAAGGCTCGGTCGTTCGGCACCACCTCCGTCCTTGCCCGCGCCTCTACCGCACAGGCCGTGTGGACGCGCAAGATGGCGATGCGCGACCGCTACCGTGACTGGCCCAAGGAGGCGCTGCTTGCGCGTATAGCCGAGCTCGAGGAGCAGTCCACCGCCGCACGAGCCGCGCACCTGCGCCCCAGCACGATCGAAGCCGCTGCGTCTTCAGTAGACACAGATGGAACCGCGGAGGCGAAGAAAGGAAAGGGAAAGAAGGAGAAGAGGCCCAAGGAGTTCGACTTTGCCGCGGCAGGATGTCGCAAGATCGCACTGCGCTTTTCGTACGATGGCGCTGGCTACTCGGGCTTAGCGGCTCAGAACACGAGCGTGCCCGGGTCGGGATCGTCGCTGCCGACGGTGGAGGCGGTGTTGTGGGATGCACTGTGCACTGCGCGCCTCGTCGATCCTGCCTTGGGTATGGACGGCGCCGGATTCAGCAGGTGCGGAAGAACAGATCGTGGCGTGTCCGCGGCTGGTCAAGTCGTGGCCCTCTGGGTGAGGAGCAAGAAGCTCAACCAATGGACGGCGAGGCTTGAACACCAGGCCAAGTTTTCCACCGACCCGATCCCGCTCCCCGACGACCACGAGGCGTTGGAACTCAAACGCAACGCCCGACTCGAAGATACCGAGCTGCCGTACGTGCAGATCCTCAACCGTATCCTGCCCCCGACGATCCGTATTCATGCGTGGTCTCCCGTTCGTGCCGACTTTTCCTCGCGCTTTGACTGCGTCTACCGCCACTACAAGTACTTTTTCCCCGCCGGACCACCGTCGCTCTTCCTCCCCTCGTCGTCTTCCTCGTCGGCGGTGGAGGCGGCATCGACGCGGCTGGACATTGCGCGCATGCGCGATGCGGCCGCGCGGCTGGTGGGCGAGCACGACTTCCGCAACCTGTGCAAGATCGATGCGTCCAAGCAAATCACCAACTACCGCCGGCGCATCGATGGTGTTTCGATCGACCGTGTCTCTCGGCACTGGCCGACAACTTCTGCCAACGTCAACACCACGCACGAGGGGGACGAGGAGATGTACGTGCTCAATCTGCGCGGCACGGCGTTCTTGTACCACCAGGTGCGCAACATCATGGCCATCCTCTTCCTCGTCGGTGCGCGTCTCGAGCAGCCGTCGGTGGTGGAGGAGCTCATGAACACACACGAGGGAGCCATCGCTGCCGACCGCGTCAAGATGCAGCTGGCTGCTGAGGCTGCGCGACGAGGCGATGGTGTCAAGTGGTGGCTTCCCGTCAACGCTACTGCCTCTTCCACGGGTGCTTCGCCTGCCGACGCGCCGATGTGGGTCGACAATCCAGCGACTCCAAACGCCGACGATGGGCGGTTGGAAATCTACGCCACCAAGCCCAACTATGAGATGGCATCGGACCGACCTTTGGTGCTGTGGGAATGCGGCTTTCTCCCGACGGATATCGAGTGGCGTGTTGGTGCGTACGACGGGGTGCTTTCGCACATCACGCCTGCTGAAGCGGCCGAAGATGCGTTGGCGGCAAGTTCGGCGTTGCTGCGCGTGCACAAGACGTGGACGCAGCATGCGGTATCCACGGAGCTCGCGCGGCATTTCGTGCTCGCTTCCGTCCCGCCACATGGTACACTGCCTGCTAGGACGCGATTCGAGCACGCCGCATTTCCCTACCTCGACTCGCGCAAGGCGCACGCCGACGTGGGCGAGGCGAGGGCCGCAGTGGTGCCGCTCGGCAACGGCACGGGCAGGGGAGCTGCCAACTATGTGCCTGTGCGCGAGCGCCCGCGCGAAGACTCGTACGAGCTCAAGAACCAACGCTGGGCAGACACCACCGGCCGCCGTCGTGCCCAACGCAAAGCCGAAGCCGGTGCCGAAGCCGAAGTTCACGACGACTGAATGCAAAGTTCCAAAGTGAAAATGTCACTGGTCATCATCATCACCTCTTCCATGGCAGAAATTTGTTTGGGGGAAGCCCAACGGGAGAGTGAGATTGGAAAGAATGCATTGCAAACAAGGCAGGCAGGGAGGCAAGCGGGGGTCTAGAATCTGAGGTTGCCCTTGGTACGCGGAAAGGGGACGACGTCTTTGACGCTGGCCGTGTTGGTGATCCAAGCCAGTAACCTTTCGAGGCCCATTCCAAAGCCCGCGTGTTGGACGGCGCCGCCGAAGCGTTTGAGCTCGTCGGTGTACCATGCGAGTTTGTCGGCCGCTCCTCCGAGCTTGCGCAGATTATCCTCAAGGAGGTGGGGTCGATGTTCTCGCACAGATCCGCCGACGAGTTCGCCGAGCTCGGGGATGAGGAGGTCGAAGCATTCCACGCGCTGCGCCTCGAGCGGGGCGGCGCGTTTCATGTAGAACGCCTTCTGCGCCAGCGGATAGTGCGTCACAAACACGGGTCCGAGCTGGGCCGCCAGGTACTTTTCGTGCTCGCTTGCCAAGCCCGCCTCCTCGCTCGGCTGCACTTGAAACGTGCCCGCCGGCACACTTGCTAGCACCTCCAACGCTTGCTCGAATGTGATCCTCTTCCAATCCTCCTGCACCACACCTTGCAACCGCGATGTATGCTTGTCATCCGCCATCGAGTCCATATCCTCCTTGGCCTCCAACGCGCTGCGGATCGCCGCCTTCACCATGCCCTCGGTCACATCCAAGATGCCGCCGAGGCCCGTAAAGTACGCCTCGACCTCGAGCATCCAGAATTCGACGAGGTGGCGGTTGGTCGCGCTCCGCTCGGCGCGAAAGGCAGGGTTGAGCGTCCACACCCTCCCCATTCCTAGGCCTGCCGCCTCGAGGTGCAGCTGCGAGCTGACGGTGAGGTACGCGGGCTTGCCGGACCAGAACGCGTCGAGCGGCTGCTTGGTGCGCACGTCGGCATCGGCTGCGACCTGGAACACCTCGCCTGCGCCCTCGCAGTCGGACGCGGTGAGCACGGGGCACGCGATCTTGACAAAGTCGCGCTGCGACAGGTATGCCGCCATGCTGCGCTCAAGGCGGTCGCGCGTGCGTGCCACCGCCGCATAGCGTGGCAGCCTGCCCAGCAGATGCGGGTTGCGCCGTTCCGCCAGCGACGCCGTGTAGCCTGCCGCCTCCACCTTGTGCGTCAGCGTGGCGAGTGGATACGACGCATCGCACGGCGCGAGGATCTCGACAGCGTGTGCGTCCAGCTCCACCTCTTGTCCCGGTTTCGACCCGCGCCCGCGCTTGAGATCGCCATGCAGACGCACCGCCGTCCCCACCGTGAAGCCGGAGGTGTCCGGGCTCGACCGCACCACCACCTGCAGCGAGCGCGCGCCCGCCAACGAGCCATCGCTCACCTCTAGAAACGTCATCGCCTTTTGCTTGCGCGTCGACCTCAACCAGCCCTGCACCACCACGGGCACCTTTTCCTCTCCGCTCGCCAGCGCCTCGTGCGCACCTGCCAGCATCCTCGCCAGCGACTCTGGCCTCTCGTCGACGTTGCGTCGCGCGCTCGTGCTAAACCCCCTCGAGTCGCCAAACCTGCCCGCTGGGCGCTTGGTCTTCTTGAGGCTCGCGCCAAACACGTCGCGTTTTGTCCTTGGCCGAGCGGGCGCCTCTGCACTGTCGTGTTCCCACGGCTTGGGCTTTGCATGCTTTCCCGCCTCGAGTTCGCGCCAGATGCCCTCGATGTCGTAATTAAAGCGCGCGTGTTCGGTCATGACATGCACCATGCACCAGTCTGCATCGACCAAGCACCAATTGCCATCGCCTTTCTTGCCCCCAGCTTTGGATCTGCTCGTGACGCCGAGCGCGGAGGCGTCGGCTGCGGACATGACGAGGCCCTCGTAGCGCACGGGCTGAATCCCGTCTGCATCGTCGTGCATCTCGTCGTCCATTTCGTCCGCTTCGATCTCGGGCGACTCTCCGTCGTCTACGAGCTCTGCGTCTTGTAGTCTGCGGATCTCGGCGAGTTCGGCCGTCTCGCGCTGGGCGGCTCGTTCGGCCGCACGCCTGTCTTGTCGACTGCGCGCCTCGCCCGTGATGGCCCACTTGGATCGGAGGATGCGACGGATGCTCTCGATGCTGACGCGGAAGCGCTGCGAGAGCTCGACGACATCAAACTGCTCCGGATCGGACGCGTGCAGCAGCCGAATGCCCTCCTGTGCCTCGCGCGAGAGAATCTTGGGCGGCCTCCATCCGTCGGGAAACTTCTTTTGCAGCGCGATGCGATGCACCGCCCAATCCGGCAGACTCTTGCCGAGCTCGTGTTCGATGCGCGACATTCCTTTAGGCCGCGGTGTCGCTGGCGTGGATGGCGTTGATGGTGGCGATGATGTGGTGGTGGTGGGGTGGTATCGGGGTGCGGAGGGCCCAGGGCCGAGGAAAGCGTCCAGGTCGAGTTCGGCTTCCATGGCGGGGGGACGGAGGTGCTTGAGGAACCTGCCGATGTCGAGTGCGACGCGACGCACGCTGCCGGCGGCGCTGCTCTTGACCTGCACCACGACGATCCAGTCATTTGTGCCGTAGGCGTCCGAGCTCGGGTCTCTGGAGAGCGATGCTGGGTGGATGAGCGTGATGGGTGTGAGCTGGTCGTGTTCGTCGCTCGGCCTTGCTATCAAGTTGGCCGACGGCCCGCTGACGAGGTGCGCCTTGAGCGCGGCAATCGCGTTGGGCTCGTCGACGTTGGGCTGTTGTGGGATGTAGGAGAAGGTGTTGGGAGCAGCGGTATCGATGGGTTCGGATGCTGGTTGCTCGGGCTGGGGTTCAGGTGGGGGATCTACGGTCTCGGTCTGGAGAAACCAGGGGATGGCCGGGTCGGTGCCACTGAGCTCGTCGCTGACGTTCGACGGCGCAGCTCGCGGTGCATGGTCATCCTGATGGTGCTGCTCCGGTAAGGCTCGACGTGGCAGCTGTCGGGGCAAGTTGCGCGCTGCACTTGAGCTGATCAGCCGGGCAGCGGCAGTGTGCGGTGTGGTCGTACGCGAGCGCGGCTCGATGCTGGCGACGGCGTACGAGGTCGAAGCAAGTTGTACAGCAGGAGCAGCAGCAGCAGGCGATACAAAGCTCGTTGCCGCCTTGCGGGACAGCCTCGAAGCTCTGGAAAGCATGCTTCTCTAGGCTTGTGTGGTGTCCAGAGTGATGATGGTGGCGGTCGGTTGTGGTGGAGCTCAGTTGTCGCGAGAATAATACGATTCCGCTGCTCCACTTCTTCTTTTTGCTTTGCTTTGCTGCGCGTTGGACGGACTTTTGGAAGAAAAAAGGGTTCGGCTCTCAAAATTGGCAGGTGGAGTGATGACTCAGCATGACATAAAACGAAGCGGTTGGAATTTGATTTCCGTGCGAAATGGGCCGTTGGCGGTTGGCGCGGGCGATGGAATTGGACTTTGGACTGTGGGCTTTGGAGCTCGCTCGGCCTCGACGATAGTTGTCACCATCTCGTCGTCGCTTTGCTACCAACACTCCACGCTCTCCTTGTTGCACCGGGCTACCTGTTACTGAAAAGGGCTCAGAACACATTCTTCATCATGCGTAAGTTGATCATCGCCCATCAAGCCCATTCCAAACTGCAACAGGCATATGCTCATCCGCAACCTCTTGATTGATTCCGATACGCACAGCCGTCAAGCAGCTCGACACGCCATACCCATTGATCGATGCGGATCCGCACTTTTCGCGCGTGGTGCGCAGCTTCCGCGGGTCGGACTACGCCGCGTGGGCTGGAGCGACGGCTGCGTTCCCGTCGGCGATTTACATGATGGAGATGTTTGATCCGACGCGACCCAAGCGCGGGCTGGGCAGTGCGCTGCGTCTGTCGACGTTCCTCGGACTGTGCGGTGGATTCCTGTTCGCCTACCAGCGCTCGTCGTTCCGCTTCTGGGGCTGGCGCGAGAACGAGATCGAGCAGCAGGCCAACAAGGCGGCGCTCGACGCAGGCATCAAGCCGCCCGGCACGGATCCTAGCAAGAGCGACCTCAGCGAGTACATGCAGGGCGTCGCCCACAGGAACTCGGCCTTCTCGCAGTTGAAATTCAGTAAGTGCTCACAGGTCCACATCATGCCGCCATCGCTCAGCTTGCTTACTCTCGTGCCTTTTGCATCGCAGGTACGCTGCCGTGGTTCAACCTGGTCGACCACCCATACCACGGAACGCAGCAGGAGTCGTCGTCGTCGTAGAAGCCCTCGCTGTGTGTGGCAGTGGACAGTGCACATCTGCGCTTTCATGTGCGCAATCGCTTTCGAATCGACTTTGCCAAAAAAAACATTCCGAGCCCGTATGGCAGGAACTCGATGCGATGTCACATGAGGCTTTTGAGAGACAAAGAGAAACGACGTGCAATTGGCAGACTGAGAGTGAGATAGGAATAAAAGTACATGGTGGGGTCGGGGCTCTTTGGGACACTGCGACGCCGCATGGACGACAGCGAGCGAAAGCCACTAGTCCCGTCTGGTTTGACCATCGACACATGGCGTGCGGGGTCGGGTCGGGGGGGGGACTAGAGCTGATTCTTCTGTGCGGGCAATTCGGCGAGGGCGTGCTTGAGATCCTTGTTGTCCGGATCGAACTGGAGGCCTAGTTCAAACGCCTCTCTTGCCTCTTTGTACCTGTGCAGGCCTACGAGTGCCTTTCCCTTTCTATAATGACCCTTTGCCCACGGTTTCTTGAGCTTGGTGACGGCCTCTGCATCGCAGAGCGCGCCGATCCAGTCCTCGCAGCTCGCGAACGCCGCGGATCGGTTGGCGAGGCACAGGCTGAGTTCGTCTCTCGCCACCTGGTTCGCCTCCCACAGCGGACGCGATGCTGCCACGTCGATGGCGAGCGTGTACATCTTGACCGCCTCCGCCCAGTCCTTGTTGCGGTACGCTGCGTTGCCCTGCTCCTTGGCCTGGTTGATCGCCATCGACCTCTGCGGTGCGATGGCGTTGGGTGGCGGAGGGAAGGCTACGTTGGGTGGCAGCCCTTTGATCGAGCGGATGAGCGCATTGAGCACCGTCAGATCCAGGTCCGGCACGGGCGTGTGCAGCGTGTGCGTCTCGGCATCGAGCGCCAGCGGCACTTGCTGGAAGCCGGCATCGGTGATGGCGAGTTGCTCGGCTGTAGGTGCAGGTGGTCCCTGCTGAGGTCCTGCATTCATGGCGCCGAGGTGAGCTGGTGTTTGAGCAAGATGGTGGTGATGAGGCCCGAGACACGTCGGCGGTGTCAATGGCGAGTGCAGGGCGGGGCGGGGCGGGGCGTGGAATGTGCAGCGGCGGCGTGTTGGCAGCTCCACCTCATCACTCTCACTCCAAAAGGCTGAGGTGGCCGATTTCTTCGCGCGAAGAACATGCCAGCTTTGTTAGATCGAAATCCACACCGACTCGCACGGTTCAGCGCCGCCCCGCCCGCTGCTGTGCCGCTGCATCCGCCGACTCCACACCCGTCCAGGGTCCTGCTCTCCTCGTCATTCCCCTTTGTTCCCTCGCTCTCGCTCTTCTTCACCCAGCCTCGCTCGCAACACACTCATATATACACATACAGCGGCGGAACAACACCTCTCCACCCTCCTCGGCAACTCTTCTTCGTCCCTCTGCTTTCATTCGTAGCCTGCTGACTTGGGGCTGGCAACTGCCGCGCCAATGATCCGCTTCATCCTCGTGCAGAACCGCCAGGGCAAGACGCGGCTGAGCAAGTTCTACGTGCCGTACGACGACGACGAAAAGATCCGGCTGCGCGGCGAGGTGCACCGTCTCATCGCGCCGCGCGATCAAAAGTACCAGAGCAACTTTGTCGAAGTGAGTTCCGCCCCTTGCTTCTTCTCTCTCACACCTCTTGGCTGACTTGAAGCTCTGGCGGTCGGTAGTTTCGCAACTACAAGCTTGTGTATAGGCGGTATGCCGGGCTCTTCTTCTGCGTATGCGTCGACGCCAACGACAACGAGCTGGCGTACCTCGAAGCGATACACCTCTTTGTCGAGGTCCTAGGTGCGTCCCCCTCCCTCCTTCTCCCGCCCAGCCCCCTATCCAATCCGGCTCTAAAGTACTGAAGAACACCCTCCACGTGCGATTGCGCAGATGCCTTCTTCGGCAACGTGTGCGAGCTCGACCTCGTCTTCAACTTTTACAAGGTCTACGCCATCCTCGACGAGGTCTTTCTCGCAGGCGAGATCGAAGAAACCTCCAAACACGTCGTCCTGGCGCGACTCGATCAACGTAAGCATCCCTCACCTCCTTCGCTCCTTGCCTCCATTCGCAGGATTACTGACATCCGTCATTGCATTGCAGTTGAGAAACTAGATTGATCCGCGCGCCCACGCTTGTTTTTGTACTTGTATCCACGCAAATCTCACCTGCATCCGCACCCACCCGCATTCGGCTTTTGAGAGGGGCAAGGCTGAGGGTGCATTTCAGAGCTTAAAGGCGCTACTGGAGGGACCTGGTTCAGCAGCCCATCGAGCTATGCTCGATAGCAGTTGTCTCTTCTTGCCCACTACGGCCGCGTCGCTGGCGGCGAGTTCGTACAGCGTGGCTGTGTTGAACACCACCGCGTCGGCGGTGGCTACGAGCGCCGGTTCGGCGTCGAGCTGTGCATCGAGTGTGGCGATAGCCTCGTCGAGGTGGGCGCGGTAGAACTGCACCACGCCACGGTTGAGTGCGCCCACCACATCGTGCGTCTGCTCGTCGATCGAAAAATCGCCTCGGATCGTGGCCACCACCACCTTCGCCTGGTCGACGTACGAAAGCACTGGACTGTCGGGGGGTAGCAGAGCTTGTGCACGCTGGATGAGGTCGTGCGCACGGTCGACGTCTCCAGCCTGAATCCAAATCCTCGCTGCCACCACCACCAGCTGCACTCGTGCCTCCACCTCGTGCTTCTCCTCCAACACCCCTTCCACCAGCGGATCCAGCATGTTGATCGCTGCATTGTAGTCCTTGACTTCTGCCAATGTGAAGACGAGCATCATCCCAACACGAAGTGCTCTCTTCCTCCAAACCTCCTCGTCCCCCTTCTTGGCTTGCTGTCTACACATGCCGATCAACACCGTGTACTGCTCCAGAGCGCTTCTTGTATCGCCTCTGAACTTTGGCTCGGTCGCACGCAGCACCAACAATCCAAACGGCACCTGCTCTTCGTGCCCCTCCATCACCTCGAATACCGCCGTCAACTCGGTCCTGAACATCGAGTACAGCCGTAGTCGCGCTAGCGAGTAGAGTCGAATCGTCCACCACTCCAACACCTCTCCTACCTCCATCGATCCGCGTTCGAGCGTCGTCCTCGCAAGCACAGCGATTTTGCGCCACGAATTCGTCGACGCCGCCTGCACAACCTGCTCTCCATCAACCTCGGTGTCGTCGAGCGTGGAATGCGTCCACGAGCCGGATAGATCGCGTACCGGTCGCATGTGCGGTGCCAAGTGCTTCGACACAAGAATCGACAGCGGATCAGTAGCCGGAAGCTGCCCCATCATCGAACTCGAACACAAGGCAGCCACCATCCCCGATCCGCTCCCACTAGCTTCCGCCTCGTAAGACCGTCGTGAACTCGCCTCCGTCATGCTCGAAAAGCTGCCAAATGAATGGTGGTGGCCAATCAAACCCCTGCCTCAAAATGTCGAGATTTCCAACCAACACCTCAGCTGGGCCCCGAAATTCGACGCGCACAGTCCTCATCAACCCCACTCTGAGCTCTCGTCACTACTCTTCTCTGTCGTTGCCTACAAAAACAGCGTCTTCTCCTTGAGCGCTCTCCAGCCGAACAGCGTCCAATCTTCGCGCCGCACATACATCTCCTGCGCCGCCGCACCGAGGCGCGCAAACACGCTCATGCCCTTCCATGCCAGCACCTGCGGGTCCATGTCCCTCGGTGGCGGGATCGCCGTCACCTTGGGTGCACCGCCCGCATCGCCCGTCACCGCCGCATAGTGGCCCGCCAGCATCGACGCCAGCCGCGCCTCGAGCGCTGCGCCCAGCCCGGGCACGCGCGCCGAGCCGCCCACACACAGGATGTTGGCCGCCATCTTGCGCAGACGATCGTCCGAGCCCGACTGCGCCACGCACGTCAGGAGCGCATGGAAGATCGCCGTGTCCAGCGCCGTTTTGCTTGCCTCGCGGTGGATGTCGATCGTCGGCACCGGCGGGCCCGAAGGCTGATCTGGCTCGTCTCCAGCAGCGGTGGCAGCGGTGGCAGCGCTGGCGGTGCCGTTTTGAGGCGCAGGTGACGGCCGAGCCGATGGGTCGGCTGATGGAAGCATGCTGCCATCCGCCCCCTCGGGTTTGGCCGAAGGCGACGTGGCTCGCGAAGAGACGCCGCTCGCCGTCCCCGCCTCGGTGAGAGCAGCCACGTTCTTGGGCTTGGGCTTGTCGTCGGCGGCAGGCGCGGGCGTGCCGGCCTCGGAAGCCACTGCGCCCGTATCGGGAGCCGATGCGGCTGCGGCCGGCGCGGGCGTGGGGGGTGCAGGCAGCAGATGCTTGACGCAGCTCGTCATGGCGGCTGTCACGGGCACATCGAGCCCGCGCACCACACTCAGCTCGGGCGAGTCTTCCGCCACGCCCTCCTCTGCCTCGTCGTCCGTATATCCCGCACGCGGCTTGCGCTTGAGCGTGTTTTTGGCATCCAGATCGTACACCGATGGATCAAACAGACTCATGGGCCCGAGGATCAGCTCGTCGTACGTGCGGAAGAGGTACTTCATCGTAGGCCGCGACGGGAGGCGCAGGTAAAAGTCGTGGATGTTGAGTCCGACGTCTGCCGGATTGAGCGTGACGAGCCGGCGCTTGAGCTCGTCGAGCAGCAACGTGTCTGCGATGCTCGCGCGCACGTCGAGCTCGCGGTAGGGGAACTTGGCGCGCACCAGCAGCTCGCCCAGGAAGCGCGTGAGGTCGGCGCCGCCGTACGCGAGCTGCACGCGCGTCTCTGGCAGGATGAGGCCTTCTTCGACGCACGAGATAGAGATCTTTTCGGCGCCCAGGTCGACGACGCAGCCCGTGGAGAGGCCGGCGCCAAAGGTGGCACACACGCTCTCCTGCTGGATGCACGCCTGCGCAAAGCCCATATCGACGAGCAGCAGCTCGGTGAGCGCCTTGACGTCCGACTTGCAAAAGAGGTCGGGGATGATGAGGATGACGGAGCAGCTGGCGAACTCGGAGCGTGGGATGCCGAGACCGATGGGGGCGACCTTGCCCGTCTCCTGGCGCTCATCGGTGTCTTCGGGCAGCGAGGTGATGGCGTTTTCGAGGATGCAGCGCACGTCTCCGAGCAGCGCGCGTGGTGCTGCGGATGCGCCGTAGTGCTGCTCGTACGTGTTGAGGTCGAGCGTGCCGCGCTGGAAGGGGCGGAAGAGCGTCCAGGGCCGGTCTGCGTCTGGCGGCGAGAGTGGCTTGACGGTGGTGGCTTGCTGCTGCGGCTGCTGCTGTCGACGATGGTTCTGCTTTGGCTCTGCGGTCTTGGGCTGGGAGAAGCACGCGAGGCGCAGCGCCTGCTCGCCGACGAGCACCTCGTTGTCGCCGTCGGCGTCTTCGTCGGTCCACTGCAGACCGAAGAGGTCGTTGTGTTCGGGCACGTCTTCTGGCTGGCTGCTGTCGTTGTAGTTGGCGGCGAGGTTCTTTGCGTTGCCGACGGAGCGGAGCTTTTCCTGGCGCATGATGGCGCGCAGGTCGTTGCGGATGGCTTCGATGCCATCTGCGAGCGAGCGCTTGGGTGTAGCATCTGCATCGGCGTCGTTTTCGGAAGGGTCGGAGGCGGGCTCCTGCTGTGCCGGTGCGTTTGCGGCGGATCTGCGTGGATTCTTGCGCAACGAGGTGGCCGCATCGCCACCGTCTTGGTCGAGCTTATCTGCGGAATCTGCGGCGGCGGCGGCGTCTGGCATCTCGACATCGGCTTCCTCGCCTTTGGCGGCTTCTGTTGATGCGGTGCCGTTGGCATTGGCGCTCGTGGGCGTCGCCTGCTTCTTGGCACGACGCGCAATGACGTTGGGGATGGCGATGGGGAAGAGGTCGGTGGCTCGACCGAGGCGAAGTGATTCGGAGCCAGGGTGGATGACGATGGTGCGATGAGCGGGCGTGTTTTCGGCCGCCTCGGTTTCGCCGTCGTTGGCATCAAGGTCAGCGTCGTCGTCGTCGTCGAGGTTGATGCTTGCGTCGGGAGCGTCAGTGGCATCCCTAAGCGCATCGAGCCGCCTCTTCTTGGAGTGGTGCGGCTGCGACTGGGATGCGGCCTGTGCGCGATGAATCCATGTCTGTGCTTCGGTCTTGAGGTAGGAGGAAGCGACGTTTTTGGCGTTGAGTGGAGCGACGGAGAAAAAGGTGGTGTACTGGAGCGGGATGCTCTGCGACGGGTGCGGTGGCGGATTGGGTGGCAGCGACACCTTTTTGGGCGGCATGGCGAGGTGGGCGAGGTGGACGAGGCGGGCAGCGGCTCCAAGTCTGCTTGGGCGGAGGTGATGGTTGGCGCGAGAGATGGCGAGGTCGGTGCAGTTGACGCCTTCCTTGCATTCCAGGCCAAAGCTTCTCAAACGCGCTGCTCACTCATTTCGGCCGCGATCCGAATTTGGCGGGCAGCAGTCGGTGCAGCCGACGCGCTCATGCGCCTGTCTCTGGTCAATAGGCCAACGTGCTCAGCCTCAATCGATACGACACCGACTCGAAAGTGCTGTGTGATTGTGATTGAGATGCAATGACGAGTTGGCAGACTGTGTGTGAGAGAGGATGCGATATAGCTTCTGCCAAGACTGGCTTGCGTGGGAATCTGGTGAGGCGCATAGCGGAAGATCCGAGCGCAAAGGAGCGAAAAGGAAAAAGTGTGTGACGCCAGGCAGCAGCAGCGGTGGCAGCAGCAGCGGCAACAGCAGCGCCGCTCGGACCCTGAATTTGGGAGCCAGCCATGAGGGCAACACGGCGTGTGTGTGTGTGTGTGTGATGCGGCCGCCGCTCATCGTCCCTTCATCACCAACTCACATCGAGGCGCGCATTCAATCCGATCCAATCCCACCCTCCCGACATCCCCCTGCATCGCATCGGGTGTTCCGGCTGAGGCGACGACCCACCATCGCTGCCACGCCCGCCTCGTCGCTCCAAGATGCGCAGCAACTAGCTTCTGCGCCCTCCACCCAACCACACCCCCGCCATCGCCAGCACCAGCACCACCAGCACCACTAGACCGACACCCTCAAGACTCCGGTCCAGCAGCTGGCAACCATGTCGCATTTCGTCTCGGGTCGGGCGTCGCAGGACTTTGATTCACTGCAGACCCAGCTGCTTCGGAGGGAGCCCGTGCTGGACGGCATCGCCTCGGAAGACGACGACGATGCGCTCCACTCGGGAGGCACCGACGAAGCGCATCACGCGGGGCCATCAGCCTCTCTGGCAAGCCGTCGGAGGCGCCAGCTGGACGATCTCGGCCTCTCCGACGACCAGCAGCGTGGACAACGAACTCAGCGCGTCGCCTCGCTCTACTCAAGACGCAACAGTCCCGAACTGCCTGAACCCGGTCCGTCACGTCCGCGTAGCCAAGCTAGCAATGCTGGCAGCGCCACACCCGATGCAGCGTCGCAAGACGGACAGACGGAAGCGGCCGACTACTTTGCCCCAACGAACCGCTCCTCGGCACCCGCGTATCGCGTGGATCTCAACAGCGGCAGCCTCAGCGGCAATCCTTTTGTTGATTCCACCGCCTCATCCTCCCCCAACGATCATAGCGCTCTCGTCGCTGCAAGCGCCACCACTCCTTCTGCATCGGCAGACCAGCCATACGACGCCACTCATCCCGCTGCTGCTGCGGCTGATGACTGTGGTGGTGGTGGTCAGTCGGCCGCACGCCCCGGCTTCTCCTCGTCGTCCTCTTCCGCCACCTTCCTCACCCACAGCACCTCCACAATACGACCGCGCAGGATGCCCAAAGGCGTCTCCTTCTCCGACCGCAACCTAGGTCCCGGCGAGGATGGCCACAGCGCGCGAAACGGAAAGCGCTATCGTCGTCCGGCACGCTCCAACAGCGGCTTCCAAGACCCCGTCCACAACTCGGCCCACCTCCCGCGCACAAAGAGCCTCGGTATGATCAGCCCCGCAGAGATGGCTCCGCGCAAACTCGGCACCTGGGACGGCGTCTTCATGCCCGTCAGCCTCAACATCCTCGGCATCATCCTCTTCCTCCGCTTCGGATTCATCATCGGCCAAGCAGGCTTGCTCGGCGCCCTCTTTCTCTTGCTCCTCAGCTACGCCATCGACACCCTCACCGCCATGAGCCTCAACGCCATCAGCACAAACGGTCAGGTCAGGGGAGGCGGCGCCTACTACCTCATCTCGCGCTCCCTCGGCCCCGAATTCGGCGGCTCCATTGGCCTCATTTTCTTCGCAGGCCAAGCGTTCAACGCCGCCATGAATGTGCTTGGCTTCGTCGAGACGCTCACCGACGCCTTCGGCCAGAGCAGAGGCGACTCCGGCTTCCTCCCCGAGGGTCCCTGGTACAACTTCTTCTACGGCTCCATCGTCCTCCTCCTCAGCGCGATCGTCTGCCTCGTCGGTTCAAAGCTCTTTGCACGCGCCACCCTCGCCCTCGCCCTCATCCTCTCCGTCGCCATCATCAGCCTCCCCATCTCCTCCTTCACCGTAAAGCCGTTCATCGACGACGATCGCGGCGCCTACTACACAGGATGGTCCTGGCAGACGCTCCGAGGCAACCTCTTCCCGCACTTCACCGCAGGCGCCGCCGGCTCCTCCACCGGCTCCGAACCCGAAAACTGGCAGACCATCTTTGGCGTCCTCTTCCCCGCCGTCACCGGCATCCTCGCAGGCGCCTCCATGTCGGGCGACCTGCGCAAACCCAGCAAGAGCATCCCCAAGGGCACAAACTACTCGCTCCTCTTCACCTTCCTCATCTACTTTTTCAGCTTCATCATCTTTGCTGGCACCATCGACCGCGAGTCCTTCTACGTCGACGTCGGCATCGTCTCGGACGTCGCGCTCAGCCCGCAAATCATCACCTTTGGCTCGCTCGCCTCCACCGCCTTCTCCGCCCTCATGGGCACCATGGCCTGCGGCAAGGTGCTCCAGGCCATCGCACGCGACAATCTCCTCCCCGTCCTCGACGTCTTTGCCCAGGGAACCGAGGTCAGCGACACGCCCGTCTACGCCGTCCTCGTCACCTACATCTTCTGCCAAGCCATCCTCTTTGTCGACTCGGTCAACACCATCGCCCAGCTCGTCACCATGACCACCCTCCTCACCTTTGGCACGCTCAGTTTCGCAACCTGCGCCCTCAAGGCAGGCGGCGCGCCCAGCTTCCGCCCTTCCTTCAAGTACTGGAACATCTGGACCGCCGCAGGCGGCGCCATCAGCAGCTTCGGCGCCATGTTCTTCACCAACCCCACCGTCGCCGCCGTATGCGTCATCTTCGCCGTCCTCCTCTTTGTCATGATCCACTTCTTCTCCCCACCAAAACCGTGGGGCGACGTCACTCGCAACATCACCTACCACTTTGTCCGCAAATACCTCCTCCGCCTCGACGAGCGCAAGGGCCACGTCAAGTACTGGCGTCCCCAGATCCTCCTGCTCGCCAACAATCCGCGCTCCGAGTGGAACCTCATCATCTTTTGCAACTCGCTCAAAAAGGGCGCGCTCTACGTGCTCGGACACGTGCTCAAGGGCGAGTTCACCGACTGCCTCGCAGAGCTCCGCAAGCAGCAGGTCGCGTGGCTCAAACTCGTCGACCTCACCGGCATCAAGTCGTTTGTCGACGTCGTCATCGCAAAGGACGAGCGAGAGGGCGCACGCAACCTCATCCTCTCGTGCGGCCTCGGCGGCATGCGTCCCAACATCGTCGTCATGGGCTATCCGAGTGATATGCGCCATCCAGCCAAAGTGGCGCGAACCAACGCCCCCGCAGGCAGCAGACAGAACAGCGACGGCAGCGAGATCACCATCCGCGGCCTCTCGTGGCCCCAACGCCACCATCGCACCGTCGACATCGGTAGCCTTCCCACCGACGTAGCTCGCAAAGAGACGCCCATCCTACCCACCACTTACGTCGGCATCATGGAGGATTCGCTCGCGCTGAACAAGGCGCTGGCCATCGCCTACGGTTTCGACCTCATGCAGCCTCCATCGGCCGAAGCGACCTCGAACTCGCTGCCCTCTGCTCGCGCGGGCGCCAAAGCAGGAGAGCGCTACATCGACCTGTGGCCGATCCAGATCGCTAGCCCCGACGCCGATGACAGCCATGCCTGGGACACGTACACGATGGTGTTGCACCTCGGCACCATTCTCAGCTTCACCAGCAGCTGGAAGGCGCACAAGCTGCGTGTCTCGGTGTTCGTCGAGCATGCGCACGAGATGGCCGAGGAGCGCAAGCGTATCCAGGCGCTGCTCGACAATCTGCGCATCCCCGCCTCGCTGCGTGTCTTCTGCCTGGCTGACCAGAGCGTCACTACCTACCAGACCATCGTGCATGGCAGCAGCACCGCCGCCGTCGAGGTGGACGAGGCCCTGCGCGGCGACCCGTGGTGGGAGACGCTCAAGGAGCTCCGACGCAACGACGAGCGCCGCGCACGTGCTGCCGCCAAGCGCCGATCGCAGGCTCTGTCGCCGGCCAAGGCCATCCCTGCCACGCCCGGCCAAGCAGGCTCCGGCGGCGATGCGCCACGCAAGCAGTCCAAGCGCGAGCTCAAGCTGTTTGGCGTCAGTCTGCCCGCCGAGCATCTCGAGTTCCACAAGCAGAACATCCGCCTCGGTCTGGCGCATCCGCGCGCGCGCCGCGACGACGGCGAAGACGGCGGCTCGTCGGACTCGGACTCGGATCTCGAGGACGAGCTGGCGCTGCTGTCCGAAGACGACGACTGGCTCGTCGATGGACCTGGCCGACGCGGGCTGGCCATCCGCCGCGCATCGACGCTCGAGCCCACGAGCTACTCGAGCAAGACACGCAATGCACGTCCGCGCGCCTACTCGATCGGCGGCTCTGCGGGGCTTCCGGACGACCCTGTGTCCTCTGCCAGTCGGCCGCTGCTCGGCTCCAGCATCTCGACGCAGCTCGCGCTCGGCTCGGTCGGGAGCAGCTACGGTGCGCTCAGCTCGAGCCAGCGCACGGCGACGCCGGCAACGGTGCGCGCGGCGTCCAACGGAAGCTCGGCGCACCTGCTCGGCTCGTCGTATGCGTCGACCGACTCTAGCATGACGCCGCGTGCGTCGGTGCCGTACGGCGGAGAAAGACACTCGCCTTTGCGCGAGGCCATGCAGGCCAACGGCGACGAAGACGAAAATGCGGCGACGCTCAAGGCGTCCGAGCGACAGAGGCTGCAGGCGGAGCTCAAGCGGACGGACGAGGGGGACAAGACGACGCCTACCAAGTCGACCGGTGCGATGCAGACGGGCGACACCGTGACGCCTCGACCGAAAGCGCGCGGTGGGCAGCGTCAGTCATCGTACGCCAGCTCGACGGCCTCGTTGAATCTGAGCGACGGCTCTGGCTCGTCTTCCGGGCGCGAGTACGATGCCAAAGGTCGGCTGGGGGCAGCTCGACCGGGCAAGAGTCGCAAGGCATCGACGTCGTCCGTCTCCTCGGTCTCGTCACGCCACGGTCGGGCACGATCGGAAGAGACGCGCACTGCGAGCAAGTCGCCGTCTCCCGTGCACATGCGTCGTCTTCGTCCGGCGCCTGCGGACCGGGTGCCGTCGGCGCGCAGCACGAGCCAGTACTCGACGGACTTGCCGGTGGTATCGTTCAACGAGTTGCCGAACAAGGCGCAGTACCTGATCCTGAACGAGCTGATCCGCATCAACAGCTCGCCGGCAACGGGCGTGGTGCTGACGGCGCTGCCGGCGCCCGAGCCGGGCACGAGCGCCGACGAGCTCAAGTCGCTGCGCTACCTCGAGCAGCTCGAGAGCCTGTTTGGCGGCGGCCCGCCCGTGTTGGGCGTGCATGCCAAGACGCTCACCATGACCATGAGCCTGTAGTCTCGACGCCGAGAGGAAAGTAATGGAAATTGAGATCGCAAGAGGCCTGGCTTGCATGGTTGTGTGGGTGCGAAATGAGACGCGAGGATATGAAGCTGGGTGGGAGCGTGTGTGTGTTTAGGGGGCTTGTGTGTGGGTTTCATATGAAGGCTGCTCTCGGTGCAAGGTCAGATGCTTTGGCCTACGATAGCTCGGAGGATGACTCTCAACCACGACTGTCCAGGATGCGTATGGTAGCGATATTTTCGATGTTGATGGTGGTGGTGGTGGTGGTGGTTGTGGGCGAGCAAGGTGATCGGCCGCACATCGAGTTTTCCACCGGTGCAGGGGGACGTATGGAGCTCGTCCGGAGCGAGTACAACCAATTTGCCCCGCAACACCATCAGCAAGGAGGAGGGAAAGCGCACCACCAGCAGGAGGGGGAGGCGGAGAAGAGGAAGATGCTGCATTGGATGCATCTTTGGGGCTGGCATCCTTCGCGCCAGCAGCTGGACAAGCTGTATTCGCTCGTGCAACCTCGGCACGCGCACAGACACGGCAAGCATGGCAAGCATCGCAAGCATGCTGACGCACACAAAGACGGTCACCACAAGCACGGTCAGGAAGGGCACCACCAAGCTCAAGTTGCCAAGACGAAAGACCACGGTGATGGATCTCGAGAGCATGACGCTGAGCGACCGCCTGCGTGGAAGTCACTCGGTCCTGTTGCTGGTCAGCCCGTACACCCCGCCGCACACCTGGGTATTCTTCCCCCTGGCTATGGCGCACCGCGTTCGTTTGGGGACGAAGCTCCTTCTGCCGCGCACTCTTCGACTTCGTCTGTCTCGGCAGCCAAAGCGCCACTCCCTGGTCCTGGTCACATTGCTTCGTCGACCGCTACCAACCGCACCGTTGCACCTCCTTCAGCCGCAATCCCCGCGCTGACCCAGACTCCCTCGGTCGGCGCAATGCCCACGGACAATGCAACGAGCGGATCGCTGGCTCCCAGTTCAACTGCCAGCTCCGGTGGGTCCGGTGGAATGGTGGCTGGAATCCCAGTCGTCGATGGTGCGGACGCCAAGTATCCTCCACTCAAAACGGCCAACTCCACCAGCGCTGCCGCAGCCATCATTGCTGATGCGTGGAGTGTCACTGCAATGGCTGCACTTATCGCCATCATCGTAGCCTAAATCCATCATCCCCGCCTTGTTTTTAGCAGAGTGTCATCGAAATCGGTTTCAACGCCTTGACAAGGTATGCAGTGTTCGGCGTGTTTTCCGTCAGGACCCTTTTTTGTAAGCGCTTGGACCACCACCATCTCTGTCACCCGCCAGCGTTGCATCCTTCGGTGGTTGCAGTGATCGGACCTCTTCTCTCCCGCCCACCCACGGGGTCGACAGGGCTCAGTTTCATTTCGCCCACCTTGGGTTTCGCCACCACATGTGCACTTTTAGCCTTGCGTAGTTGACTTTGCACCACCACCATCGGGCATCATGGACATGTCTTCGTCCGCGGACGGCATGTCCAACTGGAAGCCGTACCTGCACACGTCTCTCTTCTCGTCCTTCAGTTCCGTCGACGAGCCCTTCCTCTTCTCCTCCTTTCGAATTCGCAGTCTGCCTACCTTTCTCGCCGCTGCGCTGGTCACCTTGATTTTTGCGCTTGCCGAGCGATTCCTCACGCACATCTCGTCAACGCTGTCGCAACCACACACCACACGCATCGGGCTCGGTGCAGCAGTGTATTTCAGCGCAACGCTGCTGCGGTACATGCTCATGATCATCGCCATGGGCATGGACTGGTTCCTCCTCCTCGCCGTCGTCGCCGGTCTCACCCTAGGCAATGCTTGCATCGAGATGTACAAAGCCCCCAGAAAGCACACGGTGCATCCGGAACACGTCGAACTACTCCCCGACCAAGATGCAGAGCGCCATAAACACGACGATTAAACGAGCGCATAGAATTACAGGTGCCAAAAGTCAGAGTCGATCGGGTGAGCGTGAAGGTGAGCGCGAGATGTAGCCTTGGTCTGGGTGTGACATGCGGTCTGGCGAGCGCGACGGCGAGCGCGAGATGTATCCTCCTTCTTCCGAGTCTTGGTGCCGAGGCGAAAGCATGCGGTCTGGAGAGCGCGAGGGTGAGCGCGACACGTAGCCATGCCGTGCGACAATGCGGTCCGGCGATACACTCGGAGACGGCGAAACGAAACGTCTCCTCTTGTCTGCCTCGTCATCTTCCTCCTGCGACGTATACTCGTCCTCCCCTGCACCCGTCTCTTGCTGCTCCTGGCTCTTCCTCGTGCTTGCAAGCCTTGCCGCCCTCCTGACTCGTTCGAGCTTCCACCTTGTCACATCCGCGTCGCTATCGTCGCTCGCATCGCTCTCGCCTCCCTCGACCGCTCTTCTGAGCTTCGTCTCCAGCTTGCTGATCCTCGGCATCAATCCATCCCTCGCTTCGCACACGTCCCTGCGCGTCAGCCTCGGCAGAATGATGTCGCACACGCGTTCTTCGCGCAGCAACATATCCACCACCTCGTCCATATGCACGATGCTATACGCCCCTGCCGCATCCCTCCATCTGAGCTTGCTGTAATCCTCGAGCATCGACTCGAGCTTGGCGTAGATGTCGGTGGACGCATACGTGAGGCGCACATAGAACGCGGCGAGTACGCGCAGGTACTTGAACTCTTTTGCCGCCAGGTACGCCTCAACGATGGCGGGCTCGGGCTGGATCTGGAGGAGCTTTTGGAGGAGGCATAGGAAGTGGGATGGACGTTGCAGACCCGTGAGACCGCCAATGTGGTGCAGGTCTACGGCGAGCGGCAGCAGCGTGGCGGCCGAGAGCGCAAAACAGTGCTCCTTCCAGAAGGGCGACTCGTAGATGCGCGCGCGCACGGGCTTTTCGATGAGGAACTGCGGGTTGGTGCCGTGGATGCTGACCGCACCGCGGATCGTTGCGTTGGCCATTGGTCCCTCGGCCCCTTTGCCCCGCGCGCACGCTGGGTCGGCAGTCAGCAGTCGACACTGAGGATGGTGGTCGAGAAGCAAAGACGGTCGGCTGGAAGGAAAAGTGGATTTGACCTCCACCTCCCGATATTTCTTAGCAATCATGTCGAATCGTGGTCGTACTAACATACATAAACAAAAAACCACACGCGCGCGACTGAGCTCAAAATGCACCGACGACGGCTCCTTCTCAAAGGTGTTGGTCTCGACGAGAAACGCGCACCGACCGCTTGCCTCGTCACCAACACATCCTCACCCGTCCCCGCACGGACACCGTTCGCCCACCATGTCATCCGCCTCAGCCTCGGATGCGCGCCGCAAAGCTGAGATCGAGGCAAAGAAGGCCAAGCTCCAGGAGATCCGCCGCCAGCGCGAAGAGCGTGCGCAGCGCCTCAAGTCGACCTCGGCCGCGCTCCCCGAAGCCTCGTCGTCGACCTCAGCCCGAAAGGACCTCGATGAGCTGGTCAACTCGCTCATCTCGGCACCCACATCCTCGCGCGGCTCGCGGGCATCCCTCGTGGGCACATCGAGTATCGACTATCCACCCTCGCCGCGCCGCAGCCTGCTTGGAACACGCGTGCCCAGCACCGCCGATCCGCCGTCGTCCGACTTTGGCAGCGAGAGCGAGATCCCTCCGTCCACTCCGGGCGCAAACATCCCACCCACACCATCTGCACTCGGAGATGCCGCGCTACGCTCCGCAGCACCGGAGCTGATCGATGTCGAAACCGAGCTGTTCGAGCTGCCGCAAAAGCAGCGCGTGTTCTACACGAAAGAGGTGCAAACGGCCGCCCTCGGCGACTCAGACGACGAAGATCTCGCGCCCAACGGTGCGTCTGGCGGTGTTGGCGCCGAAGCACGCACGCGCGAGACCGAGCAGACACTGCGCGCCAAGATCCTCGCCGAGCATGCGGCCGAGCTAGCCGCACGCGAGGAGGAAGCGCGCCTCGAGCACGAACTGCAGCAACAGCTGCGTGAGCTCACTGACGACGAGCGTGCTGCCGTGTACGCCGCGCACGACTTTGGCGAGTTCGTCGAACGCTCCACCAAGATCGTCGAGCGCGCCCTCACCGATTCGTACGACGTGCTGCGCGACTATCGCCTCGCGGACGATGCTGCGCTCGACTCGTCCGGCGGTTCGCAGCTGCGCCTCGTGCGCACATTCGGCGCGGGCGACAAGATGTTTGCAGGGCGCAGCATCACGGCGATCGACTGGAGCACCAAGTTCCCCGAGCTGTGCGCCGTGGCTTACAGCCGTACCGAGCACGAGGAGTCGCCTGACGGACTGGTGGCCGTGTGGAACATGCACCTTGCCGAGCGGCCCGAGTTTGTCTTCCATGCACAGACCGATGTTCTGAGCGTGTGCTTCTCGCCGTTTCACGCCACGCTCGTGGTGGGCGGCACGTATAGCGGGCAGATTCTGGTGTGGGATACGCGTGCGCGCGCCCTGCCGGTTCTCAAAACCCCGCTTTCGGCGGCCGGACACACACACCCCGTGTACGGGCTGCGCATCATCGGCAGTGCGAATGCGCACCATCTCGTATCGGCTTCGACGGACGGCACCATGTGCTGGTGGATGCTCGACATGCTCGCGCGGCCGCAGGAGACGCTCGAGCTCGTCAACACGGCCCACGCCAAGACGGACGAAGTCGCCGTCACCGCGCTCGGCCTGGGCGAGCAGGAAACCACGTCGTTCCTCGTCGGTTCCGAGGACGGCGGAGTCTACGCAGGCAATCGGTATGACCGGGCTGGGTTGAAGGCGGGTCTGAATGCGGCCGAGGTGTACCGCGCACATGCTGCGCCCATCACGTCGATCCACTGCCACCCGCTCACGGGCGCCGTCGACTTTTCCGACCTCTTTCTCACGAGTTCCATGGACTGGACCGCGCGTCTGTGGCGCCAATCGTCCGGCTCACGCCAACCCATCCTGAGCTTTGAGGAGAGCAACGAGTACGTGTACGATGTGCGCTGGTCTCCGACGCATCCGGCTGTGTTTGCGCACGTCGATGGCGCCGGCAGGCTGGACGTGTTCGACCTCAATGCGGATACCGAGCGACCCGTGGCGAGTGCGAGTCCCGGCGACAAGCGCGCGCTCAATCGTCTCGCCTGGTCGCGCACCGGCCGCCACATCGCCACCGCCGGCGCCGACGGCAACGTGTACATCCTCGAGGTGGCCGACTCGCTCGCCACCGCCACCGACGACGACGTGCATACCTTCCAGCGCGTGCTTGCGCGTCTGCTCGCATCGTAAACACCATCCTTTCTTTCATATATCAATTGCCTGTGGAGTCTGCAGAGTTGGGGGGGGGGGGGGGTTAGAGGACTTGGGCGCCATCCGTGGTGACGTTGAGGAACTTTGCATCGCAGCGTTCGATGCCGTTCTTCCTGAACGTCTGGACGATCTCGTCTGCGATGTTCTGTTCATTTTCCGTCGCCAGCGCGAGGATGGTAGGCCCGGCACCCGACAGACAAATGCCGAGCAGGCCTGGGTGGGTCTTTGGCGTGACGCTGGCGAGTACATCTGGCAAGCCCGGGATGAGATGCTTGCGGTACGGCTGATGCACACGATCCTGCATCGCCTGGTAGATGAGCTCTGCATCGGGCGGTGATCTTGTGAGTGCCGTCGTTAGCACCGCCAGCCGCTGCAGGTTAAAGATCATGTCCGCCTTGGTGTAGGTTGTGGGCAGCACGGCGCGCGCCTTGGCGGTGCTTACTTGGAAGTCGGGAATGATGGCGATCACCTTGATCTCTGGTGCCCAGTTGAACCTGATGTAGTGACCGATCCCATGCGGGGGCTGGGGCGGGTTGCGACCCCAGTCGAACGATGCATCGGGTGGATACTCTGGGATGACCTCCGAGAGCGGCACGTCTCTCCTCTCTTCCTCCTCGGGCGAGAGGTCTAGCAGATAGCTTCCTACGAACCCGCCGATCAGGGCGGCGGTGACGTTGTCCGGATGGCGTTCGATCATGAGCGCGTGATCCAGCAGTCTGTCCTTCGACAGCCCCAGCCCGCCCAATTCGTTTCCAAGCAACAGCCCTGCCACCACCGCTGCACCCGACGAGCCCAGCCCACGACCAAAGGGCACCTCGTTATGCACCTTGATGGCCACACCCGTCGGGAAGGCAGACACGCCGTTGGATCGCAGCACGTATAGCGCCGTGCGCGTCGTCAGGTTCTGGTACGCATCCAGCGGCGCCTCTTCCGCTCCCAACCCGGTGTACTCGAGCGTGGGCGCCGCATTCGTAGCCGACGACACCGTCACGCTCAGCGTCAGGTAGAGCGAAAGCGAAAGTCCCACCACATCGAACCCAGGTCCGATGTTGGACGACGTGCACGGCACGCGGATCGTAAAACTCCGAGACATTCTTGCCGATGATGGTGGTTCTCATCCACTTTCGTCCGTGCATCTTCTCAAAGCCTCTCTCGCTCTGAAAACGGGTGTTGGTTTACGGTGACTCGAAATTCGCCGCGCCCGATTCGACCCGATCTCAACCCACCCCCCGATCTCAACACCATTGATCCTCATACACACGATGGTCGAAAGGGGATGCAGCTCTTCTATTCGTGGCGGGCGCTTCACTTTGCCTTGTACGCGGACCAGGCGGCGTCGAGTCGATCCAGATGCGCCTGGACCTGCTTCACCGCCACCTTCCTTGCCTGTCGCGTCGTATCGCTGTTGACGCCCACCGAGTCCAACGCGAGCAGCTGGCGCAGCAACAGTTCCGACACCCTCCTATGCGTATCCTCTACGCCGTCCTTCTTTCCCTCCTCGGCCACGGCGGCTTCGAGCTGCTCTACCTCGGGGAATAGCGTCTTTGCTTCGTTGAGAGCTTCGGTGATGCGATTCATGAGTCCCTGTTCGCTCGTATCCGCTTCCTTGGCCTTCTTCTCGCGTGCTTTTTGCTCTCCCACCGACAACACCGACGTTTTGGCACCGGGACGATCCCCTTCCCGGCTCCCCACAAGGCCGATCCTTGAGCCTTCCGAGAGGCCGTACGAGGTGAGGGGCAGTCGGTCGTCGCGCAGGATGAGTCCGCGATGGATGAGTTTGATCTTGTCGTAGGGGAGCGAGGTGATGGAGGCGATTTCTTGCCGCAAGTGGCCGAGTGTGACAGGCTCGGTGGTTCGTGGAAGCACGATCTGGAGTCGTTCGCGACCCCACACCACCTCGATGCGCCGGATGACGTCCGAGGTGCCGCGCGACGGCGACGAGCCCGCCGCCAACCGATTCCACTGCGTAGAGAACCACGACATGGCCGTGCTCAATAGATGCCGACTTGAATGCGCGCGAGGATGAATCGCGCTCTGGTTGGCCGTCGCGTAGTGGCGCTGTAAGCTGAAACGTCGAGATGTGCACTTGATGGTGGAAGCAAAGGTTGCAGCTTCGTCCATTCCCTCCACTTTTTGCCATCTCAGCCGCACGCACGCTCCCTCCGCCAACGTGATCACCGCCTTCGCAGCGACCTAACAAATTTTCCGCCCTGGCGTCTTCCCCCCGCCATCGCTTGCTTCATCCGCGGCTACGGGGCTACGGGGCTAGTGTACAACGGTGTATGATATTGCGCGAGCATGTAGTGCTAAATCTGGCCCTTGATCTGATCCAATCCACACACACAATGTCAGCTTCCTGAAAGAGGCACGGCGACGAGGAGAGCACACTTACGTCGACTTTGCGAAACTTGACAATGGCTTGGGCGAGAGGATGCATGGCGGCCTTTGCATCCCACTGTCGCTTGTCCAACGGCACTGGCGGCGCCTTTTGCTTTTTCTTCTTGCTCGTCGCTGGTGCTAGTGCTGCGACTTCGGCCGGCGTAGGTTCGATGTACACGTTGGCCTTGTTGTCGGCCAGAAACTGATCCGCCTCGGCCACATCCTGGAACGCCAACTCCGTCGTGATAAACGAAAGCCCAACGCCAGGTCGATAACTTGCCCCCACCCGAAACCAATTGTCAGTCAGACCTGCGATGGAGAAAGCTTGCGGGGGTTCGGGCTTACCATTTGGCCATGACGAGGAGCGCATTGATGCGTTCGCGCTCGACAAAGTGGTCCATGACGTAGGCGTTCATATTGGGCGCATCGGCGTACAACCGAAAGAAGGCGTGGTAGTTCCCCGTCACGAGCGCAGCACGTACATCAAGTGCATGCGCAACTGCCACTTCCGCCTTGTGCTCCTCTGTCAACTCGGCCATCAATGCATTTACATCTGTTTGCAACCCCAGGGGGAAGCGTCAGCATTCTTCTTCGGTTTCGGAGACATGTGTGGAGAAGCTTACCTCTTCGATTCTTGGTGTGGAGGAGGTAGAGGATGCGGTAGGCGAGGAACTCCATGGCGCTGCCCTTGATGCCGTGCGCATACAGCGCGCGGAGCTGCGACTGGCACTGGTTGTATTCGCCGAGGTCGGCCATTTCGAGCGCAATGCGCGCATGGATCTCGTACACCCTGACGGTAAACTCGTTCTTGATGCGCTGCACGGTGAGGTCCTGACGCATCGACTTGAACTGGTCGCAGATGTAGCTGTAGTTGTTCTCTGTGCGCCACTTTTTCTTGAGCAGTTCGAGCGTCTGCACGAGCGTTGATAGCGGCCGCACCGTCTTTGGATCCGGTGCCGAGGTTAATCGAAGGTAGGGCTTTTCGAGCTTGGTGCTTGTGCCGACGACGGTATGTTCGTCCCAGTCGATGACGTTGGGATCGGCCACCTCCATATCCACTGCCGCATGGTGTTGGCCCAACCCGTTGGCACGCTGCGTTGCACCGAATCGCGAGGCCAAGCTGGTGGACGGGATGGCGGACTGAGTCGCCTCGTTTTCGTCATGTTGGAACTGCGCCTGTTCTCGCTCGAATCGCCTGGCGCGCTTCTCCTTGCGTGCCTGCTCGTCTGGATCTGCGAGTGCAGCGGCGGTGGATGCGGGGGCGAGACGCTTCTTGATCGACATTTTGGGCACGGATGGTGCGGCGAGCGACTTGAGCGATGCATTGGCCCAGTCGGTGGAGTGGATGGTGCCGTTCTGGAACGAGTCAAAGATGAGCGCACGCAGCTCCTCGGAGACGGCCTTGCGGTTGGCATCGTTGCACGCGGCAAACGTGCGATTGGCAAAGTCCTTGAGCGACTGCGGCCACTCGGTGTGCGACGACATGGCAGGCACGCAGGCAGGCACGCAGGCAGGCAAACAAGGAGGAGATATGCTAGGATGCGCCACAGTGCGAGCTCATGGCTCGAGGCGCTTGCCGGGATGCTTGGCGGGCGCAAAAGATTTTGGACGTGTTGGATGGTGAAGGGATGATGGTGTCTTGACACCAACAAGTGGAGAGCCGGAAGCAGCGCCGCCAAACGAGCCGAGATTGGCGTTGCGTTGTGAGAGCCAAGTCGATCTGACATATTGGAAAAATCAAAGGAACGTTCTTCCTAGCCGATGCTCGAGCCAACACGAACGAAGCCTGCTCCTCCTCTCCTCTGCCGGACACGCGCGGGTCGAAAGCCGAGGCGATGAAATGCAACGACGCCGATATTTCGCGACTCGCTTTCTGGGCTCAAGTCGTCTCTTTCTATCGAAATCGGGGGCCAGTCACACGGTGAACGAGCGATGAGATGAGATGTGCCGGAGAGCGAGGCATGGGCAGCCAAGAGAGTGTGACTTCAGAGCAGAGGCAGCCGAGCCAAGTGTTGGGCGCTCGGATGTTGCGATCGATGCACGTCGACTGCATTCGTGATTGTTTAGGCGCCAGAGCGTGAGGAGGCATTAGAGAGGCCGAGGGGAGCCGCGCGCTCTCAGACCAACACTCGCCAAAAAAGGTGCGAAATCATTCAAACACGCACGCGCTTCTCCAACAGCTCCAACAGCTCAGAAGAGAGTCAGTCAGCTGCTCAGTCAATTCCAACTCGCAACTCGACCAGCAGCAGACAGCAGCAGAACAGCAGAACAGCAGAACAGCCGCACGCACGGCTCAACAACGCGACTGGCTCCTCCTCCCCCTCCTCCTCCTTTCCTCACTCTCACCCCCACTCCCACCCTCACTCTTCTTGTCGCCATCGGCACCGATACCCACGGGCGTGCTGCTCTCTCTCTCTCTTGACCACTCACAAGCGCATGTCTCGCCCACATCCCTAAATACCAGCCGCCGCCATGTCGGATCAGCTTCGCTCCAATCCAGAGCAGCATCGGCGTCCTCGTCTCAGCTCCATGTACGAATCAGCCGCACCCGACGCCAGCTATTCCTCTCAGCCACCGTCCACTCGGTCTCGTCTCAATTCCACCACGGCCACTACTTCCACCACAGCACGCGCGCGCACCATGTCTTCCGCTTCACGCTTCTCCCACCTCGTCCACCAGCCCGACTCCTCGGCTGCGGCATCGGAGCAGCTGCGTCACACCTCGGACCGTGCTTATGCCACCCTAGGTTCGAGGAATGCAGCCGCATCCCAGCCAATCTCGGCATCTTCGTCCTCCTCCTCCTCCTCCAGGCGCACCTCCTGGACCCCACAAAAGCTCTCCCAAGCTGGCACCGCCCCTTCGCTCGCCGACTTTGATCCCAACCACGCCCTCAAATCTTCGGCCACCGCATCAACATCCGCATCGCGGACAGCCGCGAGCTCGCGCATCCCCTCGTTTGGCCGCTCGGCCTCCTCGCATCCTCGTCTCGGAGACAGCCTGCTCGCTCAAAGAAAGCCCAGCGATTCCAACTCACGCTCCTCGCACGCCGCCTTGACCTCCTCCGCTTCCAGCTCCTCCCTCACCTTTCCGGCGCGCTCCGACTCGCTCTCCACATCCACAAGGCTCTCCTCCACCGCAGCTTCCTCGGCCTCCATCGCCTCCAGCCAATCCGTCGCCAGCTTGGCATCCATCTCAAGATCCACCAGCGGCTCCATGGGTCCACCCACTTCCACCTCACATTCCACCTTCCTCCCCACCCACTCCAACAACAACAATCGCACACTCCCGCGCATCTCTCCCTCGCTTCCCGACTTTGGCAACAGCTTCGGCTCCGCCCTCTTCGACAACGACCAGGCCCTCCCCACCACCGCCGAACTCGACGAGTCCGATGCGGATACACGCACGCCCCTCGCCCCTTCCGCCCCCTTTGCCGCTGCAGCCACCACGACCGACTCGCGCGACACCTCGGCTTCCAGCAGCGCTAGGCCTCACTACCTCCATGCCGGCCTCCGCGAGTCTCCCAGCCTCTCATCGCGCTTCTCCAACTTTTCCAGCGCCATCGCAACTCCAGAGGCTTCCGACGACCCTACAAAGATGCTTGGCAGGGTCGCCAGCGGCGCATCCGTCTCATCACGATCCGCACGCTCCGATCACAACACCGGTCTCGGCATCGGCATCGGCCTCCCCGACCTCGCCTCCGAAAACAGGGCCAGGCACGCCGCCACCAACAACCACCATTCCACCACCTCCCTCGCCACACCCGACGTCCTCCAAACCCCGGACAAGCTGGCCGACCAGCGTCGCACTCCCAGCGCCACCCCTCGCACCTACGACCGCGCAGGCCAGATCGGCATCGGAGAACTCGCCACGCCTCGCTGGAACTTCCCCTCCACCGCCTTGCCCGAATGGAAGTCCAATGCCAACGCCACTCCGCTCTCGGCTTCCAAGTCGCATCAGCGTCGCAACGTCAGCAGCGCCATGACCGACGACGGCACCGCTCCCGAATCCATCAGCACATCCGTGCCCAACAGCCACGATTCAGCATTTCAACGTCACACTCACCTGCCCAACTCCACCGACTCGCAAGCCTCGTCGCGCAGAGCCGAAGCCACACGCCACTCGCGCTCCATCTCTTACTCGTCCATCAACAACTTGCATCGCACCGTCCTTCGCGATCCCAACGAGCTCCTCTCCACCCTCCCCATCAGCCCTTCCGTGCCCGGCAGACACATGGCCCTCGGCGGCAGCGCCTCGCTCCATTCCCTCGCACGCGCCTATCCGGACAACAGGCCGTCCGACTTTATGGCAGAGCTCGACAACGTCGCCAACAGCATCGGCGCCGCGCCACACAGCCCCTCCTTCTCCATCAGCGCACGCACAGAGTCCGACTACAGCATCCTCCAAACAGACACCGCAGACGTCTCGGCCACACCCTCCACCGCCTCGGCTTCCCGCGCCGACGCCTCCAATCCAGCCGTCGAGCGCTCTCCAGCCATCGGTGACCTCTCCTGGGCCGCAGGCGAGACTGGACCCTTTGGCTCCGATGCAGCAGGTCTCGGCTTCGACGCCATCGCCGCCGCCGCCGCCGCCGCCTCCGCCTCCTCCAAGAACAACAATAACAAATCCATGCACTTTGGCGATGTCGACTTTGCCAACGACATTGGCGGCGGCGACGACGACGAGTGGCGCCAGAGCTTCGATCTCAACGCCGCCATCACCGACCTCCTCAACGACCACGACGAGCTCCATCGCCGTCGCCAGCTCCGCGATCGCGCCGCCTCCGACGCCTCCGAACTCGCCGCCTCCGCCTCGGCCTCCAAGAGCTCCTCGCGCCACCGCTCCGGCTCCCTGCGTCACGCCGACGAGTCGATGGACCGCGGACGGGCGCATCCCACCTCTTCTCGCCTGCCCGCCACACCAGGAAGCTCGGCAGACGGTCAGCGCGTTCCCGCCAGCACCACCACCACGACGCGCAGGGAGCGTCTCGCCAGCAGCGGTGCCGCTTCCAGCGCCAACACAAGCGCGTCTGCCGCTGGCCCGGGTACGCCTCGCCTCTCGCGAAACAGCGCCTCGCTGCGGGCCAAGCGCGCCTCGTCGGCCAGCATCGGCCAGTCCCTCCTCCGAGGCTCCATCCCCTTCGGACATGCAGACGAGTTCGAAAGCCGCCTCCACTCTCGAGAAGACGCTGCCGCCGATGCGCTGCGCAAGCTCGACGGTCTCGGCAGCACTCCGCGCGCCAGTCGCGACGCCAAGTCCGATGCAAAGAGTCCGCGCACCAGCCGCGTCCTGTCCCGCCCCAACAGCGCAGGACGAAGCAGCCGCACCTCTTCCCCGGCTTCGAGGAGCAGACGCTCGAGCAACTACGACACCTCGTCGCGCTCCATCGACAAGAGTCGCGCCTCGGACGACTCGTCGGCCAGAAACAGTCTGCGCGCATCCAAGCTGGGCACTCGCATGCGCACCGCCGACGATGCAAGTGGCAATGGTGCCTACGCCACGGCTTCAGGCCCTCTCAACGAGTCGGCTCGCTCGTCGATCTATTCCAGCCCACGCCTGCGCCGCTCCCAGCTCCCGCCGCTGCCGCAGAACGACATCACCGCCGGCTCCCGCCGCACCTCTGCCGTCAACAGCAGCAGCATCGCCAAAGACGCGTCCGCTTCCGGCAGCCCGCTGATTGGAAACCCGACCATCGTGCGCACCATCTCTCGCTCCAAACGCATGAGTGGCAACAGCGATGCCTCGGGTCTCGCTTCGGACGGCGGCCGACACGACTCCTCGGTTAGCGCCCACGACGACGCCGACACATCCAGGCATGCTGCCATCCCGCCCGTGCCGCCGCTGCCCAAGGTGTGGGAAGGCTCGCGCTCCACCTCGCTCACCTCGGACATGTTCCGCGCCGGTTCGGCAAAGAGTCCAAGCATCACCGCCAGCCACAGCTTTGTCTCCACCACCAGCGGCGATCACAGCGAAAAGGTCCTCACGCCCAAGTCGCCGCTCAGCCCACGCATCCAGGAGCTCGCCGAGGTGGCTGCCCTCGCCGTTCGACAGCCGAGCTCGGGCCGGCTGAGCGACGCTGCCTCCCGCGGCTCTTCGGCACACGACGTGTCGATGCAGTGCACCGTCGTCGAGCCGGTCGAGGAGATGATCGCCTCGCCCGTGGCTCAGGTGCGGTCGCGCGATACACCGTCCGAAGGCCTCACCGCCTCGGCGTCGCTGGCTCCCACTTCCAGTCTGCCGTCCAAGTCGGGTTCCCTGCGTAGGGCCAGCGTCGCCTCACTCGGTCGGCTCATCAGAGCGGGACAGAAGGACAAGGACATCGAGAATCCGCTCTCCAGCGCCGACTCTCAGACGCTCACTGCTTCGACAGAGTCATCCGGCACTAGCCCAAAGACGAGGCGTACGCCGTCGTTCTTTCAGCGCACGCCCAAGTCGAGCGATCCCCCGCAGTCGGCCGACTCAGCCAGCCAGGACAGCGGACGCCTGTCGCGCAAGTCGATCATGGGCATTGCCGGCGGCCTCCTCAGTCGCTCGGGTTCTCGACGCATCGCCCAATCCAGCGCTGCCGTCGACAAGGCATCGCTGCACTCTGAGCCGACCGAGGCACGTCCCGCGGCGGTGGAGCAAGTGTCGCCGGTGCGCAGGCGCGGACAGTCGGCCAGCACCGCCGCTGCGAACGAGCCTCGAAGCGCAGTCCAGCCTTCCGAGACCCAAGCCACGCCTTCTTCCGCCAAGGCCACGCAAACTCCCTCGCGGTCGGCGAGGACCATCGGCGCATCCGGCATCGCGACCTCAAGCCCGAGCGTGGCCAGTCGCACTGCTTCTCCGTCCAAGTCGGCATCGCTGTCCAGCCGCATCCCACGTGTTGCCACGATGAAGGCAATGCCGCGTGCATCGACCTCCGGCACCTCGGCGGCCACCGACGGCAGCGGAAGCGTCATTCGGGCAGCCGCAGCCGCATCGTCGTCCATTCCGACAAGCAAGTCGCACCATCCTTCGCTCGCGGCCAGCATGGGCATGGTGGCCCCCCAGTCGCTGGACGATGACGAAGCCAGGTCTGTCTCGGGCTCGGACACCACCGTCGGCACCGCCAAGCACAGCCAGGCGTCGTCGAAGCTCGCGCCTTCTCCCGGCGTCGCGCAGGTGTCGAGCAGCCTTGTGCCCATCCTCAATGCGTACGCTGCAGCCAAGACCCCAGCCGAGCTTGAGGGCGTCCTCCGACGTGCGCGGATCGCCGCCTACTCGTCCAACCTCACGCCGAGCGACCGCGAGGTGCTCAACGGCCTGGCGGCTCGCCACGACCGCCGAAAGGCCGAGTCCAAGGCATCTGCCAGCCCAGCCCCGGCGACTGCCAGCAACGGCAAGGCCGAGGCTTCGGCAGCCGGTGGTGCGGACAAAGCCTCGATACGTCCGGCCAAGTCGAGCACCTCGGGCCATTCCGGCACTGGTTCCGCAGCTGGTGAGGCCAAGCATGCTGCGGCTGCACCGGTCGCCGCAGCTCGCTCCTCTGTCTCGACCGAGGCTTCGGAGCTTACTGGCGGTGCTGCTGCAGCGAACAAGGAGGTGGCGAGCGTGTCTGTGCCTGTGCGAAAGACGCGCGCCTCGCTGAGCACGGCTGCGTCGGCGACGCGGATCGCCAAGACGAGCACGCTGCAGGCATCTGCGAGCGAGCGGCTGGCCAAGAGCAACACCAACACGGCGCTGGCGCGACGCAGCCCGGCGTCGTCGGACACGGCCGCGTCCGTGGGCTCGATGCGCGCGACGCCGAGCCAGGACGAAGAGGAGCGGCTGGGCGATCGCGAGATGGAAGACTACATCCGGCGGCAGCAGGCGCGCAAGCTGGCGGCGGGCGTGTCGCAGGCGGAGCTGGACAAGATGCTCGAGTTCCCCGAGCCCGTGGCGCCGAGCCGGATGCTGTCGCCGCGGCAGGCCGAGGTGATGTACGGCAACAAGCTGTCCGATTTCGAGGCCGAGGAGATCTTCAACTACACCGAGATCTACTACTGCGGCCAGAACGCCAAGCGGAAGCACATGGCGAGCGTGGACAAGCCTGACCAGAACCACGGCTTTGACGACGAGCGCGGCGACTACAATGTGGTGAGCCGCGACCACCTGGCGTTCCGGTACGAGATTGTGGATCTGCTCGGGCGCGGCTCGTTTGGGCAGGTGCTGCAGTGCCTCGACCACAAGACGGGCAAGACGGTGGCGATCAAGCTGATCCGCAACAAGAAGCGCTTCCACCACCAGGCGCTGGTGGAGGTGCGCATCCTCGAGAACCTGACCAAGTGGGATCCCGAGGAGCGCTACAATGTGATCAAGATGACCGAGTCGTTCCTCTTCCGCAACCACCTGTGCATCGCCACAGAGCTGCTGAGCATCAATCTGTACGAGCTCATCAAGGCGAACCAGTTTGCCGGCTTTACGACCAACCTCATCCGGCGCTTCACGTCGCAGGTGCTGCAGTCGCTGTCGCTCATGAAGCACCACCGCATCGTGCACTGCGACCTCAAGCCGGAGAACATTTTGCTGTGCCATCCGCGGCGCAGCGGCATCAAGGTGATCGACTTTGGATCGAGCTGCTTTGAAAACGAAAAGGTGTACACGTACATCCAGAGTCGATTCTACCGCTCGCCCGAGGTGATCCTGGGCATGAGCTACCACACTGCCATCGACATTTGGAGTCTCGGCTGCATCATTGCCGAGCTGTATACGGGCTATCCGCTGTTTCCGGGCGAGAACGAGCAGGAGCAGCTGGCGTGCATCATGGAGATCCTCGGCGTGCCCGAGCGGTATCTGGTGGAGCGCAGTTCGCGCAAGAAGCTCTTCTTTGACAGTACGGGCCAGCCGCGGCCGGTGGTGAATTCCAAGGGCAAGAGGCGTCGGCCATCGAGCAAGACGCTGGCGCAGGCGCTCAAGAGCGACGACGAGCTGTTTGTCGACTTTATCGCAAAGTGTCTGATCTGGGATCCCGAGCGGCGGCTCAAGCCGGATGCGGCGATGCGGCATGCGTGGATCCAGCAGGGGCGCAGGCTCGCCTCGACGGCGGGCGCGGTGCTCAACGAGATGGCGACGACGAATCGGTCGGCGACAACTGCGTCGGCGTCGGCGGCGGCGGGGTCGGGTGGTCTGCCACGCAAGACGACGAGTGCGTCGACGACGCGGCTGGCAGCATCGACGGCGACGCCGCGCAGCAAGACGGTGGGCACGCGCGCCGCCACGAGCTCCAATCCACCGGGCTACGTCGCCAGTCCTAGGCGGAGCACGGCGGGCGCGGCCGGGTCGGCGCTGGCGGCGACGCAGCATACGCCGCTGCGCGTGCCCAAGGCGTGAGTGTGCGGCGCAGTGTCTGTCGGAGTGTACGACGCAATGGCAGCCGTTTTTCTGTTGTTCTTGCAGTTGCTTTTGTGTGTGTGGCATGTCGAAATGAAAGCGGGTCTTGGTTTGAAGGATTGCGAATGTGCTGGATCCCTTACTGTGGGGCAAACAAGCCTGTGGTTTAGGAGAGCTGCTGGAAGTTGTTTTGTGTGGCGATGGGGCTGTGCGGGCAATTCACTTGTTGAGGATGGTTTTGGACCTGGTTCGACAGGTGGTGGGTGGTGTTTTGGCAGTCTTTGGGGTGGGAAGGCTGAGCGCTGCGAGTTAGCTGGAGTGTACGACGCAATGTCAGCAGCTTTTTCTGTTGTTCTTGCAGTTGGTTTTGTGTGTGTGGCATGTCAAGACGAAAGCGGGTCTTGGTTTGGATGCTTGAGGCTTGAGGTGTCACCAAGCCGTTGGGGAAGGTCATAGTGCTTGGAGTTTGGGCTGGAGAGTGCTCTCATGTGAGGCCGACTTTGGCCAAACTTGCACAAGTGTGGTCTGGGTGGTAGCTTTGCATCTTTTGGACCGAGCAAGGCTAAGGACTGCAGGTGCATGGTGTTGCAAAAGCATGAATCGAGTTCCAAGCCAATCGCAACGATGCATCTCAAGATCAACATGCTCTGGCGCAAGCAGCTGGTTAAAGCGTGCTCGTGGGCGCAACTCACTGGAGCTTTGCTTTGCGACACGCTTTCCAAAGCTGATGGTTGACAGCGCTCGACAAGAGCCTTTCGACTTTTTGGCTGGATCCCCAATGACAACATCCGCTCAACCACTGCTCAAGGGACGCGGTTACCGTGTTGTCAGCCCAATCCACCTCTTGCAGTCCAAAGCTGGTGCATCTTCGAGCGCGCACTCACTCTACTCATCCCATTGCTTGCCCATCCAACCCCAACGCATCTCAAACGGCATGTCTTGATGACATCTCACACACTTGCTCGGTTCGCTGCGAAAAAAAAATAAGCGGTGTTTTTGCATCTCGAGGTCTTTTACAAGTACGCAGACTGCCCCCTCCTTGCGAGTTCCACAACCTTCCAACCGCCCGTCACCTCGTTATCCAATCCCTCCTCTTCGCGCGTCAGCACCAAGGCGTAGCGGCACAAATCAGGCTGCTGATCGTTCCCTGCCTTGACCTCACCCGTCTTGGGGTCGGTAAAGAACATCAGTTCCTGCGTCGTAAAACTCACCACCAGCACGGGCACGTTGTTATCCAGCACCTTGGCCTGGATGATCTCGACCTGCTTGAGATCCAACAACCTCCCCTCTGGAATCCACCCCTTGGAGAGATACGGATCCACCGTCGCCATCAACAGATTGTACGTCGCCTCGCCACACCACTGGCGCAGCAGATGTCGCGCCGCTCCGTGGTACGCATCGATGAGTTCGGGCAGCACATACTCGCGCAATTCCCGCTGGAACGTCTCGAGCGTAAAGGCCGGGTCGAGCATCTTCATGTGTCGCGTGACGCGCGCAAAGTCGTTCTCGTCAAACAGCGAGCCGAACCAATCCGTCACACCGCGCAGCCTCTCGATGACCGGATTCTCCGACTCGTGGTACGCTTCCTGCATCTCGCCGAGTCGTCGGAAGAGCGGGTTGGACGATTTGAACGACGCCCACGCCTGCTTGTACGCAGGTTCGGGTCGCAGCACCAGCGCCTGACCCGCCGACGCGTTTTCCGTCACCGCGCGCACGCGCACCGCATACCCCGCCGGCTTCTTGGCGGGCTTCTTGGCAGCATCGCCAGCCGTCGATGTAGACGCAGACTCGGATGCACTAGACTCGGGCTGCGCAGCCTCTTCCGGCTTCTGCTCTTGCTGCTGTGGGTTGGCTTCGGCCTCAGCCTCGGCATTGGCTGCCGCTTCGGCCGCCGCAATATCCGCCTCCTCCTTGGCTGCATAGCTCTTGAGCACCTCGTCGGCCGCCTCCTTGGAGTCGACGTCCTTGGAGGGCAGTGGCCTTCCGATCTTGCGCAGTCTTGCCTCGCGCTTGATCCTGCGCACCTCGGCCGCATCCTTGTCCTTGTCCACGTAGATCCTGAGTGCGCTTCCGCCATCGTCGAATGCCTCGGTGAGCGTGTCGCTGAGCTGCTTGTACGCCTCGGTGTTTCGAATCGGCGCGGTGGAGTCTTCGAGCTGACGTGCGAGGCGGCTCGAGATCGCACCGAGGCCCTTGACCAGCTCGCTCTCCTCCATCTGCTTGAGCGTGGCGCCCACGGCGTCGCCCACCTGGCCGCCGGACTTGCGCAGCGCGTCCGCCGCCGCCTGCAGCTTTGGATTTTCCTTGATGGACGTGATGATGCGCGCACGCTCGTATGCGTCGCGCATCTTTTTCATCGTCTCGCTATCCTGCATCTTGCCCACATCGCCCGAGAGCTGACGCATGTTCTCCTGCAGCTCCTGGTTCTTGCGCAGTTCCGCCTTGAGCGTGTCGACGAACACGGCGAACGGCGACTTGGGCGCATCCCACACGGTGCGCGACGTGTGGAAGCTGCGTCCGAGCGCAGTCGTAGACGCAGGAAACGCGCGTGCCGATGAAAGAGTAGCACCAACCGCACGACGAGGAGCGATGACCGCACTGGTGGAGCGCGAAGAGAGCCATACGCGCACGGCGGCCGAGTCGGCTGCGAGCGACCTAGCTGCGCGAACCATGATGTGTATACGATCGAGAGGGGGTATTCACCGGAATGCAGCTCGATGGAGGGTGGCGGTCGGGAGGGGAAGAGCAAGAAAGGGTCTCTGGCTCTGATGGCGCTGCCAATCACAGTCGTTTGTGGGTTCGAGTGACTGCGTGTGTGGAGGCGAGAGAGCGCCAGCTGAGCCTCCGCTGCTTTTGACAAATTTCGCCGCCCTCTCGCCGAGCCGCTCTGGCAGGCGCGCTTGCAATTCTTCCAAAATCGAGAGATTTTTTCCTCTTCTTCGCCCCAACGCCTCTCGGCCTTTCCGTCGCTGTGGCCTTCTGACCGCTTCCGAACGCAGCCGATCACGAAAATCCCGCGGGCGCAGCTTGTTGATTCCGCACCAATCTCACACGACCCGTCCCGGTCCATCGAGCTATGCTGCTTCTCTCTCCCTCTCACTCCATCAATCTCGGCTTGGAAAGGAGCCTGGGCGTGATCTCATATAGCATCTCAATTCGAAATCCTGAACGGCGAGCTTTGGAGACACTGACATTGCGAGAAGCAGGAGAAGAACGTGGAGAGACATCTAGAAAGGCAGGCCGGGCTTGAGCTTGTTCTTGGCCTCGGTCTGGGACTGTCATACGGATGCAAGAGCAATGTCAATGTCAGTTTGTGCCTCTCCTCCTCTATCTTCGCGTGTGTACTTACGCTCTGCCACTCGTGCACGGTATTCTGCATGGTCTGGAGCTTGTTCTGGACGGCGTGGGCGCGTGTGAGTTTCTGCTTGTCCACACGGCTGCCCTTGAACGCCTTTGCTCTTCCGGCATACGGTCCTACGTCCTTGACGATCCTTCGGGCCGCAGCGAGCGCGGCGTCGTGTTCGGCCTGCGGCACGCGCTGATTGGGCTTGACGCTGCGTTCGCCGAGCGCCGTGGGGCGCACGGGCGTCGTGGTGTGCTGCGGCGTGTACTGGTACTCTGCGGCCTGCTGTTCGGCTGCATGCGACTGCGCCAGCCGCGTCAACCTCGATTGGATTCGCGACACCTTGGGTCCGTCCGGCAGGGCAGAGAGCTGGCCCGTCAATGCAGCTTCCTTCACCAGCTTCGCTTGGCGACGCAGCGAGTACTTGGGAGGAGCCCAGCAGCCCGATGCCTCCGACTTGGTTGCCTCGAACAGAGATGCCGAGGGGGACGAAGAACTCGACGCCGAAGAGGAAGAGGACGAGGACGAGGAGGACGACGAGGCGAGCGCGGCCGAGTTGGAGACCATGAAGCGGTCGAGCGCGCTGCCGTAGGCGCTGATGTGCTTGCGCGAGCAGCGCGAGAGCGTCGATCCGAATGCCATCCTAGCGTAACTTGGCGTCGTACGCAGCGAGGTAGTGTGAGCGTCGAGCGTAGGTGCAGTGTAGGAAGAGCGATAGGTGATGGTGTCGAGGATTCCGAGGTCCAAATTCGCGCTTCCCACAGCCTTGCAGCAGAATTCTTACCGCACGAATCAAAAAGTGCTTTTGCTGTGTTCGCAACCGATCGACCTCACATTCTCGGCTTTGGCGGGAGCGCGTGGCTCCGAGTCACGAGTCCAACACTGCGCGTCCTCTTCCTTCTCCACATCCGAGCCACTCCTTGGACAGAGAAGCTCAGCACGATCCTCTTGCTGCCACCACCACCACCACCTCGAACGCACAATGTCGTCCTCACCTCTGCCTCACGATGGAACATTCATGTCTGCTACGCGCCAGAGCTGCTCCGCCGTCTCGACAGCGCTCGGCCTCACACCCAATCCCACCTCGATCGACCACTTTCTACGCAACCTCGACCGGCCCACGTACGAGCGTCTGCGCACACAGCACGGTCTCGTCTTTCCGCTGCGCTTCCCCACCGCCACTGCCGAGATCAACTTCATCGCCGTCCTGTCGTTGCTCAATGCGCTCTCGGGCTATCGCACGGCGTTTCACAAGGCCACGGGCTCCGGAGCGTACCAGAACATTGTACGGCTCATGATCGGACTCTACGTCTCGGGTGGCGATGAGGACAGACAGGTCGGTTCGGCCAACTTGAATGCAAAGGGCATGCGCGATATGACCGAGGCCAAGATCGTCGAATTGCTCGGCGTGAGCGTGCACGAGGAGAGACCGCACGAAAGCTTGCCTGGCGTCACGGTGGGCATTAGGCGCGGCGACATGAACGATGCGGTCCAACTTATCCTTGCTGCAATGCAGGGTGTAGGACGAAAGCTGATTGCAGTGGGAAGCGATAGTTTGGGAGCGTGGGTGGAAGGATTGATGGCCAAGGCGAAGGAGATGAACGAGGAGGCGGTGGATTACATGGTTGCACAACTCGCACAGACCTTTCCCGAGTTTTGCGATACCCACACCTTTACCAACGCAGCCGATGCAACCGGGCAAGACGTGTACATCTTCAAGCGAATCTTTTTCCTGCTCCACGCACTCTACTTGCGGTTTGGAGACAAGTACGGCTTGCCGAGCACGTACACCCTGCCCATGTTCGTAGACAATGTTCTACCCACCATGTGTGTATGGCTCGACCTCATCCAGACTCCCTCCTCCACGCCTGCTGGATTGGAAACGCTGATGGGCTGGATTCGATCCGCCAATTGCAATGCCGACCTCAAGCGACAGACTCTAGACTCGCTGTCTCCTAACGAGCCAGGTCCAGTACTCACCAAGGACGAAACGTATGCTGTGCGTGCAGCCACACTCAACGTTGCCACACACGTGGTCCAACGCGCCCACCAACTTGCCCAGGAGCAACCGGAGTTGGCTTGGCTCAAGGAGCTTAACGAGGTGGATCTGGACGGGTACCTCTGGTCGCTCGCAAAGGACGATCAACAGCTTAGAAAGGTGCCCCGCCTCGTGTTCCCCTCGATCCACTTTTGAACGTCGTCGCGCAATGCAAATGTTTAACAAACGTACAAGAGGGGGCGAGCGTATCGTGCGTGTGGACTGATGGGAGCCAAGTCGCCTTGCATTCGCACGCAGCAAGCAGCGTGGTAAAGCGCACCAACGCCCTATACCTTCGTCATCCTGTAATGCCTATCAATCAGCCATTTCAACCAGAGTGAATGTTCACACCGGCTGCAAGAGCCCATGTGCCGAGTGCGTGCCAACGACGATGCGGAGAACAGTATCATATTATCAAGAGTCTCTATGAATGTGCGATGCTGCATGGAATACAACAAGTCAGTGCATGCTTATGATGACGTCGGCGGCTGCTGCGGGAGCATGGCGCTCATATGAATCGACGTGAGCCAGTCCGACGTGGCGCGCTGCACGCCGTCGTCGGTATAAAACTCGCGCAGTGCAAACGGCTCGGTCGGCGACAGCAGATGCGCCTCGGCGCCCACGGCGGGCACTCCAAAGTGCGGAGCAGCCACGATCGCCGCCGACTGCACGGGCGCCATCGAAACCATGGTCGGCGCGAACGACAGACTCAGCTCGCCCGACGGCATCTCGTCCGGCGAAGAGAGCTGCGACGACATCGACGCCGACAGCCTGGCTGTGGATGCGCTGCTCTGCGCTGCGACTGCGGGAGTGCCTCCAAATCCAGCCGTGGCCATGAGGTTCGCAGTGGGGCCAGCGAGCGACGTGCGCGGCGACATCGAGCGCGACTCGCCTCGCTGCTCCTGCCCACCTGCCGCTGTCCTGTTGCGCGCCGAAGTGGACGCTCGAGTCGAGGCATCGCCCGCGCGCTTGGTCTGCTTGGCGCCCGCACCGCTGCTGCTCGACTCGCGATTGTGCCCCTGCGTCGCACCGGTTGCCGAGCCGGGACTCTTCTGTCGCGACCTCGGATGCAGCAGCGCAATGATGTTTTCGTCGATCTTGAGGTTGTGCAACCTAGCCAGGTCGGGCTGCGACTTTACAAACGCGTCGAAGCTCGTCTGGATCGCCGACCTGAGCTGCTCGATGAGCTTCAGACACCCCTGGCCGAACGTGAGGAATGACGGCAGACACGCGGCCTCGTTGTGCATCGACGCCGACAGGTCTTCGACGCACAGATCGATCATCTTGGAAAAGTGCATCATGGTGGGCCAGCAGTTGGCCTCGTTGGCGAGACCGGGTACGCCCTGACCTTTGCTGCGGATGAGCAGCAGCGCGGCGGTGGCGAGCGTCATGCTGGGCTCGGTGAGGTACTGGAACCACCATGCGGAGCCCATGTGGTCCGAAAAGCGGTTCTGCATCTTGCGCAGCTCGCGCACCGCGTTGATCGAGCGCAGCGCGCTGTCGGTGGCGATGTGGCGGCTCGTGGCGAGCTCGCCGTTGGTGATGCGGCCGTTGGGGAAGAAGAACTGGCGGTGCAGCGAGCCTCTTTGCCACGCCGTGGTGAGCTGCAGCCAGCACCGGCGGCGCGCTCGGAACGGATCGAGCTGGTCGAACGACACGTCGGGACTGTCCCACATATACGACGGATGCAGCTGCGACATCATGGCCATGATCTTGCTGTCGGTCTCCATGGCTTTGCGATGCAGTGGTGGGCCGTAGCACAGCGTGCTCGAGACGAGCTCGGCGATCTTGCCTCCTTGCACCTCGAGCATGGCGAGGCACGCATCGGGCGGTGCGCCGCAAGCGGACCACGGTGCGGCATCGCTGGGCTGGTCGACGCTGAACTGCGACTCGACGATGAGCGGACGCGTGTTGGCGCCGACGGCAAAGGCATGGTCGTAGCCGTAGACGAGCCAAGCGAGCCTCCTGCGATGGTCGAGCTGCGCCTGCGAGTAGCTGGTATTGCCGCCGGGATCCTCGAACAGGTTGCAGCGCTTTGCAGCTCGGATGGTGACGCTCCAGCGCGGAAACTCGGTGGAGCCGGTGCCGTGCAAGCCTTGATTCGACCAGAGCGAGAAGGCGGAGAGGTTGGCTTGCACGAGATCGATGGTCATCTCGTCGAGGCGCACGCACTCCTCGATGAGCGCGGGAATGTGGTAGGTCAGGATAAGAAGAGCACGGACGCGCGCGTTTGTGTCGGACTCGAGCTTGATGGGACCCGCGACGGCGACGCCAGGACGGGAGGCGGGCATGCTTTGTGCGATGGCGTCTGGATCCATCGTTTCGATGGTCTCCCCGAGGACACTTGCGAGGAGGGCGAGACGGGAGAGGTCGCCTGGCTGGAACGAGATGGCGGCCGTGCTTGGCGTCGAGTCGGCGTATGGATCGCAGCTCTTGGCCGGAGAGATGACACGGAGCCAGAGATCGTGCATGTTGGTCTCGAGCGCGTCCTGGCAGGTGATGAGGAACTTCCAATCGACATTCCAGAGATAGCTTCGAAGCAGAGCTTGGAGTTGGTACCAGTCCGGTAGGATGGAGCAGAACTCGAGCATCTTTGTCAGGCATGGCTTCTGCTGATAGTGGGGGAGCACGGCTGTGGAAGGGAGCAACGAGCTTGATCTGGGCGAGGCCGAGTCGGGCGAAGGGTGGTTGCTGGTGGCCGCGTCATCGGCGGTGTTGAGGTCCTTGAGCATGAGGTTGATGAAGGCCATCATGGGATGTTCGGATGCTTGGTTGGGCTCGGACGGCCGCTGTGGATCTGGATCTTCGCTGGCATCGTCTATGCTGGCGTCGAGGACGGCGTTAATCTCGGCGAGCGAGCGCCTTGCCTGTTTCTTCTGCAGTGCTGTAGGGTGCCAATTGTGACTTTGTTAGCACGCCGTTGTGGTCATGGATGATCGTGATGAGGCGTGGGACTTACTTTCAGGATCAAGCTCGCTGGTGTTGAAGGTCTTGCAGAGGTGTTCGGTGCCCCTACGCACGCAGGTGGAGCATGGTCGCTTTCGATCGCACTGTAGAGGGTCGACAAGGGGAGAAAAGGAGATAGCGTGAGCTGGAGCGCGATGAGCGACAAGGTCGAGAGAAGCCAAAGGGGACGCACCTTGACCTTTCGGAGGTAGCATTCGAGGCAGACGGTGGGCTGGCCGAGCTTGCGCCTGCTGCTGCCGATGGAAGAGGCGGGAGGCATGGTTGCGGATGTTGCGACGAGTTTGGCCGAAGACGCGGCGCTTCCGATCGATCAAGAGGGTGTTCTCTGGACCACCAAGGCTGGCGACCTCACGCCGTTAGCATCGCAAGCATGCAGCGTCGGTGAGTGACGGCGGGAAAACAGAGGCGACTGTTATCGGTCCAGCCGAAGCGAGGCGTGATGAATGAGGCCGCTTGGCGTCTCCTTTATGCGCACCGAAGTGGGCGAGCCGATGTCCGAGCGTGTGACGGTGCAGAGTAGTCGCTGTGCGAAGCTCCGAGCAGAGGATCGAAATGAAGCGCGCGGGAAGGAGGGCTAACCTTGGACGACGAGTTTGATTAAGCGTGGGAATCGCTCCGGAGCAACGGATGCGCTCGGAAAGCCAAAAGATGGTTGCGCCCAATTACGTTCGGAGCCGCGGGGTCTGCGCAGTATGCTGGCGTGCAGGAGCCAGACTTTGCTTTGCGTTGGCGAGTCGCAACGAGGAGATGCTGAGAAGCAAGAGATGGTAGGGTATAATGATGGAGTGGAAGCAAACAGCTCCGCAAAGGAGGGCCACAGGTCTCTTCGCCCAGTCCTCTTTGAGGCTTGCCCGGGCCAACAAGGTCCCGGCCACCGCCGCTACCTTCAACTTCCGC
>JALCCF010000007.1:0-430216 GCA_023212605.1 Moesziomyces parantarcticus | reverse complement strand
CCTAACCCTAACCCTAACCCTAACCCTAACCCTAACCCTAACCCTAACCCTAACCCTAACCCTAACCCTAACCCTAAAGCAGTTAATTGGAACCCTAACCCTAATGTAACGTTCTAAGTCTAAAGTTGCATCTTTCAATTTTCTAAATTTGCTTGAATTTTGCGTCTCATTTTACGTTGATTTTTCTGTCGCGCGAATTTCGAACGAAGCACGTTTGGGCAATGTTGGGCGCCATCGTTCAGCAGCTTTGGACTCGCTTCGCTCCCCTAACCCTCTCGACGCTGCCATCGGCCCAGCTGAAATTCGGCTGGCTCGCCCGGCTCTGTTCCACCATCGCAACCGGGCTCGGGTTTGCCTGCTCGCCGTTTCGCCGTTGTGCCGCTGTCTGCGCATTCTCTGGTCGCGATGCGGTTCTGCGCCGACGGCTCTCCTTTCTTTTGGGACGTAAGTCCGTAGCGCCTGTGCTCTCGGCCTCCTCGTCTCGGCGTCCTTATCCTCACGCCAACGTCTTCACGTTCCCCGCAGCCCTTGTGGCTGGGCCCCCCACTTCCCCTTACCTTCGTACCGCTCGGATCGATGCCGTTCGACTGAGCAGAGCGGCCGACGGGCTCCCTCGACAATCCACAGCGAAACGTGCGAGCACGCCAAATATCCCGAGTCTGGACCTTCGCGAACGTCCGGCTCGGGCGACGCTGTCGGTAGTGCTGGCCCTGCCTCCCCGTCCGCCACCGTGCCTCCTTCCCCACGGCCCTTTGCGCCGGATCCCCCGCTTGCAGCCGTCCAACCCCGCCTGTCCGAACCGTCTTTGCCGCCCGCGGTCGATGCGTCCTTGGCTGGCGGTCGATGCGTCCTTGGCTGCAATCGATCCTGGTTTGCTGGATCCAGCTCTGTCTCTCGACGCCCCCGCTCGCCAGTATCCAGGCAGCCTCAGCAGTAGCGCCCGGCCCCTCTCGCCGCGCGCAGTTTCGCCTCAGCCGTCGTCGTCGGTCTGCGCAAGGCGAGCCCCGATCGGAACCAGATTGCGCCGATCTGACCTTTCGTCTGATGCTTTTGCTCTTGAGGCGCCGAAATAGCCGAGTCAAAGACGCCGCGCGGAGAGAAGATTTGCGGAGGCTCGGCTGTCACCCCCGCATCGGAAATCTCGACCGGGCCTCCAAACGCAGCATCATGCCATGTCGTGTCCCCCGCACCTGTTGCAGGCTGTGCCGTCGCCGTAGCTCATCGGCGCCGACGAGCGATGCACGTCGCACCTAGGCGAAGACCGATGAATCCCAAGCAGCTGTCGACGATCAGCATGCCGTGACAAAGCCGGCTGTTCTCCCCTGCTTCGCCCCCTCTTCGGGGTTGCCCGGTCTTTGCCAACGTCGGTCACGCTCTTTCCGGTCTTGGAGGACCTTCTTGTGGCGGGTATTGACCGAGCTCCACTTCGATTTGGGGCTTTGCCACTGCCAGATACCTCGGCACTCGTACTCGCTTAGCTGTGCACCCTCCAACCTCATCAGCTTGGCACAGCAGACCGCGCGGGGAAGCACAGATGACCTCCTGCATGGTCGTGCTGCTGCCGAAGCGTCACTGAACGTGGCTTGAGCTGATGCTCGTCTCAACAGGAACGATCTCGGGGCTCCGCATTGGCGAAACGTCCTGACTAGCAACTATAAAAAGACGTGAGTTCGCACCTCGTCCGGCGGGCTCCCCATCGCCACCCTTCGACATCACCCGCCATCATGAAGCTCAACCTGTTGACGCTTTTGCCACTTGCTGCCGCAGCCTTCAAGACGGCGATGGCAGCTGCCACACCCTTGCGCCGCGATGACTGGCCGCACGGTCCTTTCCACACCGAGGGCAACCAGATCAAGAATGCCAATGGCGAGCCCGTCATCCTCGTCGGAACCAACTGGCCCGGATCAGGCGAGACCATGATCCCCGAAGGCATCGAATTCCGCTCCATCGCCGACATTGTGAGCATGATGAAGTACGTCGGCTACAACTTTGTGCGCCACACCTACCCGATCCAGATGGTCGACCAGATCTACGAGAACAACGGCACCGACATCACCGTCCAGTCCGCGCTGCTGTACGCCCTTGGCGAGGACAACGGCACACGCATCATGGAGATGATCAACAAAAACAACCCGCAGATCACCAACTCGACCACGCGATTCGAGGTGCTCTCCATGATCGCCGAGGAGGAGAAGAAGCAGGGTCTGCTCATGCACCTCGACAACCACATCAGCCGAGCCATCTGGTGCTGCAGCCACGACGACGGCAACGCTTGGTTCGATGACGTCGACTTCAACGTCGACAACTGGCACCGTGGCCATCGCTACATGGCAAATTGGGCCAAGAAGCACTCCAACATCGTCTCCATGTCGTTGCGAAACGAGCTGCGCAAGTCGGCGCTCCGTCCGCTCGACTACAACTGGAAGACGTGGTGGGGCAACGTCTCGGCCGCTGCCGAGAACATCCACGCCACCAATCCGGATCTTCTGATCACCATCAGCGGTCTCGACTACGACATTGACCTGTCGGCGCTCACGACGCAGGCCAACCTGCTCGATGCGCCCTACGTCAACACCGACATGGACGAGATCGTCAACGCCGAGTCGATGGCGCCTCAGTATGCCGACATTGCCAACACCAAGTTTGGCAAGGCCAACAAGGCCGTGCTCGAGCTGCACGCGTACAAGATGTCGACGTATTACCAGGACCACCTCGAGGACTGCAATGCCATCCAGACCGGTCTGTACCGCTTTGGCTTCAATGCGCTCGGCGAATCGGCGCGTCCCGAGGCGTGCAACAACTCGACCGACTTCTCCGACCCTTACAGCTGCCCACCCGCCAAGATCACGCTGCCCACGCTGCTCACCGAGTTTGGCGATGCGCAGGACTCGGGCTACGCCAACGTCACCATGCAGAAGTGTCTGCGCGACTTTACCACCAAGAACAAGATCGGATGGGCACACTGGTCGCTCGCCGGAAGCTACCGCATCCGCCAAAACGTCGTCTTCAACAACGACACGTGGGGTCTCACTGATCCCCTCTGGACGGGCTATCAGAGCCAGGAGACCGTTGACAACTTCTTCCGCCCTTGGATCCAAGACATGGGCAAGACCAACCTCGAGCTTTGACCTGCTTGCACGTAGCAGAAGCAATGGAACCGCTGATACACCATCTTTGCGTTTTGGAAAGCGCCATGAGTGTCCGGAGATGACTGTGCCATTCACGACATTGAGTTGACGGACAGGATCTGCGGGAGGAGCTCCTCGACGGGCCCGACAAAGTGCCAGTCTACGTCGTCGTCTTCCGAGGCCGATGGCTGTTCGACGTTGAATACCGCCACCTGGCCGTGGTTGGCGTGCTTGACGATGTCGGCAAAGCCAGCGGCGGGGTAGACGGTCGAGGAGGTGCCAATCACGAGGATGAGGTCGCACCTTGCGATCAGCGGTTGAATGCGATCGAGCTCGGGGATGGATTCGCCGAACCAGACGACGCCGGGTCGCAGCAGTCCGTTGCAGCCGGATTGCGAGCAGCGCGGCAACTGCTCGGTGGGAATCGCTCGATACTCGCCCGAAAGATCTTCTGCACCACGCAGGGCTGGACACAGCGGATCGCGCAAGTCGATGCGCGAGTCTTTGCACGAGGTGCAGATTGTTCGGAAGAGGTTGCCGTGCATCTCGAGGATCGAGCCAGAGGAAGCAGCGGAGACCGAGCCTTGCGTCGGCGCAAGTTCTTGCAGCGCCCGAGCCGAAAGACCATCGACATTTTGCGTCACAAGATGGAAGGATTGGGCGTTGGGTAGGAGCTGATCTCGTAGAGGACCCTGTATCATGAATCTGGCAAGCGACGTGTGGGCTGCGTTCGGCGACGCAGCAAGCACCACGGAACGGCGGTAGTGATAGAACTGCCAGACTTTGCTTGGATCCCGCTGGAAAGCCTCGCTGTAGAACGATCGACGACGACGAGGCGGTTGGTAGGGTGAGCTATAGGCACAAGTGAGGGGCGTGTCAATTGTGACACGGGACTACCGTTCTATACTCACGGCGTTGCTAGAGACAGTGCATCATGCGAGCGCCACAGCCCTGATCACCACGAGGCACGGAAGAACGACATCAGTGACTGAAACAGCGAACAGAAGCGTCTCGGAGACGCTCGGCAGAGCTTCTTACCTCCTGCGCCGCGGAAGGTCGGAATGCCACTGGCAGCGCTCAGCCCTGCGCCAGCGAGGGCGATCGGGTGGCGCGCCTGCCGCAACGCCTGTCGGAAGGACTCTGCTGCTGGTCCCATGGCGTCGTCGGCAACCAGCATAGATGCAGCGCCGCGCTAGGTGGTGATGCGTGCACCACAGATGTTCACGTGGCTAGTGTTGGCAAAGTTCGGGAAAGCCTGCCAACGCAATGCATCCGCTTTGGACGGCCGCACACGTCGCAGAAGGCGGGCCGTCGGTCGTTGCCCAGGCCGTTATTGAACTTCAGGGGCCGTGCGAGTCGGGGCGTCCTGGCGTTGTTCGGGAAGCCTTCTCTGGAGTGTAGCCGCTCGGAGTTGGTTGAGTCCAAGGACTGCAGAGGGAAGCAGACCGAGGCTAGTCGTGGTTTCGCACAAAGGCTGCGTGGTGCAGGTGGCTTGAGCGCAGATTTGTGCAACTTGGACCGGACCGAGTGCGCCTCAATTTTGACAGCTGGCCGTTTATGCAGGGACGACGCGTTTGTCCAACGCAAAATGAACGCCCCCTCCCTCCCACGCGCTGCTGCAAGCCAGGCTGTCTGACGCAGCTGCACCATGCCGCAACCGCATCCGCGTTCATTCGCGCCCATCTCGCTGTGCACCATGTTCGAGAGGCAGCACCACATGCCGAAGGCAAACGGTCGCCACCAACCAACTTTGATGTTGTATGCTGTCACTCGTTGTCCATTTCCGTCGCGTGGCATGCACCTCTCCCGCCCAGTGGCCACGACTACCTCGGAGGTGCCCTGATCGCCGCGCCATCTCTTTTTGCCTAGTCTCGCCACCATTTCGTCTCGTGCTGCAGGCACTGCAGGAATGGGCGACCTCTCTTCCCTTTCCACAGATCGAAAACGAGTCCCACGCCACGATCTCCTTCAGCAGGCATTCAATGATCCACTACCACGCCCTATCGCGCCACAATGTTCCTGCGTGGACTTTGGTGTACCTGTTCGAGTGTCGAGGGCTCTCCCACGAAAAACTAAGCTTACCTAGCACGTACGGGATTATTGTTGGTTGAGGTCCGGGAATCCGACATAGGAGCGAGAGCCTATGGAGACTTTGAGTATCGCTATGCAGATTGGCCAACCAAGTCTGCAGCGTAAACGTCGTCAGTCCTCTTTCAAATGGGATCGGATATAAGAGGCTGGCGGAGTGCCAGTGCCAGCTCAATGCTCACCACCTCTTCACGCTCTCTTCCTGCCAGTCGATCCCCCTTCCAACGCTTCCTCTCACAAAGCTTGACCACATCCTTTCGCCCAGGTGCAGTCATGGTGGCCAGCATGCTCATGTCCACGATGCTACGATCGAGAGACGCAGCCACAGACGAGCAAGGGGCTGCTGCCGCCGCTGCGGCTGCCATGGCCGCCTGGTCGGCTGGCATTGCCTATGCGATCAACTTTATCATTCTCTACGTCACCATGTCTCTGCTCGTCGTCATGGTCGTCGGTGTCATGGGCTGCGTGGCATCCCCGCGCATCCGCAAGTCTCCCACTTACATTATCCTCGCTGTCTCTGCCGCACTCTGCATCTGTGCGCTTGGCGTCGAAATATCGATGAACAAGGAGCTCGTCGTGAACCCCCAGAAGCCGTTCAACGCCCAAATCTACACCTCCATGATTGCCCTCTCCATGAGTAAGTGCCGAGATTGCTTCCGCGCACCGTCTTACACTCTCGAGCCTTCAATTGACACACGCTTTGCTGCCTTCCTTTGCTATCTCAACTTTGGTGCTACAGCGATTCCCTTCCTCGTCGATTTTACGCTCATTTTGCGCATTTTAGCCTTTTTCCCAGTCAATTCCGCAGCCGCCGCGGGACGCAAGCACTGGAAGCGATGGGCCGCAATCGCATTCCCTGCCTTGATCAAGATCCCTCGCATCGTACTCATCTGCCACTACATCCGATTCGTCCACGACTGCGCTGTGCGTGCCACCGACATGTCACAGGTCGTGACCATGGTCAATCAGAAGCAATACGCGCTCATCGAGTGGACGCTCATGCTCGCCGACGGTCTCTACTGCACCATCTTCTTCTGCGCCAAATTGTACGAGCTCGGCTGGGGCTGGGGCGAAGACAAGCATGTCTCGCGCAGCTTCCTCGAGACGCTTCGCAGAATCTTGATCAGCGCCTTTGCCTGCTTCGTCCTCCCATCGTTCCTTCTCATCACGCTCATTGTCATGCAAGCTACTCTCTACCGACCCGACATCGAGGGCTACGTGTTTGCGACGTACATTCCGATGACTGTCATTTGCGCCGCCTTCGGTAAGTCCCGTCACGGTCCTGCATACTGCGACACCTGGCGACAAACACAGACTAATTTTTCGGCGCCAATTTTTCTTTGCAATTTTTCGGTGCTCAGCTACATTGTGGCCTGCCATTCGTGCCGAGCAACACCGCAGAAAGGTGCTCATGGCCACGGTCCATACGCTGCGCAGCCAAGGCCCGCCGAACAAGTTCCTCACGCCCCAGCGCAGCTTCGACACGGATGACGAGAAAGACTTTGGCAAAATGACGGCCGATGTCGAGTTGGGCGAGCTGGAGCACAATATGGTCACTCGTGTCAAGCGCAGCCAGGATCAGCTCAACGGCCGGGCTCGCACCACGACAGGCGACAGGATGGATGCTGGTCACGACACAGACTTGGGTGGAGCAACGACGCTGCAGCACCTAGGCAGGCCGCAGAATCCGCTCCGCCATGCGCCGGATGTGAGCGGCATCGCAGTGACCACGGTCACCGAAGAGAAGTGGAGCGAGGCTTGATTTCGCCCACGACCTTCCTGCCGTTGTTGCTCACAAACTTTGTCCTTTGAATCCCTCATTGCGTTGCGTTTCTCTGCTCCCCTTTGCGTTCCTTTGCTTCACGAAATCTGGAAATGATTCGGTGCCACGGCTTGCATCTATGATTGCGTTTCCGATCCGACAAAGCAGAATGATTGAAGTTGATAGCGTATCAGGCTCGAGGCCTCTTGCTGCGAGCAGGTTAGAGAATGCTTCCTTCAAAGATGAAGAAAGCGAACGAGTGTTTCTTGATGGGCTGCTGCGAGCCCTTGTCAGCCCACTCCCTGCCGCTATATTTAGTGACTTGAGGCACCACCACGTTGGGCTGCTCGAAGGTGTTCTTGGCCAAGAGGTCATCACTGTAGACAATATGCGATTCGACGCTGTCGCTCTGGAAGCCGTCGAAGCTGATCTGCCCAGTCCAGTCGGCGGTGGGGTGGCGGTTGAGCACGCTGAGGCGAATGCTGGCGCGCTTCGAGCCAGGCTGTTCGACAATCATGGCGACACAGTCGACGTAGGCTGGCTTGGAGATGTGCTGGATCCAATCGGGGTACGTTGGTCCCTCGCTAGATTGTGAATAGACAGAGATCGCGTGGAAAGGGTCAGGTCAATACGTGTACCGCGTGCAGTCGAGGCAGGGCCAGAGAGGACAAGCAACTTACTAGGCATCGGGCGTGAAGCCCAGATTGAGCAGACGGCCATTCTTCATGTACTGGGCAAAGAGTCGCAAAGGCCAGTAGGTGGTCTGGAAGAGAAGGCCATCGGGACTGGTCATGAGCGGCGAGATGACGTTGACGCTCTGGGCGATGCATGCGATGCCGACGTCCTTGGACTTGCGCACAAGAATGTTGAGCCAGGCTACTACACCAAGCATGTCGGTGAAGTCATAGGCCTGCTCGAGACCCTGGGAGCCGGGTGCCTTGACCTCGTCCCAGACGTTCCACTCGTCGTAGCAGATCTTGACGTCGCGTGCGGCAACCTTCTGGTCGCGGTTGTTCCAGTCGAGGAGCGATTGTGCCTTGTCGATCTTGGCGAGGTCGATGAGCGAGGCGCAGATCTCGATGCCGCGCTCGGCTGCGGCGGGACCAAAGACGTTCTTTTCAAAGTCGAAGCCCTGTACGGTGCTGTAGTGCTCGTGGCCGAGCATCGAGTAGAGGTGGATCGAGTGGAAATCGACGACGCCGATGAGACCGTTCAGCACCTCGCGGTCCCACTCGGAGTTGCCCTGGTTTCCGCACGAGACGAGCTTGATGGAAGGGTCGACGAGCTTCATGCCGTGCGCCCATCGCTTTGCCATTTTTGTGTAGTCGGTGGCGTTGAGGAATCCGACCTGCCAAGGGCCGTGCATCTCGTTGCCGAGGCCCCAGTACTTTACGTTGTGCGGCTCGTCGCGGCCTGTGTTCTTGCGGCGCAGGTTTGCCCAGTAGGTGTCGCCAGTGCCGTTGCAGTATTCGAGCCAGGAGAGCGCCTCTTCGTAGGTACCGGTGCCCATGTTGATGCAAAAGTAGGGCTCGACTTTGAGCCTGCGGCAGTAGTCGATGAACTCGTCCGTGCCAAAGTGGTTGGACTCGGTCGAGAGCCAGGCGAGCTCGATGCGCTTGGGGCGCTGCGAGATGGGGCCGATACCGTCCTGCCAGTGGTAGTTGCTGACGAAGTTGCCGCCTGGCCATCGGAGGATGGGCATCTGGAGCTCGCCGTCGCTGGCAAGGATGTTGGCAACGTCCTTTCTCCAGGCGAGACGACCTTTGGTGCGTTCATCGCCGTTGTCCTGAACCTCGAGGATGGAAGCTGGGCTCGGCTTGGCGGGATTGTCGACGATGCCGCCGTAGATACCGCGGCCGAGGTGCTCGACGAAGCCCGAGTAGAGCTTGTCGGTGACGAGTGGCTCGGAGCGCGGGTGTGTGAGGGAGTGTGGATGGATGCGGATGGGGTCGGCGGAAAGCTGAGCAGGGTGTTGGAAAGAGTGCTTTTGGAGCTGCTTGGGTGCCTCGTCGGCAGCCGCGTATGGGTTCACACCAGCCATTTTGGGAAGACGTGCGTGGTGCCGAAGGCGATGATGGCGACGACAACGACGAAGACGAAGATGAAGTCGACGGGAACGGGGATGATGACGGGAAGAGCGAGGGACTGGGTGCACTCGATTATGAGGCAAGGCTGGATCTCGAAGGGTGCGAAGCTTTGTAGTTCAGATTGCCGAAGGGGCGGAGTGTGGACTGGCACGGAGATGTGCAGCACAATGTGCGAGCACGGACCGACCCATTGTGTCCAGAGGTCAACTGGGGCCCGAGCTTGCGGAAGTCGCTGGTGAAAGGCGGCGTGTCCGCCTTGCACGAGCTCGTCAATGCACATCGCGAATGTGTTGCGGTCGGTTGAAGCAGTGAGATAGCCGAGTGCGGAGTGAGAGTGGCGCCGAGACTTTTGAATTGACCGACGGGTGGCGCTTTAGCTCGGGTGAACACCGTATTTTGGCCGGAGCGGGTCCGGCAATCTCGAACCACTCCGCAAAGATGTCCGCGTGGACAGGGAGGAGGGGAGCATGCATGCGTGCGTGCATGTGCAGACAAGGGGCGTGTCGTTGCAGCCAGCTGCTCGCAATTGGCGGAGAGTCGATTCACCTTAACTGAGATGACTCTGAGCCGATCGGAACGGACGCATCCGGTAGCAAGTGTGCTGTAGGCTGCTAAACATTGCCTTCTCATTCACTGTCTAGACCGATCCGACATATTAGCTTTCGCAGACGCACGAAATCTCCAGAGCCGAGCGGGAGTCAAGGAGACGGGTACGGAAGGCGCGACACACTGGGTTCAAGCACCTTTGAGGTGGTGCACCTTGTGCGATTGCTGCGTAGGAAGCGCGTCTCGAGCAGGGTACGAACGAGAAAGCACCACGCCAGGGTCTACACGTGTCGCGCGCGTACAGATGTTGCCAAGCCTCGGAATTGATCCGGGAATCTGGTACAGAGCACCCCTTGCGTGGCGTCTCGTTGCCTGATGAGGTTGTGTCGCAAGCCGTTGTGCGAGACGAGATCTGGGGTTCAGGGTTAGGATACAAGGTCACAGGTACGCTACTACTTGAGCCGGACTAGCCGGTGGGTGCGAACGTGGCACAACGAAGGGAAGGTCGCTGCACCTCGCCCCCCACCTCTCGCAAATCCAACGGCTTTCGTACTGTTGGATGATTGCCGAGTCGGAGTGCCAAATTCCGCTCGCAAATCTCGTTTGCAGAGCCAATCGAGTCGCGCTCGCGAGACGCCGAGCCGTCAAAAATCGAATAGATTCCCGGTCCCGACTCTCGGTATTCCGGTACGACCCGCTCCTGGTCCCACCTCGCGCTCCGGTCCAGACATCTGCCACGGATCGGAACGCCCTCGCTAGCAGAGCATGTATCAGGTGTCGGTGTCGACCTCGGCGTGGGTGGAGTCAGACATCAGACTGCGGGGCACGCGCTCGGTCAAATCCGCACATGGGCTCGTCAGGCACGCCCAACACATGTTGCATGCTTGCTCGCCGGGAATCTCGCACTCGGAGCCTGAAATGACTTGCCTCTCACACAAACACTCCTCACCTTTGGCCTGCGGAGAATCCCACATGCACACAGTCGCGCAGCAGGCCGCTAAACTCTCCGGCTTTGGCTGCTTCTTTCCCGCGCGCCATACCCAACACCATGTCCGGAGCAACCGCAACGCCCTCCTCGCATCCGCTCCCTCTCGCCAAGGTCTCGCTTGCCACTCCCCTTTCCTCCGCATGCCTCTGAGTCCTCCCGTCTGTGCATCGTGCCTGAAACCCTCGTCTCGCTTCCAAAATTTCTGCTGCGATCCACCACTGTGCGTCCGCCGACCCCGCTTCCCCACCATGCACACCTGTGCGGGCCCCCACTTTTGCACATGCTCAATCTCGTCGCTTCGCTTGCAACATATAACCCCCCCACCATTCATGACCTACCTCCAACCCTCCCCACCGACCTGCTCCAGCTCATTGCACCCCGCATCGCAACTGAGCCCTTCGTGACACCCCTCCATCCAAGCCGCCACCCACCCCCTGCGCAGCTCCGCTTCGACTCGCCCGCCATGGCGTTGCCCCCCAAGCTCTACACCTGGCTCTGCGGCTGCTTCGCGGCCCTCGGATCCATCCTTTTCGGTTATGGTACGTGGCTTGACGCGTCGGATGTCGCTTTTCCCTCCACATCATCATGCTGACGCTCTGTGCCCCCCCTCTCGCCCTACTTACTGTATACACAGATCTCGGTGTCATTGCCGGTGTCATCGTCGCACCCGACTTCCTCCGCGTCACCAACAACCCCAACTCGGACTACAAGGGCTTCATCGTCAGCTCCATGCTGCTCGGCGCCTTTGTCGGATGCATTCCCGCCTCGCTTATCGCCGATGCTTTCTCCCGCCGTTTCGCCATTATGGTCGGTGCCATCATCTTCATCCTCGGCGGTGTCCTCCAGACCGCTGCCGCCAACCAGGGCATGATGATGGCAGGCCGCTTCTTTGCCGGCGTCGGCATCGGCATGCTATCCCTTTTGGCGCCATTGTATCAATCGGAAATCGCGCACCCATCGATCCGTGGTCGACTGACGACGTTGCAGCAGTTTTTCCTCGGTATCGGCGCGCTGATCGCCAGCTTTGTCGTCTACGGATGCAGTCTGCACCAGGCGGGAACCGTCTTCCAGTGGCGCTTCCCGCTCGGACTCCAGATTGCGCCTGCGGTGCCTCTGGCTTTCCTCATCATGCTCTTCCCCGAGTCGCCGCGTTGGCTCATGTCCAAGGGTCGTGAGGAGGATGCTCTTCGCTCGCTCGCTCGCCTCCACGCTCGTGGCGACACCTCGGACGTCTTTGTGCGTGCTGAACTTGCCGAGATAAAGGCTCAGCTCGCCATCGAGAAGGGCACCTCGAGTGGCTGGAGCGAAATCTTCAACAGCTCCCAGAACATCCGAAAGGTCGCCATCGGCGTCATCCTGCAATTCTCGGTGCAGATCACTGGTGTAGCCGCCATCCAGTACTACGCCCCCACCATCTTCGGTGCCTTTGGTTACAGCGACTCCAAGATCTTCCTCATCCAGAGCATCAACTCGATTGTCGCGCTCGTCGGAGAGGCTGCCTGCGTGCTCTTTGTTGACAAGCTTGGCCGTCGCTGGCCCCTGATTACCTGCAACGCCGTTGCTGGTGCATGCTTCGCTGTCGCCACCGCTCTGCAGGCTCGCTACCCCGCTGGCAGCCCTAACTTCACCACGGGGGCTGGATACGCCTTCATCGCCATGATCTTCATCTTCAACTTTGCCTTCTCTGCCGGCATTGGCCCCCTGTCGTGGGCGGTGCCCGTCGAGATGATGGGTACATCGATCCGTGCCAAGGGTACGGCGCTGACGAGCATCAGCTGCTGGATCGCCAACTTCATGATCGGACAGGTTACGCCCAAGGCGCTCGAGAGCGTGGGCTGGAAGTACTACATCCTGTTCGCTGTCGGTGGCTTCACCAACGCCCTCACCTTCTGGTTGATCCTTCCCGAGACCAAGGGCCGAACACTCGAGGAGATGGACCGCTTCATCGAGAGCACGCCCTGGATTGTCGCTTTCCACGACATGAAGATCGTGTCGAACACCGAGCGCGAGGAGGAGCTCCGAAGGGGCGTCGTTCACGCACCTGAAGGCGAGTTCCTCGAGACAAGCAGCCGCGAGGAGAAGTACGACGGCCTCAAGACGAGCAGCCACGACCACGACCTCGAGAAGCACTGATGACTCGAGGTCCCATCTGCTGTCCGCGCAGCGCAAACTTCTTTCAGATACCATTTGTCTCAATTTGTCACGATCGCACCAATGTATCGCATACGAATCCACAGAGCCACTTTGCAATCATCACAGCAACGTCATCTCACCACATTCGTACCTTGTATCGCGTGAACTTGACACCGTGCGTTGGATCGCGGAAGAGACAAGGTAGAAGCCACTTCGCTTCTGGGCTACGGCGACTGCACAAGACCGTTACAGCCGCACGTTCGGAGCAGAACCGCAGAGCAATCGACCGGTGCAGGGTCGGAATTGGCATGCGACGCCCATGCGGATCTCATCTGGCGACGACGATTCACCGAGGTTCGCCCGGTTTGCGACCTTTGGCGATCATTTGTACTGCAGTTCCCTCGGATTTCTCGTTTCTCGAGCGGCAGAAGGTGTCCCGAGACGGGGAAAGGCCGACATCCTGGCTCCGTCGAGCGAATCCAGGAGCGAGAGAATGCCGCGGCGGACTCTTAACTTTGAATCGCAAGCCAACTGCGTTGCACACCTCGACTCACCGCTTCGCTTTCAACGCGTGCGGCTCGGAAGCACCACATCTAGATTGCCGGAACAAGCAGCAAGAATGCCGGCCACGTGGAGAGGCTGCTTTCGAACTGCGCCACTGCGCCCACAAAGGCAACTAGGCGAGCACGGGAATCTTGTACCCCACTAACTTACCGCCGTCGTTGCCAGAATTCGGGTCGCCGTTGCTCAGAAGGATGCAGCGCTGCGAGTTTCCCGCTCCACACACCAAGCTCGTTGGCGGCGGTTTGTCTGCAATGTCTTGTTCGCCGATCATAATGAGTTTGCAAGATTTCCGTCCACTTCCTGCCCACACCGCTGGGTTAGGGCCACCGCTCAACCTTGTCGGGTCGGATGTGGGGCTCCTCATCCACCGACGCTCGCTCTGTCGCGCCACCAGCTCCGAGCCTCGCTTGTAACAGACCCTGACTTGGCATTTCGCCGCCATGCAAGAAGTGCCCTTGCTGCAACCTGCACAGCATCGTGCGAAGATGGCCACGACCTTGCCATCGGACCACTCACCTGCGCTGTGAGATGAACCCAGCCGGCATAATGTGGCTCGGCAATCCGCGAATGGCCCAGCGCACTACTGCACACTTCTTCAAGGCAGGGCCCACAACGTCGGTTGATGGGCACCGTGCTCCTTGTCGGCCACGACGCTCAGGCTTGGCAACAACATGCATCCCACTCCACTCGGCTGGCCAGGCCCGGGATAGATTCGTGAGGTACGCGTCCAAGGGTCTTTGCGAGCATCGCCTGGCGCAGCTGACTTCGAGTGACGGCAAGCATACCATTCTTGCCGAACTGAACCAGCAGCTCGCTAGGCCTCTGCGCTACCAGCGTCCTGACCCAGCATGGCCACAACAGCCCACCTTTCTTTCCCACCTTTGCTTCGCATCTTGGCAGCCCATCGACCGAGCCTTTCCAAGCCCTCTCCGAGCCTTGCTACACCAGGCGAAGCTATATATACGAGTCTCAGCGTGGCCTTTGCCGTTCCGACTTTCATCCCAACCAAAGCCTCCCAAACCAAACTCAACTGTCCCCGCCTTTCCATCATGCGTTTCTTTGCCAAGGCTCTGGGACTCGTGTCTCTCGCCCTCTCCATCGCCAATGCTTCTCCCCTTCAAAAGCGTGACTTCGGCCCGGTCACCGTTTACACGCCCGGCAGCAACTACACCAGCGACCGATCCCTCTACGCCAGGTCCCTTATGCTCACCGTGAATGATGTAAGTTTCACAACAGGCAGCACGTCGAGGAGCTAGCGCATTGCCTTCAATGGATTCTAACGTCGTCTATGCTCCTTTTGCTATATGCTTCCTCGCTTCTCAGAACTCCGGAACGCTCCTCACCACTTGGGAAAACTACTCAGGAGGTGTTACCTGGTTCCCCATCTATCGATCCACCGATCACGGCTTCACATGGTCGCCCTTCTCGACCGTCACGGATCAGGTCAACGGCTGGGGTCTTCGATACCAGCCTTTCCTCTACGAACTCAAGCAGAGCTTCGCCGGCTACCCCGCCGGTTCCATCCTCCTTGCCGGCAACTCAATTCCTGCCGATCTCTCCAAAACTCAGCTCGATCTCTACATCAGCACCGACAAAGGGTGAGTTGCGTTCCGTGCTCTCGTATCGTGCTGCCTTCCATCTCTAATCGTCAGCCGCGCCTCTCTGTGGTCTGTCTGACCCTCACTTTGCAGAAAAACCTGGAAGTTCTTGTCGCACATCGCTGCTGGTGGTGTCGCCCTGCCCAACAACGGCGAGACGCCAGTGTGGGAGCCTTTCCTTCTGCTCAACAACGGCCAGCTGATCTGCTACTACTCGGATCAGCGCGACCCCAAGTACGGCCAGAAGCTCGTCCACCAGACCACCACGGATCTCAAGAACTGGGGCCCCGTCGTCAATGATGTCACTGCACCTGCCTACTCTTCCCGTCCCGGTATGCCCGTCGTCGACAAGATGGGCAACGGCAACTACATTATGACGTACGAATACGGTGGAGCGCCCGAGGGCGACTTCTCCGTCTACTACAAGATCTCCAACGATCCCTTCAGCTGGGCCGACAAGCCAATCCAGGTGCTCAAGGCCAATGACGGCACTGTCCCGCGTGGAAGCCCCTACGTGATGTGGACGCCGATCGGGTCCAGCTCCGGAAGCACCACCAACGGCACCGTGGTCGTCAGCGCTAGCTCCGACGCCGGCCTCTACGTCAACCGTGCCAACGGCGCTGCCAATGCTTGGACGCGTCTCTCGGTGCCCAACGCACCTGCTGCCTACTCTCGCTCCGTCACGAAAGGTTTCAACCCAAAGGACATTGTCATCGTCGGAGGAGGTCAACTCGGTCAGGGCTCGACCAACCGCGTAACCTTCAGCGCCCGCGACGTCAACGGTTGCAGCACATGCTGAAAAAAGCTCCTTCCTTGGGGGCTTTGGAGTCGCTCCGCAGGAATTCATCGCGCTCACGATCTTTCAGCGCACATGATGACAGGATGAAGAAGACATTGCAATTCAACGAGATCAATCGATGACAGCCTTGACAAAGTTCTGTTGAGATTGCGGAGAGATCCTCATAGCGTTGTGTAGTACAAATACATTTTGAGTTCGGATGCTTGGGTGTGCCATGAATCCAGCGTGCATGTAAGAGTGGGCAAGTGGGATGCCTCAAAAGCCAGCCTGCCCGGCAGTGGCATCGAGGAGCACGCCAACGCCAAAGAAGATGCTAAAGACGTCGCCGCCAAGCCATCTACGGCGGTCTGCCACCGTGACGGAGCTGGGAGCGGCCGACGCGATTCCAGAGTCGTGCTCGTCTCGATTGGTCTGACCGGCAATCTTTTCGTAGCTCGACCTGACGAACCAAGCAAGGTGGGAGCCGAAAGCCGAATTGTCAATCTGGCTTACTTGTTCGAAGCGCTTGCTGCACAGGTAGATGAGCTCCTGAGTTGAGCGTGTGAGCTCGGCGTCGTGGTAGTCGACCAGGACGGCAGCCGCGGTCGCTGCCTGGCCGAACCGACGCAGGAGATAGCCGGGCGCGTACAGGAGCGCCCCGCTGATTTCGGGATCGGTGAAGATGTCCAAGAGTACCTGGCAGGCTTGGCGGATCTCGTGCCTGTACGCAGCGACAAACCTCGCCGACTCTTCGTCGTAGCGCATGTCGTAGGCGACCCCTCGCTCGGAAGCGTGGGCCTTTGATGGACGACCCATCTCGGCAGATCGGAGGGCGACAGACGCGAGGTGGATCTGCAAGCCCCAGCGATCAACAAGACCGACGATCCTCTCTAGGCGGCTGCAATCAGTCTCGGCTGAGAGCCATCGCTTCTCCACATCGAAAAGTTGCGACTGGAGATACTTGAAGCGGTCCCAGTCGTGCGTGAGGTTGGGGCGCGGAGGTGGGGGAGCAACCTCGAGAGCTGCCAGCGGCGAGTTGGACGAGACCTCGCCGAGCCACACCTGCAGCTCCTTGACGATGGGCAGGGCGCGCACGAGATAGGGGGTCGGGATCGGGCTGCGCGAGGGGCGCGGAGCCTTGGACAGGGCGAGGTCGTGATCGCTCAAGTCCATGCCCTTGCCAGTGTCGAATGCCGCAAGCGCATCGAAAGCCCTGGAGCATGTCCAGACCGACGAGAGGCGATGCGGATGGCTGGATGGCGTCCGCTCGCCGTTGATGGTGCTGATTTGGGTGCGTCTAGCTACACTCTGTAGCAAGTGGGAAGCGTAGCCCGAAAGCAGCTTTTCGTCGGGGCAGCCCGGGAAAGCCTGAGGCCAGTACGCAATGAGAAGGATGGCCTGAACGGAGCCGATTGTTGGATCGGAACTGCAGATTTGCGGGCCCATCTGCGAAAGCGCATAGGATGCCAGCCCGGCGTGAGTCTCTGACCGTACGGCGGGGCTGCTCCTTCCATGCGAGTCATGGTACAGTGCTCCGATGGCGAGAAGAACCGAAAGCAAGAAGGGCTCTGTAGCCGCCAGATTTGAGACGCTGACTTTCTCGTCCAGCTCGAGGAAGGGGGCAAAGACGTGGCAGTAAGTGAGGAAGACTTCGAGGAGCACCTGACCCAACTCGAGAGTGATGAAACCGGCGTCGATGGGATCGCAGACGGGTGTGTGTCGAGCGCCGTTGCTGTTACGCCAAGCAGAGTCGTGCTGAACGGATGCGGAGGCGAGCTGCTGAGAAGCTGCCATTCCGTGAGAGGATCGAGGCGGCGCCGAATGATCAGCCTCGCCATTGGGCTCCTCACGACTGGTGCGTCGGTCGTGGTGCGACAATGCCTGAAGAGGCACGCTCGCCTCCGAGGCGCCATCCTGCAGCTCGTCGACTTCGGCATCGGAATCGTCGGGGGAATCTGCGCGTGCCCGTTTGCGCTCTGGCTTATGTGGGGAAGCTGCCGATCGGGACGAGGTGGGTCGGGCGGAGGTGGTGTAATGGTTAGCGCGCTCGTGCGGCGCCGAATGCCCTTCAACGCGCTCTACAAGGCGAGAGACGGTGCGTTCGAGCATGTCGATCCTTCTCACCGCGTCGGGAAGCGAGTATCCAAAACGATCAGAGGGGTGGTGGCTCAAGGCCTCGCGGTGTTGAGGATCAAGGTGAGGATGGCCGACGAAGCGTGACCTGTCGCTGGAGACGCCGTCGGGCCTGGACGAGGCATAATGAGGCAGCGCCGATGCGTGAGATGGTATGCCGCTGGGAGTGAGCTGAGAATTGGCGTGCGAATGAGAGTGCGCCGCGATCGAAGATGCATAGGAAGCGGTGTTTGCCTTTGCGTCGCGATCGTCCGAGTTGACCCTGTTGGAGGATGGTGTGCCGGCATTGGCTTCGGAAGGCTCCTTGCAGACGAGCTTGAGTTTGAGACAGCGCGCGCAGGGGAAGACGCCGTCGCACTTGAGCTTCTGACCGCGGCAGCGGATGCAGGCCCTCTGAGAGCGTTTGCGCTTCTTGGCTTCGGGCTCGGCATCCTTGGAGGAGGCGAGCGCATCGATGGTATCTTTGGAGTCTGAAAGCGTCATCTTGTCTTCAGGAGAGACGGATCGCGGATTTGGTGGGGTGGTGGGAGGCTGCGGAGCATCTGCGGAAGCCTCGAGGTTGCTGAGCACCGAGCCTTTCTGTGTCGCTTTGGGTTCAGACATGACTTTGTGAGTCTGGAAAGTGGCAGGCCGAGACAGAGGGGGCGTGCTGCTTCCAATGTGCGACCGGGTCGGACAGAATCGTTGGCTGGAGGCAATCTCAGATGACAGCCATGCACGACAAGCACGAGATGGTTGCAGATGAAATGCCGAAGTGGACTGGAAGCTCGAGCGTCGATGTGGTTCAGCGGGCTAGGCTAGATTTGGAGGCTGCCGGAGGATTCTATCGATCGCGGTGGCTCCTGCAAGGTCGAACGTCCCTGCGTGAAGGACTCTGTGATCGGCGCCAGTGACGATATGGACTGTGCTGAGAGTATTGGCGATCAGCGATGGTGGAGAGCGACCAAGGTGGAAGGCAGGGAGCGATCGATGGGCTCGTGCTTGTGGTGGCTGGACGGTGGAAGCGGCGTGGCTGATGGGAGCGGTTCCAAGAGTAGTCGTCTGGGCGGCGTTTGGACGAGAGGAGAGAGCGGGGGCGAGAGGAAGGGTCTGGGTGGGCCTCGGGTTGGACGAAGCCGAGCAGAGGGGCGGCGGCAATACCGAGAGAGTCCTTAATCGGCTTGTAAGACGGAGGAAAGAGGTGCTTGCCCAAGCAGAGGCCGACGATCGAACCCACGGCCGCTTGCTGGGCTCCAAGGGCTGCAAAGGCGGATTGTCGGGTGGTTCAAGCGGGATGGGCTTGGACCGTTTGGCAATGGCGTGGCACTGCATGGCATGACCGGCAAATGGTACAGCGCCACGGTACTGTGCCGTTGATGGGCGAGCGGAAGGCGCCCGAATCCACCAAGCGAGAAGAAGCGGCTGTGCGGTTCCGGTGAGTTATGCGCTTTGACGAAGATCGACGGCGAGCCGGACGCCGAGAGAGAGCGCGCTCTTGGGTGTGCCGCCGCTCGGAGCAGCAACTGACGGTATCCGCTCTGCCCGCTCTGCCCGCGCTGCCCCTCGCCTCGCCCGAAGCGCGCACCCATGCACCCAGATTGCTTTTCAAAAACAACCCGCAGCAAGAGCTTCGGCGGCCACCGTAGCCAAAAATAAATAAATCCAAAATTGCACGCTAGCCACCTGCCGCACCGCGGCCCCGAGCCCATGCAGCATGCCGTCCCGGCAAGGCCAGCGCTGGCAAGCGGGCGAGCGAGCGAGCGGGCGAGCCGGTGAACCTTGTTGCCATTCGGAGCAAGATCCGAAGTCACGCAAGGGCTTGCCAACGCTCTGGTGCTTTTGTTGAAGCTCGCAGTCAACCACGCAGCGGCTCTCGCGCTCTCACCGGCCAACCTCATCGGCAGGAGCCGTTCATCCTTCGGGCTCTGATCGGTGCGCGTGTGGCCCGAACCTCTGCCACCGTTTTTGGTACAGGTTGCCTGAACAAAATAGCAGCCACGCCCGCCATCACTACTGCTGGACTCAATGTGTGCGTCTCCGTGGTTTGCTCCGTCTGCGTTGGCATAGCATGCACTTGTCGTCCCTGCCACGCCCAGGCGACGTCGTCCTGTCCCTTCGGTGCAAGCCATGCAGCAGCCGACCGTGTGATGGACGCCAACTTGACCGGCCGGGGGTGCCCACTATTTTTGTGAATTTTCGGACCGATCGCGTTGCGCGAGCACCGAAGCCCGGTTTCACTGCATCCTCGACAGGCTGCGACCTCTGCCCTCCTCGCTTAGCGAGCCAATGCCGGCGCTCGCTCGCCGCCTTGTCAGCACGGCTTCTCAAATTTCCTGGGTGGGGGGCAGCGCACCCTTGCATTCGTTTGCCACAGTCGTCGAGCTGCTCGCTGCCGAAAGGCGCCTTTCGGACTGTCGTTCTGCTCGGATACGTCCCGCCGAGGGTAGCCCGCCGCCCACTCTCAACCGCATCCCACTGTCATTTTTCCAAACGTTTGACCCGCTCGATAGGCTCATTCGGGATGCCGGCTCCCCACGCGTCCCCACGCGGTCGGGATCGGAAGCGTGCGCCCTCTGCGGCGACCCTCCCTGATCGCTGTCGATGCCCTATCCCCTTGGAACTTCTTCTGCTCCAGAGCGCTTACCGTTAGGCGATGCGAGTGGCCCTAGAGCCAAAGCGGCAAATCAAACAAAGCTTCACTGGAGGAGAACAAACGGCGGTAACAGGGCAATTGCGTCCGTACTTGCGTTCCGCACTCTCGTCCCGACGCCGAAGGGGATGCTGGAAAAAAGGGGGTGAGGGGGAGGAGGGAGGTCGCGCAGCCAAGCTGCAAACTTGGCGGCTCTCAACCCGCGCAGAGCCGATTTCACGGTCTCGCCTCGCCAGACGATGTTGGGCGGCGGTCGAAGCATTGAAGTAGGTGGAGCCGATTGTTGGTTCGGGTGCAGGCGGCACCTCCGTGCAGCGAAACGCTTGCTCGTTGACGTGAAATTCTGCTTGGAAACGCTGCCAGCAGCGAGCTTGACGGCCCGTGTTCGCTTTTCGATTCCAATCGTCCGCTCGGCAGCGGTGTGACCAAACATAGAGCGGGACGACTCTGCAGCTTGAAAAACTTGATCCGCTGCAGCCTATCGCGCCTGCATGCACGCGCCGCGTACCGCATTTCCTCGCGACCGATCCGAATTCGCACGCAGGATTGGGCCAGCACTTCCTCTTGGCCCTTTTTGGCGACGGGCCGCGCAAAGCAGCAAATCAGTCGGCTGGCCGGCTCCGACCTCGCTCTGCGGCATCCGCTCACCCTTTTTCGAGCTTCAGAATCTAGTCGTACCGGCTTGGCCAAGACACGAAGCAGCTCCGACCCCACAAGGCTGAACTGGCAACGCCACAATTTGACGGGTGAGAGCAGGCAGGCGTTCGGCGAGCCTCCGGCAACCCGTACCGAACCCGATGACGAGCTGTGCGATGTGTCACCGCCAAAGCTCTTCACAGCCCAAGTCTGTCCCGGACCGCGTTGCGGACGACTTGGCTGATTTGCCGTCTCAATTGAAACTTGAGCCTGCGGACAAGGTCAAGCGGCAATGCAGCGACGCTTAGCATCGAGGCGCAAGGCGCAAGGCGACGCAGGCAAGCACGCGGCAAGCTTAGCAAACCTAGCAGCCAGGCCACCGCTGCATTCGTGTGGCTTCCTTTCAACCTCTCCGGCTCAGACTCCGAGCCATTGGCATCGGATCGCGGGCGTTTCATCCGAGGCCGCGCGGCGCGGTCCACGTTTAGAAAAAAGCCGCATCGTTCGGTTCTGCATCTCTCCAAATTATGCCGGCTCGAGATGCACCGCAAGTTGAACAGCTTCGCATGCACGCAAACAAGGTTTGAAATGCCGGCCGCCGCACTCTGCATACAACCTCGAGCCAACCACCTGGCCTCCCTGTGTCTCTTGCACATCACACGGGTAAATTTGCCTTCGCTTCCCACAAGCCAAGCCAAGCCACCGAAGCTATGACCAAAGCCAGCCCGCAGTGCAAAGGGTCTGAAAACAATGGCTCGTAATCGCAAGCACAAAGCATCCGCTGACCCACTGTTATGGGGCACTGGAGGGGCGACGCAGTGCTGGCAAACAGGATAGAGGCTAGGGGACAAAATGGAGCCGATTCGGCAGCATAATCTGAGCCGGTCGCGCGCCGACGGAAGGGGGAAACCAGAGGCCGTTCGGCCAAGGTCCGATCCACCCAGGTGCAGCTCCGAGGGTGTAAGCACGCGGTGCCCGAGATTTCTGCCCTTGCTAGTCTTCGCAAACCCGTGGAACGACGCGGCCAACAGCGGTTCCGCTCGGCCGTTTTTCACATCTTGGCGGTAGGCGCATCGCCGATTCGTTCACAGGACCCACCTCACGAGCGCCTCAACATGCGTTTAGATCGCATCGGGCAGGCCACCCCATCCAGCCCGAATACTCCAAGTCCCGACCACTCTTAAAGGTCTCCGGCGCAGTCGTCCCGAAGGCAACACTTGGAGATGCCTACTGCGGTCGTGCGGGGAGTGGGGATGCCAAGGAAGGGCGCGAGGAGATCATACCCGCAGCTGATGGTCACATCGTCCCAAGCTGCGGCGCGCGGTGCAAAGTCTGTAAGCTCTTCATCCATGCAGCAGATAGAGTCGTAGTGGGGTAGCCCGTCCTTCCGGGCGAGGTGGAGCTCGTTGGATATCTCGGCATGGCCAGCGTCACAGAGAGTGCTTCCATAATGCCGAGTAGCCCGAGCAGCAATGTGCAGCCAAGCGTAGTCGAGAGCGCATGATCGACCATACAGTATGGAAGCTTGGCTACGGAACATGAACGCAGCATTGCCGAGTCTTGACTACCGATTTGCCGTAGACTGGGGGTCCCATCGGCGGATGTCTCCGAAGACTGCGGAGAGGAGACACACGATCAGCTTTCCTTGCCCGTCGCAATTGGTCTTGGTTTGGGCTCTTTTGTGCACGCCGAGCTCAAAGCTGGAACGACATGTCGATCAAGCGGCCGTCGATGCGACACCGAATGACTGACTTGTTTACGCCGCTCAGAAGAGTCTGTCGTTGGCAATTTTCAGCAGCAATCGTCGTTCAGGATGGCGCAGGATACCAGCACGGTCGCCTCAAACAGTTACAGCCAGATATAGCATGCCGTGCGTACCGGCGTAGAGTATGTGTGGCCCGCCTGCTGCATATGAGCGTTGGATCATCGTATGACCGGCCATCGTCGAAAGAGAACACGACCCCACCTGCCTCCTCGCGAATCCTCTGCAGCCCAGACGAGTTCAGGGTCAGGATCTGCATTTGGCTCCCGCTTCCGAGCGCGTCGAGTGGGGGGCCGAATGTTTTCAGACTGATTGGCTGACAAAAAAACCCGCCGACTGGTTCTGGACCCGTTACAAATTGCGGGACACGCGGGGCCCCCCGCCCCACTTCAACCGAGCATCCACTTCAGACAGGCGCCGAGTCTGAGCGCTGGCAGCAAGTCTTGGATGGCAACCAAGCAGAGTCGGACCGCGCACACTCGCTGTATTGCACTGCTTTCCAACTGTCGCCGTCAGGAACACGGCACTTCTGCCATTCACCCAACATCAAGCGGTTGATGCGTGCCTAGAATCACATGGAGTCCTTTCTCCCCCCACACCATGTGCAGCTCGGATGATGCGGGGCTGTGAGCAGACGCCCGGCGTTTTGCTTTCCCCGCAATCCCCACGATACGGACCTGTTCCGAGTGGTCTTCGCAACGATCCTGATCCGAACAAGCCGGACCCCCTATATATCGACCCCTAGCGTGGCTAGAGCTCCCGTAAGGTACTGCTAGGTAGCGCACCCTACTGCACAAAAGCTCGACCCACACCCACATTCACGTTGCGCGCCTTCACAGCGATCGACTCAACAGCGTGCAAGCTACCTTGCTTCGGTCATCAACACCTCCAAAGAGCCGACTTTGCCAGACAAGATGGCGGCAGAGATCGTCACTCCGACCAATCGCAGCGTCGATGAAAAGGAAGGCTCGCCTTCCGCCGAGCTCGCACCCATGTACTACACCGTCACCGAAACTGGCAAACAGACAACGGGTGCCAATGCTGTCAGAAAGATCAGCACCTTGGGCGCCACAGCAGGCACAGTCAAGAACGTGGCAGCCGACGGAGACATCATTCTACTGCCTACACCCACCAATGACGCCAACGACCCTCTCAACTGGTCCCGAGCCTACAAGTGGTACATGACCTGCGTCGTCTGCATGGGTGCCTTCATGTCCAATCTGACCGTGGCTGGGCCCAGCATCGCAATCATCCAGACAGGCATGACCTTCCGCACCCAACCCACCAAGACCGCCTACCTCTATTCGTGCCCCGCCCTGATGCAGGGCCTCTCCATGTTCTGGTGGTCGCCGCTGACCAGCAAGTTTGGCAAGCGTCCCATCTATGTGCTCTCCTATCTCGTCTACTGCGCCACATGCTTCGCGGCAGGAGGCTGCAAGTCATTCGCGGCCCAGCTGGCAGTTCGCATGATCATGGGCGCCACCGCAGGAGCCGGAGAGATGCTCGGGCCTCTCACGATCAACGACATCTGGTTCCTTCACGAGAGGGCGACACCGATGGGTGCGTACAACGCCTTCCTCTCCGTCGGCGTCGCCTTTGGGCTCATCATCGACGGCGCCATCATCGACAAGCATCCTTGGCAGTACATCTACTGGATCAATGGTCCTATCGTCGCTGTCCTCTGCGTTTTGGTCACATTCACCTTCCCCGAGACCTCCTTCCGCCGACCTGCCATCGAGACCGTCACAAAATCCCAGCAGAGAGACATCGATGCTTCCAAAAAGTACACATGGGCACAGAACCTGCGTCTCTACAGCGGCATCTGGACGACCGAGAGTTTCACCACGCTCTTTGTACGACCCTGGCTCGCCCTGATGCTCCCCGCCGTCGCTTGGGCTGCGTTCGTCTGGGCAGTGTCCGTCGGCTTCGTCGTCGCAGTCACCACCAATGTGGCTCTGGCGTATGGAATGACGTACCACTTTGGGCCTCTTCAAGTGGGTCTCTGTTGGTTTGCTGGCGTCATCGCGAGTCTGCTAGGTCTCGTCTCGGGCCCTCTAGCCGATAAACTTAGCCACAGGTCCGTCCTCAGCAACGGTGGTATTCGCGAGCCAGAGATGCGTCTGCCTGCCATCATCCCGTCCATCTTCACCGCCCCGCTTGGCCTCGTTCTTTACGGCGCAGGCATCCACTATCGACTGCATTGGATCGTTCCTACATTAGGTGTGGCCTTCTCCACTTGGACCATTGTCGCCGGCACGGTCGTGGCCCTAGTCTACGCCGTCGACTCGTACAAACCGATCACGGAAGAGGTCGTAACCTGCATCCTGGGCTACAAATCGCTGCTCGGATTCTTGCTCGCTTTCTACACGAACAAATGGGTCATGAACGAAGGATATTTGCATTCCTTCGGAGAGATGGCTGGCATCTCGGCAGCCGCTTTCCTCCTCGTCATTCCCTTTTACATCTGGGGCCGTGGGATCCGTCAAGCGTCGTTGAACTGGAGAGTTTTCCGCTTCATCCAGTGGCACACAGACCGCGACGACTTGATCCTCGAAGACGAACGGGATTGATCTCGCCGTCGAGTCCGGCTCTTGGTGACGATTAGACAAGCATAGTTGTATCCGGAGGAAGAATGCCCAGTGTTTTCTTGCGCGACCCAAGACCGCATTGCGTGGACATTGATGGAATCTTGCTACGGACAGACATGGCCCCTGTGGCTTTTGGTCTGCCTGCAACCCTTTCGAAATGGGCCTCCGAGGCCTTATGAGCCATAAGAGGTCGACGCATTGAGATGAAAGCAATGGTAAGGCGGGGCGTAAGAAAGAAATGAGCCCGTTCGATGGCGTCTGTAGATGCCCGTCCCACGGGATGCAACTCAGCTTTCAGAATGCAGACCATGTACCGTTGGCCAAAACGTGCTTTCTACCTGCCTTCGTCTCATACATACCCTCTCGCATGTCCAGTGTACACTCTTACAATGATCGAGATACAGACAGTCTCGCACATCCGGTGCACTTGAAATGTGTCGAATCTGAATTGCACTATGATCGGGAAATGAAGGGCACGACCTCAAACAGCATTCAACACGTGTACGTAAAGATCGCGTGCTGATGTGATTCGAGATTATAGGCAGGGAGTGTCAGAGCTGCTTGTTCCGCCAGCGCTTGCCCCACACCCCGCACTTGCCCGGCGAGAGAATACCGTTGGGGTCCAATGAGTCCTTGAGCTGCTCGTTCAGCCTGGAAAGCGCGCCATTATTCCAGTTGTACGTGTTGGAGACGCTCTGCATGAACTCGTTGTGCGTGCGATACTCGCCCCAGCCGAGCTTTGCAGCTTCCACAATGCATTCGTGAATGCACGCACGCATGCGGTCGCGATCGTCCTTGCTGTTGCGATTGTAAACCAGGCAGTTGATGTTGTGCAGCTCTCGCAAGCCGATAACGAGCGTGTTCATAAAATCAAAGCCGTGTTTGCGTGCGATGCGCTCGACGAGGTCGTTCTGCTTGGATGCGGCATCACCTGTGGCTGCACTGATCGGCGAAAAGAAGTTGTGCGCGCCGTCTTTGCGCCAGCTGATCCAGTCCAGCTCCAAAAGATTCGGAACGCCACCCAACGTCTTGGCGCGTGAATGAAGGATGGATTCGGGTCCAACGTCTCCTTCGAAATAATACTTGGCACCTGGAATCTGCGAGAGAGCGCCCCAGATGACGTGCCAAGCTCCTTGACGAACAGGCTCGGGACCGTACAAGGCGCCGTAGAAGTTCCAGTAGCCGAGGTTCAGCTCCTTTGCAATCGCGCCAATCTCGTCTTCGGTCAGAGGAGTGTTGTCATCCTTGCGACCTGTCCATTGCTCCCGTGTCTTGAGGCAGGCGGCATCCAGCAGCACATGGCGAATCGTCGGAGCATTCTGGATCACCATGTTGAGGCGCAGTTGACCGATGATGTCCATCAACGGCTTCAAATCCTCCTTGTTGGGAACGGTGACAAGGAATGGCTGGTAACCTTGCGGGTCTGGCATGAGCCAAACACCCATCTTCGTTACGATGCCAAAGTTGCTCTGCGTGAAAATGCCATCGTGATAGGGTCCGAAACCGTAGGGGAAGCATTGCCACGTGTCGTTGTTCGGCAAGGCGCCCATTCCCGTTCGCACGATGTCGCCCTCGGGCAGAACCACTTCCATGCCGCAGTGGAACATGAAATGGTCACCATAGGGGGTGTAGCCTGCGCCACGCTCGCAAGTGTTGCCGACCACACTTCCCCAGCCGATGTCCGGCGTGTCGACCCACAATTTGGAACCGGTCGCGCGCAGATGCTCGTACAGCTCGAAGTACGACACTCCTGGCTCGAGCAAAGCGTGACCCGACTGCTCGTTGACCTCGAGAATCCTGTTCATTCGCTTGAGGTCCAAGATGGCAGTTCCGCGCAGACGTGGGCTGGCGCCGCCATAGCCGAGATTGCGCCCGATGCTGATGGCGTGGAGCGGCTGCTTGAACTCGTTCGCTGCCCGCACAACTTGCTGAACCTCTTCAGTAGAGCCGGGCTGAATGGCAGCCGAGGCCATGTACTTTTCGGGCTCGTCGATCGGAAAGAAGTCGGTGAATCGCGGTTGCTCCAAATACGTGCCGGGCTCTTGTCCGGCAGCCTTGTCACTGACGTTGACATGTACGTGTTCCGCTCCAACGATACCGCGCACCCGCTCGATGAACTGCAAAAATTGTTCTTCTCCCACGTCTGGAGCCAGGACATAGGACGGCTGAGTCTCCTTCAGCACTTGAGCGGTGTTGCCGATGTGCTTCTTGAATGCGCCCGCGTGACCGCCCGAGCCGGCGACTGTCGCAGCGAGACGATGCGAAGTGCTACTTTCGCTGCTCAGAGTTGCGGAAGGCGCCATGATGAAAGTGGAGCTTGCTTAATCAACGATCCGATGTTCTTGTGGAGGTTGCGGAGAGAATAAGGAGGTCTTGAAGAGGGAAGGGGCGGCAAGTGCTTACGCTTTATACGTGCACACATGATCCATCACGAAGGATGTCCGAATGTCCTCCCAAAGAAGCCAAGATTGAAGGGGAAGAAGCAGTGTCGCCACTCGCATTCTCGCGCGCGTCGAGTGCGGGGAACCGTGATCAGATGACATGGGCGACGAGCTCTGCTCGCCAAGACGCATCCGCCCGTTGCTAGACCGAATTTCTGGTGAGCATTATTGACGGCACATCGAGAGTCGACGAAGCCCCGTGCTTCAAAACCACAACTTCGGAGGCGCAGGGTCCATTCCGATTTGACAGCGCAGGGTCTATTCCAATTTCCGGGGAGGAACAGCTTCTTGCGTGCGGGGAAACGAATTTAAGCGCGAGGTGTGCGGGGCAAGGAGTTTAGGCGCAAAACGTGATGGCAAGTTGCTCACATCGTACGGAACAGCCCACCGCTCGAACTTTTCATCCCGAAAGAGGCGGCGGAAAGCAGAATTGACTCGTGCGAGCGCCAGTATCGTGACAGACAGATGCTGCCTCGATTCCTACGAGCGCCTCCACAAAGCGTTATCGGAATGGTTTGTGCGTCGCCTTGCGAACGTCGTTGAAGACTCGAAACCTGTTGGCTTGGGTCTCGTTGGCCTTGGTATGCAGCTTGTCGGCATGAACAAGGTATGACACGACGGGCAGAGGTGGGAGGTACCGCGCAGGATTCACTGCAGGAGGGCGTCGTCGTCGTCGAAGGGGTGAGGTTGCGCTGCCAGCCACGTCCATGCCACCCAACTGGCGCTGGTGCTCGAGAGGAGGCCGGCCAGCGCCTCTCAGAAAGGATGTGGAGTGCGTTGATTCGACCCAAGAGCTCGACAATCTCTTCGGACAGGGCGGCGGAGACGTCTTGGCGGCCTCCATCATCCCTAGCCTTGCTGCCAGCCTTGCTGTTGTCGCCGTCCTTGTTGTTGCCTTCGTCGTTATCAATGTGGCGCTGGAGCGCCTTGAGCAGCGAATGCGCTTTCTTGTGGAGGTCGGTGTCGACGTCGTCGGGATCCGGCAGGTGTGCCACGGCGCCGTTGGCTGCTAGCGAAGTGCGGACGTTGTGCGAGAAGGTGAAGGCCTCGTCTACGCCCACAGCCGTCCGTCTGGTATCCGTTGGGCCGTGGCGGAGACGTGACCAGAGAGGTCCTTGCTGCCGCTGAAGTGTCCCATCTGCGCTGCAAGACGGCAGCCAGGGATGCTGCCTCCGACGACGTTCGTGAAGGCGTACCAGGTGCGGAAGTGCCGTGACGTGACGTTGGTGGCAAGGCCCAGACGGCGCAAGATGATCTTGAGGACGACGTTGAGATGGCTCGACTTCATGGGCAGATAATGCTTGCCCCAGGCGACGCGATCCAAGGCGTGCTTCTGCCCACCGTTGGTGTTCTGCAGGGGCACGTCGTGGTCGGGCTGGCCGACGCGGGTGCGGCCCATCAGAAAGACGGCTCAGTCAACGAACGCATGCTTGACCGAAATGTCAAAGCCGGATTTTCTGCGGCGGAGGAGGGAGGTGCCAAATTCTTTGTCGGAAAAGAGGCGGGCGACGTCGTCGGCAACGACGTGCTGCAAGATGCCGAGCGCCACCAAGCAGAAGACGGGGTCCTGGCTCCTGGGCTGGTCGGACCGGGTGGCCATGGTGTTCATGTGGAACAGCGCATCGCCAAACCGGGCAGCACCCTTGGAGGAGCTGCTGCTGACATTGAGTTTGAACTCGGGGTTGCCAGCGCCCGAGTAGCCGCAGAAGGTGAGCTTGACCATGCCCCAGCGCAGATATCGGCCCTCCTCTCCTGGCAGGCGAAAGCACTTGTCGAGCCACGAGGTGATGCGGCCGCCGAGTTCGTCCAGCAGCAGGATGGCAAGGTGGGCGGAGAGTAGGTTCTGCACCGACCTGGACGACAACCAGGCGTCGTGGGCAGCCGCCGTCCAGACACCGGCGCAGAGCGCAGCGACGGTGTCGGAGCTGATCCACAGCTTCTTGCGTTTGCTGGTAGGATAGAGATGCTTGCGGCGGGCGAAGGAGTGGATAATTTTGAGCACGTTGCGACAAAGCTGAGGCGGACGACCACCTCGAGGATGGTGAGGTGGCGAAGAATGTTGTCCATCCTCTTGATGATCGTCATGTAGGCAAGGGGGGTGGCGCCAGGCGACATCTCGAAGGCGCTGGCGAAGTTGAGCTCGGTGGCGGTAAGATCGTCGACGGCTTCGGCGTCGGCGTCGGCGCCGCCGGCCCGAGCATCTCCGCCAGTCTCGCCGCCCGACTCGTTGTCGTCCAAGTCTTCGTCGGCCAAGCCTTTGTCATCCAAGTCGTCGTCTTCGTCAAAATCTTCGTCGTCGACCACGACAGCGGCCGCGGGCACGAAATCTTCGGCGCTATTGTCCGGCACCAGTGGGTCCGCGTCGGGGAACCCCTCGGTCGCCCTCTGAACGAACGAGCAGCCACAGAATTGCTTAAGCGTACAGAGGCAAGAATGCAGAGAATTGGCTTTGCATGACCATGGAAGCGTGAGTAATGTACAAGGATGTGGTGGAAGCATGCGTGCAGGAGAAGCAATTATGCCTGTTCGGGTCGAACCTGTGCGGCGAGAGGCTGCTGGTCGGCGAACCTTCCGCCCTGGCCACCCATGCTCTGACCGGGCTGAGCTTCGAGTTTGGAGCTGAGACCCTTGGTTCGCACCTCCCAGCCATAGCCTCCGCCAGGTGCGCCAGGCACGTCGTCTCCGGGCCCGTCGTAGTGCACTGCAACGTCGAAAGGATGAGGTAGGGCGACGAGTGGTCAGCGTCTGTACGCTTGGTGATGGATTCTCTCGTCGATTGATACTCACGCTTGGAAACATCGTAGTTGGCGATGAACTCCCAGCCGTTCTCGCGGACGTGGTAGAGGTTGACGGTCTGTTGGCGTGATTCACGGTGCAGAGAGAAGGGTGGTCAAGGAAGAAGTGTGAGCAACGATGCAGGTGCTTAGACAGGAGGTTCAGCCCAGGCGGGATGGTGAAACTTACGTTGCCCGAGTATGCGTCTCGGTGAGCGGCGGCGTAGATGGAGCGTCGGCCAAGCTCCTGTGCCTCTTCGTCGGTGAGATCCCACTTGTAGCCCTGATCGAGCACACCGTAGGCAAAAGTGGAGCCGGAGCCGACGCTGAATACGTCGCCTTTGAGGCGGGTGCCGTCCGAGTCGACGTAGAAGAGCGCGGGGCCGGTCTTGTCCCAGCCGCAGATCATGGTGCCCATGGAGAGGCCCATGCCCTTGTATCCGTAGACGAGATTGCTGAGGTACTTGCTAGCGGCGGCGACCGAGATGCGTTCCTTGTTGCGGAGCTCGTGGAGACGGCACTGGATGCCGAGGTAGGTCTCCCAGTACTGGCAGTCGGCAGCACCACCGGCCATGGTGCCGAGGAGGTACGGGTTGATCTCGATGACCTTCTTGACGGTGCCGGAGGCGATGTAGGAGCCAGCGGTTGCGCGCGAGTCGACGCAGACGATGATGCCGCCTCGGAAGCGGAAGGCGAGCGTGGTGGTTCCGTGTGCGAGCTTGATCTTGGCGGCAGGGTTGGACGAGTCTACGTCGGTGTATTGGGAGAGGAAGGTGGCAGGGTCCATGTTGGGAAGGTCGAACTGACCCGGAGCACCCATGAGCTGATCGTGTGCGGCATTGTCCCCACCGAAGGCCGCATCGGTGCCGGAGAAGGACGAGGTGGTGGGCTGGTCGAAGCGTGAGAGTATCGAATTCATGATGGCGGGCGACGACGGCAGCGGTGGTGGAGGAGGAAGGTGCGTCGAGTGTTGGCTTCTGCAACGTCTGGGCTTCGAGGCGCGGCAACTGCGGATGTGAGAGTGCCAAAGCGCCTGTGCGTAAGTCCACCACGCGTTCTCGCAGTGATCGACCCGCGAATGTGGAGTGTCAAATTTAGAATTTGTTTCGTTTCGCAGTCTAACAATGACGCTTTTTCGCCTTGTCAATCATGCACTCTCGCCCATCTTGTTGAGATGTGGGGGAATTGGTGTGAAGCTCGTTGGAGAGGACAGCACAGACGATCTACACGGGTCATGAGAAGCATTAAAGGCGTGGAGAGTATATACAAGAGTCGTAGCAAAAGAGGTGATAGCCAATGGCGACGGCGTGGGTGTTCGGCAATCGATGGGGTGCCGACCGAACGCAAGGGCGGTACCACAGCGCGCAGAGGTGCCGCAGGAATGTACACAAGAGGCGAAGGAGAGTGGCGTCCGACTGAAGCTTGGACCACCAAGGTTAGTCGAAGTGGTGATGGGAACGGCGGCTGTGCGGATCAAGTGGGCTGACTGGCACGGCCACGAGACGATGTGATGCTCAGAACATGCAGTCGAGACAGAGGTCCTCGAGACAGCAGCAAGCAAGCATACCGGCACAGCAGGCGCAGCAGGTACCTGCGCCGCCTCCGCCGCCCTTCTTCTGGGGCTGCTGAACGTAGACGGGCTGGGGCTGGGGCTGCGGGTAGTAGCCCTGCTGAGGCTGTCCGCCGTAGGCCTGCTGAGGTGGTGGCGGGTAGTAGCCCTGCTGGGGCTGACCGTAACCCTGCTGAGGCTGGCCGTAGCCCTGCTGGGGGTAGCCTGTAGAATGAGAGCCAGGTAGAAAGGGTAGCAGAGTGTTGCGGTCAGTTGGGTGGTTCGAGTTTGCAAGGGATGCACGGGCGCAGAGATATGAGATGCGGAGCCGGGACCAAGCTTTCGGAAGCCGTAGAGTCGCCAATGTATCGCGAGCCGTGGCCACGTGAGGCAGATGCCCGTATCGCTGTCGTGCGCGCAGACAGTGCTGGCGTTGTGGGGAGTGATAGCAGCGTGCGCATGGTGGCAAAGTCAAGTCAATACGTACCGCCGCCTTGACCGCCGTAGTAATCCTTGGCCGACATTGTTGGTGATGCGTGAAGGTTTAGGGGTTGTTCGGAAGACGGATCGTCAAAGATACGGTCTGAGGTGATATGAGGTGGTGGAGGATGGATGGATGGATTGAAGATGGTGGCGGAGGTGCATACAGATTTTGAGCGGTCTGCAGCAGCTTCGAGTCTCGGCAGATGAGAGTTTCGGCTGTGAGTGGGCGTATCGTGGCTCGGGCTCTGGCTCTGACTCCAGCTTTGGCGAGCTGTCGTTCTACAGGCCGTGCCGCGGTGTCGAGTGCAGCGGTGCCGTGCAGTGGCCGTGCCGAATCGCGCTCGGAGCATCTCTCACTCTCTCTTCGAGTGCGTCCGCAGCAGGTCGGTTACAGGGGCTGTGCCGTTGCCGTGCCCTGCTGCCGCGGCTGTGTAGAGCAATTTCGATGGATTTCCCATTTTCCAAACAGTCGAGCCCGGCTGCGCTGCTCAGCGTGGCGGAGCGTCCATGGTGGCCGGTCACCGCCCCGAGCTTCTTCCTGCACATCCCCCCACACAAGCAGCAGCCAACCCACGATTCGCACCGCAACTCTGCCAAAGCGGGGAGAGGCCGTGTGAAGGTGACGTTTGCTGGCCGGTCCTCGCCTGCTTCTGCGGATTCCTTCCATGCAGTGTGCTTGTCGATGTGCAGCTCTGAAAGCCGCTCCCGCCAGAGACACCAAGGGGTCCAACCCTCGCCCGTGTCTCGAAGTTCTAACGACTTGCCGGCGGCCCGTAGCGCTCCCTCCGCTTTGGCCTGGATGGCTCCATCTTGCTCATCCAGCCATCCAGAAAACGTCGTTTCGAGTACATCTTTGTCGGGACAGCGGCTTATCGCAGCAAAGCCAGCTGCAACAACTGCTCGCCATGGCTCTCGAGGCGCCAAGGCTCTCGGCAGCCACATGGATGTCTCGTACGAAAAAAAAAGCTTCTGCTCCTGACCTTGCAAGGAAAAATTCGGAATTCGGACGCGATGCCAGGTCGAGCTTTTGGCTCAATTCGAGCCCTGCAGGTGTCGCAGATTGCCCATCCCAATGCAACTATTCGACCACGTCTCCCCCTTCTCTTCATCGTCGCGGACATCGTCGTAGCACCTTGCTGGCCTGGTGGTTAGGCAGTGGTGTCACTCGCCACGTGCTCTTGCTCCAAGCTCGATCCTATTCAGTTGCCAGCTGGAGCTTCCTCATCGACGCCGCCCTCTTGGCGCTCGCGTGCGCCCGCTTCCGTCGAGGCGCCAGATTGATCGGATCAGCAAGCATGGCTCCTCTTGGCCACACTGCTAGCGTGCCAAAGGTACCCGGCCGCAAAGTCGACGATCCGCAGCAGCTCACCTTTCTTCGCCAGCATGTGCGCGACCTCTGTGGAGTCTCCCACATGCGCTTCCCCGGCGCCCAACCCGTCTCGTTCGAAAAGGCCTCGATCGATCTGCTCCAGTCCGAAGACTACTGGGTCTGCGAAAAGTCGGACGGTCAACGTGTCCTCATCCTCATCGTCACCCCCGCCTCGACGGGCAAACAGGAGGTCTTTCTGATCGACCGCAAGAACGACTACTACAAGGTCGAAGGCATCGTCTTCCCGCATCACATGCCACATGACCCCGACGTGGCTCGTCTCGGAGGCATGCGCAACCATACGCTCATGGATGGAGAGCTCGTCATCGACTGCGACGATAGAGGCAACCAGAAGCTCGTGCTGCTCCTCTTTGACCTCATCGTCCTGGACCATGAGCTGCTCGCCAATCGTCCGCTCAGCAAGCGCTACGGCCGCCTGAAAAGCTACATTTACCCTCCCTACGTCGACTATCTCAAGCGTCATCCTGCCATGGCCTCACGCAGACCGTTCGACGTGCAAGTCAAAAAGATGGATCTCGCGTACGGTATCCAGAAGGTGCTCTTCGAGACGGTGCCCAATCTGCTGCACGGCAACGACGGCCTCATCTTCACCTGCCTCAACAGCGGCTATGTGATGGGCACCGACCCCAAGATCCTCAAGTGGAAGCCTCCGTACGAGAATACGATCGACTTCAAGCTCGTCCTCCGCTTCCCGCCCGACCTCGAGCGCGATCCGCGCGGCAATCTGCCCAACCTCTCCACCATGCCCTTCTTTGAGCTTCACCAATACCTCGGCGATTCCGCATCGGAAGACTACGAGTTCTTTGACGAGTTGTGGGTCGAGCCCGAAGAGTGGAGGCAGATGGCGGCATCGGGCGAGCAGTTTGACGATCGTGTCGTCGAGTGCGTGTGGAGCGTCGATCCGCAACCTGCAACCGAGCCGTACGTCTCCCAAGGTTTGAGCCTCCCGCCCCGATGGAGGATGATGCGCATCCGCGATGACAAGCATCACGGCAACCACCGCTCCATCGTCGAAAAGATCCTCAAGTCGATCCGCGACGGTGTCGATGCCGACGAGCTCGTCAGCGCTGCACCCGCCATCCGAGCAGCTTGGAAGACTCCCGAGCGCGAGAAGCTGCGCCAGACTGCCGGCCAAGCACCCGCACCGCCTGCGCTGCCTCCAACGGCCAAGTTCAATCCAAACATACCCTTTGGCGGCATGGCCTACCATGGCGTAAAGGGCAAGGCGCCGCCATTGACCTCGGGCGGTCCGCCGGGTCTCATTCGTCGATGAGGCTCGGAAGCGCCCCTCTTTCCACTGTGCCGCATATTATTAACGCACCGTCGTCCTTTGAGCTTCTTTTTTCTTGTTGTATTTCTAGCATCCCTTGTCGCCTCGACAACTTTTCATATCACATGACCGATCAAAGTATGGAGACCTTTGTGCTTGAAAGCGGCGTGGATGCGTTGGAAAAAACCCGCGACTTGAAATCGGAGCTCGAGCTCAGGCTGTCTGGACCCTGATCCGGACCCTGGCTTGTGCCTCTGCTCCACTCCACCACTCTGTCAACGCGCACCGACCCGGCAACCCAGCCCAGCGCGACTCAGCCTTGCCTCACGTCGGTCACAACCATCGCCTTAACCCGAGTCGCTCTGCCCCGCCCTGCGAGCGTCGTTCGTCATGCCGATCCTCAAGTTTGCGCCGTTCAGCACCAACATTCACCCAACCTTCTGGCAGGAGCTCTCCTCGCTCAAGATCGACAAGCTCCAGCTGAGCGACGAGTCGGTGCCGATCCAAGCCACTTACGGTCCAGGCAAAGTCATCCTCGATCGCAAGACGGGAGAGTCTGTCTCCCTCGGCAGTCAGATCAGTCTCGATGCCGCAAGCATCCGCGCATCCGATGTCGCCGCAGACTCAGCTGAGCGTCCAGTCTCATCGAATCACGCCACGCTCGCTCGAGGATTCCTCAAGAACTTCAACACCATCGAATCCTTGCGCAATGCGGACAAGCAAGCAATCTTCGACGCCACGCTCGCAGACATCTGGCAAGGAATACAGAGCGCCACTTCGGCTCCCGAGATCTACTTGACCACGTTCCTCGCCCTTACCTTTGCCGACCTAAAGAAGTACAAGTTCTACTACTGGTTTGCCTATCCTGCTTTGGTCACAAGCCCTGCCTGGGAGACAGCAGTTGCCGATGGTTCTGATGCTTGGCAGCCTGTTGCTAGCGAGCTGGATGACTCCGGCTGCATTGCCATTGCGAACTGGATCCGCCAGCACGACTCGGCCAGAGGCTTCTTCCTTGCCAAGGCCGATGCCGAGACCGGAGTTGTTTGCAGCAGGATCTCCGAATACGAGGCCTTCTTCGAGGACGTCCCACCAGAAAAGCGATACGTTGGATTCGTGGATCCATCGGGCGCTCCTCAAATTCCCGGATGGCCACTCCGTAATCTGCTGGCGTACCTGAACGCTCGCTTCGGTGTCGAGCAAGCGACGATCATCTGCTGGAAGGACGACCTGGCAGCCACGGATGGAGAGCTGGCGGCAGATCGGATGCGAAGCACAGTTGGAAAAGTTTTCCTTTCGCCTACTGCAGGCGATCAGGCCGCGTCGACGCCGACCGTTGCGCTTCACGGCAGAGCTACAAGAATCGCGAGCAAGCCCAACAACGAGCTGCTACCGAGCGGCGTCGGCTGGGAACGCAATGCACAAGGCAAGCTGGCCCCCAAGATCGCCGACCTCGGACCACTGATGGATCCGCGCAAGCTGGCCGATCAGGCGGTCGACCTCAACCTCAAACTCATGCGTTGGAGGATCATGCCGGAGATCAAGCTCGAGACGATCCAATCCACACGCTGCCTCCTGCTTGGTGCAGGTACGCTCGGATGCTACGTTGCGCGTGCGCTCCTCGGCTGGGGCGTGCGCCAGATCACGCTGGTGGATTCGGCCAAGGTGTCCTTCTCGAATCCCGTGCGGCAGCCGCTCTTTGACTTTGAAGACTGTCTGAACGGTGGTCAGCCGAAGGCGGAATGCGCTGCCAGCAAGCTCGCGCGCATCTACCCTGGTGTTGAGGCCAAGGGCATCAGCCTGAGCGTGCCGATGCCCGGCCATCCCGTGCCGGAGAGCAGCAAGGAGCAGGTCGAAGCAGACGTAGCGAAGCTGGAGAGGCTTGTGGAGGAGCACGACGTCGTCTTCCTCCTGATGGACTCGCGAGAGAGTCGGTGGCTGCCGACGCTTCTGGGCGCAGCCAAGTCCAAGCTGGTCATCAACGCAGCTCTGGGTTTTGACAGCTACCTGGTCATGCGCCATGGAGCACCCCCAGCCGCAGCTGGTGACGAGACAGCAAGTTCGTCGGATGCAGCGACGGGCAAGAGCTGGCATGGTCGCCTCGGATGTTACTTCTGCAACGATGTGGTTGCTCCTTCCGACTCGCTGACGGACCGAACGCTGGACCAGATGTGCACGGTGACGCGGCCCGGGTTGGCTGCGATTGCGGGTGCTTCGGCAGTGGAGCTGATGGTGTCGGTTCTGCAGCACGACCAGGGAGTCTTTGCGCCGGCTACGGCTGGGGAGACGTCCAAGCAGGGGATCGAGGATGCCGAGGCGTTGGCGCGCGCGACTACGGCGCTGGGCATCGTGCCGCATCAGCTGCGTGGCTTCTTGGCGCAGTTCAACACGCTTAGGATCGTGGGGCAGGCGTACGATCGATGCACGGGCTGTAGTGCGACGGTGGTGGAGGCGTACCGCAGCATGGGCTTTGATATGCTGATGCGCGCGTTCAACGAGGAGCAGTATCTGGAAAAGCTGACGGGGTTGGACAAGATGTATGCCGAGGCGGAGGAGCTCGAGGCTGCTGTCGACTGGGATGTCGAAGACGAAGACGAGGGCGAGCTGTGAGGGTGGAGAACGGCAGGGTGGCAGAGCCGGAGGGATGGCGGCGACAGATGTAGATGTACAGTAGCGAAGAAGGCGATTCATGAGACGTTGCGGCTAGTAATACAATGCAAGAAAAGGGGTCAACCGGAATGACGACGGCGGATCAGTTGTTCTGGCTGAACTTGTAGCCACACTTGGGGCAGTCGTAGAAGACGGTGGTGCCTTCGTCGGCGGAGCGGAGCTGAAGGGTGTGGAAGTTCATCTCGTCGTTGCCGCAGCCGGGGCACTTTTCCTTGATGGTGGCCTCCTTGGGCTTGTTGTCGTTGCCTATGGACGCGGCTGTGTTGACGAGTTGACGCTTCTGACGGAGTGCGGAAGGGAATGCCGAGGGATGCGAGCGAGTGACGATGGAGAGATTGTCGTACACTGTGCAGATGTGGTGTTGTCGGCGTCGGGTCGGAGTGATGCGATCAGTCGTGTGCTCTCTTCGGTCCAGGAGGTTGATGTTGCGATTGGGTACTTACCCTTGGCATTCTGCACAGCGCCACACGGAGCACACTTGATGACGTCTTCGTCGCCGGGGACGTCGAGCAAGGATCCGCAGTTGGGACAGAAGAGGAGCGAGCCGATCTTGTCTATGATCCAGAGCAAATAGAATTGCGACATGCAGCACACTGCGTCAGCCTTTGAAAAGCAGTCAGACGAGTAGAATAGTGATAGCAATGACATACCAGGGATGAACGACATCTTGTGACTGAATGCAGCGATGGCGTTGGTACAAAAGGAGTCTAGGGATGGTATCGGCTTGGCAAGATGATGGTAGCTGCAGCCGCAGGGTGGAAGCGCAAAAAAGTTGAATGCGAACCTCGGGAATCGGAACGCCGCAGGGTCCTGCCTTCTTGCTGCTTTTGCTGCTTTAGAGCCTGTAGCTGCGTTTTTTTTTGCGGCGCGTAAAAACTTCGCGCTTGACGAGGTGGAGCAAGAAGAAGAAAAAAAGTCGAGTGGGGCTGAGCTGAGGAGCCGAAGCGGCGAAGAGCGCATCTTCTCAGACTGCACTGGCCGCACCCTTGGCAGCCTCTCGACAACACCACTCTCGACTCTGCCTTCATCTCACCGACAGCCACATCCCTTAAGCGCACCAAATTGACTACCAGCAGAGACTTTCGACGCTCTCTTCGATGGCCAACTTCCTCGCCGATCATATCTAAACGACTTGTCTTCTTCCGGCTGCGCGCCTAGTGTCTTGCGAATCGGCCGACGACATGGGGCTCGCAGCAGACTCGGCGCCTTCGACGGCGCAGACCGAGGCGAAGGTCGCTTCTGTCTCTCGTCGCTCGGCACTTGATCTCGATGTTCATGCGAACTGTGCAGCGCTGGTGGAAGAGCTTGCGGAGCAGTCCGATGCCGCCGGCCTTGTTCAGGGTATCCTGGCCGACCTGGACGCTGGCCGGGGCACCGCCTCGGACGCGCTCAGCCGTGTGGTGGATCTTCTCATCGACCCGTCCTGCACTGTGCTCATCGCTGCTCAGTTCAAGCCCGTGCTGCTCGAGCTTCTCACCCGGCTCCTGAAGCGGATCGACGCTTCCAACCGTGCCCATCCGCAGGCGACGATCCAGACGATGCATACCTTTGCGCTACTGATCGGCGTATTCTCCGAGATTCACGAGTAAGTTGCCATCGCTAACTTAGCCTCATCTGCATCGACATTGCGCAGGTTCTGACCCTTTCTTTCGATTCGCGACCCTCACCAGTCTGCTCTCTCACTTCCTCGCAACCTTCACTTCGGCTTCCTTCCTGCACGACATCACAGCAGAGCGATCCGACCTGCGCAACCAGGTGCTGCTCGACCTTTTGCGCATCGTCTCTGCCGCACCATTCTCGCTGACTGATGACGTCGGCACATCCTACACACAATGGGCACATTCGATCGTCAGCGCCTCGGATGCTTCCGACTCGCTTCCCACGCGTCTGCTCGCCGTGGCGCTCTTCTCTGCGCTTCAGAGCAGCAGCGAACAGGCGAGGATCGAGCTGCAGCGCAAGTGCCTCAATATCGGATCCACCGACATTTTCGACCAGTATGCATTCGAGGCCACCGCCGCACTCGCCTTTGAGCCCGCGGGCATCAACGTCTGGACGCTCGAAGTGGAAGAGTTCAGTCGGATCGATCGAATCCGAAGCCTCGTCCTGTCGCGCCAAGTCGCTTTCCTTCCACCAGCCCCTTCGGCTGATGCCGATCCTCCAAAGCCTCTCTCGCACAATCCGCTCTCGAACACCGACCTTTCGCCCGAGGTCTGCTGCGTCGGGGGCGTCCTTCTCTCTTGCTCGCCGCACATCGATCGACAATCGGGTGCGACGAGTGCTCACGATCCATTCATCGAGACCGATGGCATCACTCCAGCGCTTTCCGACCTCGCAGTTCGCCTCAGCCTCAACTACCCGATCCTGCTCACGGGCCCGCCTTCGAGCGGCAAGTCCACCTTGATCCGCCACCTCTCGCAACGGCTCAAGGGTGCCGAGCCATCTTCGGCCGCAAGCCATCTACTCACCATCCAGCTCGGCGATCAATCTGGCATCGATGCCAAGCAGCTTCTCGGCTCGTTCGTTTCCAGCCCCACCGAGCCCGGCAAATTCGAATGGACCGAAGGCGCCCTCACCAGGGCCGTCCGCCAGGGCAAATGGGTCGTGCTCGAAGACATCGACAAGGCCGGCTCCGAGGTGCTCAGCACGGTCGCACGCATCGTCCAGCAGCTTGGCCCTACCAAGTCCGTCGGCTTGCGTCCCGTCATCGACCTCGGCACTCGCGGCAAGGTGACCGCAGGCGCTGGCTTCGCCCTCTTCGCCACCCGCTCCGTTGCCGCCTCCTCTTCCTCTGCAAAGAAAGCCGTCGCCGCCTCCTCCTCCATCGCAACCTTCCTCGGCGCCTCTCATTGGTCCGAGGTGACCATCGATGCCCCATCTCTGCAAGACGTGACCACCATCTTGACCAACAAATCACCTCGGCTGGCCGAATCGCAACCGCGCTTCGTCGAGCGTCTCGTAGCCACCTGGTACAAGCTCCAACGCGCCACCCAGCCTTCTGCGCACGGCGCCGCCCAGGCCACGGGCACCAACGCAGGCAGCGTGCGAGTGGCAACGCTTCGCGACCTGATCAAATGGTCCCGTCGCGTCGAGCGCCTCTTGGCCGCGGATCAAACAATGCTCAGCGACCCGCTCACCAACCCGGTCCAGCAGGAGGAGATCTTTATCGAAGCGTGCGACATCTTCTTGGGCTCAGTGCCTTCTGCATCGGACGCCCTCGGATCTGCCGCAGCTTCGTCCGCATCTGCATCTACCTCGCAAGCCTCCAGAACAGCCAACGGCAAGCAAGTTGATCGCTACGGTGCTTTGGTGGAGCTTCTGGCCGAAGAACTGGGCCTCACCAGCGAGCGTGCTTGGTGGGCGCTCAAGCAGCGCGTCCCGGAACTCTCCGTCAGAACACTCGATTCGACTACCGACGCGGTCGCTCTGAGCGCATTCGCCGACGTCACCAACAGCGCGATTCGCGTTGGTCGTTGCGAGCTGGCACGCCGATCCAAGGCCACCGCCAAACGCGCCATGCCCGTCTCGAGAAAGTTTGCCATGACCAAACCTTCCTTACTGCTGCTAGAGAGGCTCACCGTCGCCACCGCGCTCGCAGAGCCCCTTCTGCTCGTCGGCGAGACCGGAACTGGCAAGACCACCGTCGTCCAGCACCTAGCCTCGCTCCTTGGCCAGCCCATGACGGCGCTCAATCTGAGCCAGCAGACCGAGAGTGGTGACCTTCTTGGAGCGTTCAAGCCGCTCGACCCCAAACTGCCCGCCACCGAGCTGCACGACCAGTGGAGCTCGCTCTTTGCGCGCACCTTCTCCTCACGCCGTAACGCGCGCTTCGTCGATGCCGAGCGCAAGGCCTTCGTCGCTGGCAAGTGGTCGCGCCTCGCCCTCCTGTGGCGCGAATCTGCCAAGATGGCGTCCCAGCGCAAGAAGGGCTCCACCAAGACTAATGGTAACGAAGCAGCCGACGACAACATCACCGACCCCAACGCCGACATCCGCCCCGACTCGGCTTCCCGCAAGAAGCGCAAGACCGAGAGGGGAGCCACAGAAGGCTCGCCCGCCGATGTCGACGATGCCCGCCTCGAGGCCGAGCTCGATCGCGAGTGGATCGACTTTGACGAAAAGGCGCGAGCTTTCGGCCTCCAGCATGGAGGCAAGAAGAAGAATCTCGTATTCTCCTTCGTCGAGGGTCCTCTGGTCAAGGCACTGCGCCAAGGCGATTGGATCCTGCTCGACGAGATCAATCTCGCAGCCGCAGAGACGCTCGACAGCCTCACTGGCCTCCTCCAATCTCACACCTCCAGCATCACCCTGACCGAGCGCGGCGACCTCGAGCCCATCCCCAGGCACCCCAACTTCCGCATCTTTGCCTGCATGAACCCGGCTACCGACGTCGGCAAGAAGGATCTCCCGGCCAGCTTGCGATCGCGCTTCACGGAGCTCTATGTGCCCAGCCCCGACGCCGACCGCGAAGCGCTCACAGCGATTGTTGACAAGTATATCGGCGAGCACGCCCTCGGCGATCGTGGTGCCGTGATGGATGTAGCCGAGTGCTACGCCGAGATTCGTCGCTTGGCCCAGCAGCACCAACTCGCAGACGGTGCCAATCAGCGCCCGCACTACTCTATCCGTACTCTGTCGCGCGCACTCACCTTTGCCACCGACATTGTCCCTCAGTACGGCCTTCGACGCAGTCTTTGGGAAGGCTTCATCATGGCGTTCACTCTGCTTCTCGACGAGGCCAGCGCCAGGCTCGTGCGCGGCATCATCGAACGTCATACTCTCTCAAAGGCCAAGAACGCTCGCTCCATCGCCACATACGTTCCGCCTGCGCCGGAGGGGGCTGACGATGGCAAGTTCGTACAGGTCGGACCCTTCTGGCTGCCGACGGGCCCCGCACCGCTCGATGCGGCTGAGGACTACATCCTGACGCCTTCGGTGCAGAACAAGCTCGTCGGCCTCTCGCGTGCAGCCCTGGTGCGACGCTTCCCCGTCCTCATCCAAGGCCCAACCTCTGCCGGCAAGACCAGTGCCGTCGAGTACCTCGCCCGACGCACAGGCCACCGCTTCGTGCGTATCAACAATCACGAGCACACCGACATCCAAGAATACATCGGTTCGTATGCGTCCGATCCGGATTCGGGAAAGCTCAGCTTCCAGGAAGGTCTGCTAGTCAAGGCGCTCCGCAGAGGCGATTGGATCGTACTCGACGAGCTCAATCTCGCGCCTACCGACGTTCTCGAGGCGCTCAACCGTCTCTTGGATGACAACCGCGAGCTTGTGATCCCCGAGACGGGCGAGGTGGTCAAGCCTCACCCTCACTTCATGCTCTTCGCAACGCAGAATCCGCCCGGTCTATACGCTGGGCGAAAGGTGCTCAGTCGCGCCTTCCGTAACCGCTTCCTCGAGCTGCATTTCGACGATGTCCCTCGAGCCGAGCTCGAGACCATTCTCACCAACCGCTGCAAGATTGCGCCATCGTACTCGGCCCGCATTGTTGGCGTCTTTGAAGAGCTGCAGAAGCGTCGACAGGCTGGACGTGTCTTCGAGACGAAACAGGCCTTTGTCACGCTGCGCGATCTGTTCCGATGGGGAAATCGAGAGGCGGTGGGCTACCAGCAACTCGCAGAGAACGGCTACATGCTCATTGCTGAGCGCGCGCGTAGAGCTGACGACAAGGAAATCGTTCAAGAGGTCATCGAGAAGGTCATGCGCGTCAAGCTCGATGTCGACACCATGTACCGACTTGAAGGCCCAGAGAGCGATGCGACGCTCTCTCGCATCGGCACGGGCATCGGTGGAGCCATCGTCGCAGCCCTCTCCAAGACAAGCATCGTCCAGACCTCTGCATTCCAACGTTTGCTGTGCCTCGTGGCAACCAGTCTGCGCTACAACGAACCTGTCCTCCTTGTCGGAGAGACGGGTGCTGGCAAGACATCCGTGTGCGAGGTGCTCGCCACCGCCTTTGGCCGCCAACTGCATTGCGTCAACTGCCACCAGAATACAGACACGGCGGATCTTCTCGGTGGTCAACGCCCGCTTCGCAACCGAGCTGCCCTTCAAAGGTCGGCCGCAGCTTCTTGCATCGAAGTGCTTACGAGCCTTGGCATCGCTCACAAGCTTGACGCACAGAGCAAGATGGAGGACGTCTCGTCGTTCGGAGAAGCAGTCTTGTCCAAGGAGCAGGAGTACCTGTCCTCCTTCGAAGAGGCAGCCAGGGCCGAGGCAAGGTCGGCGCTTCGTACGGCCCTTCGTAGCGTCTACCAAGCCACTGCACTCTTCGAATGGCAAGACGGCCCATTGGTCCAGGCGATGCGTGCCGGCGACCATATCCTGCTCGACGAGATCTCGCTCGCAGACGATAGCGTTCTGGAACGCCTGAACAGCGTCCTCGAACCCGCGCGCACGCTCGTCTTGGCAGAACGGGCTACCTCATCAAGCCATCTGAGCTCCGAAGCTGATCTGATGTCATCCCAGATCACTGGTGCCGAAGGTTTCCAGGTGCTGGCGACCATGAACCCCGGTGGTGACTACGGAAAGAAGGAACTCTCTCCGGCTCTGCGCAATCGCTTCACCGAGATTTGGGTTCCTCACGTCGACATCCGCAGTGATCTGGTGCAGATCATCAACGCACAGTGGAAGGATGCAAGTCTGACCGCCTGGACGGAACCCATCATCGACTTTTCGGACTGGTTCATCCACCAGATAGGTGGTCGCGATCAGTCTGGTCTCGGTCTTCGCGACCTCCTCACGTGGGCCTCGTTCATGAATGAGATCTCGGCCAGATCATCCCTCGATCCAGCCCTGGCCTTCGCCCATGGTGCTTCGTTGACCATCATCGACGGTTTGGGCGCGCTGCCTGCCACAGCCGCCATGACCGCGTCGGGTTTGGAACAGCTCAGAGACCGCTGCCTCGCCAAGGTCGCAGACCTCATCGTGCCGCATCAGTACGATCCCAAGATGCCCAGCCTTTTCGAGGTTGAAGTGAACAGCGAACAGCTTCGCATTGGGCCGTTCTCCGTACCGCGTGGCCAGCCAGACCCTTCCACTCAAGGTGCTGGCTCCTTCAGCTTCGGAGCAAAGACATCGGCATCCAATGCCATGCGAGTGCTTCGTGCTCTGTCGGTTCCGGCAAAGTCAGTCTTGCTGGAAGGCAGCCCCGGTGCGGGCAAGACGAGTCTGATCACTGCGCTTGCTGCTGCTGCCGCCCGCCCGCTCACACGCATCAACTTGTCCGACCAGACCGAGCTTGTCGACCTCTTTGGCTCAGACATGCCGCTGGAAGGTGGTGGTCCGGGCGAGTTTGCTTGGCGCGACGCGGCCTTCCTCACCGCCATGCAGCAAGGCGAGTGGGTGTTGCTCGACGAGATGAATCTTGCCTCTCAGACGGTGCTTGAGGGCCTCAACTCGTGTCTGGATCATCGTGGCACCGTCTACGTCCCCGAGCTTGGCCGTTCCTTTGCCAAGCACCCCGACTTCCGCATTTTCGCCGCTCAGAACCCTCATCACCAGGGTGGAGGCAGGAAAGGCCTTCCGAAATCATTCCTGAACCGTTTCATCAAGGTGCACATCGAGGAGCTCGATGGCGACGACATCCTTGCCATCAGCACGCACCTGTATCCGAGCTTCGACACAGAGCAGCTCCGCAGTATGATTCGCTTCAACTTTGAGCTGCACAACGAGGTGGTCGTCAAGCACTCATTCGGAAGGATCGGCGCGCCATGGGAGTTCAATCTTCGAGATCTCATGCGATGGCTCGACCTTCTGCACACCAACCTGGGCCTCAACAAGCTGGGCGACCCTATCGAGCATCTCGCCTCCCTGTATGTCCAGCGCTTCCGCACGGCCTCGGATCGTCGTTCTGCGCGAGAACTCTTCAAGAGGTCGTTCCACGGCGCTGCCTCCAGCGAGCCAAGAATGGTGTCCACGATCACCGCCAGCCACGTGCGTATCGGGCACGCGGTCATGTCGCGGAAGCCTGCCTCGGAGCTGCAGAGCCATCGCCTGGCGCTCCTGCAGAGCCAACTGCCAGTGCTGGAAGCGTTGATTGATTGCGTCCAGAAGAAGTGGCTCTCGATCCTCGTGGGTCCGACGGGCAGCGGCAAGACCAGCGTCGTACGGCTCGTAGCTCAACTCGCTGGCGCTCGCCTGGAAGAGTTCCAGATGAACTCGGGCACCGACACCATGGACCTGATCGGCACCTTCGAGCAATACGATCCCAGCACCCGCACTCAAAACGCTCTCGCTGCTCTCGCGCGCGAGTCTCAGCGCCTGTCCGAGCAGGTGGCCGCGCGAAGCCATTCGCGCTACGCGGCATTCTTGGCAGCTCAGGGCACGCTGAAAGCCGCGCTTGGCTCGCCTCAGACCGCTTCGTCCGTGGACCTCCTGCCGGCTGCGCTCGAAAATATTCGCAGCGCGACGGACGACTTGAGCGACGCAGCCTTCAGGACCGCCTTGGAGAATGCTGTTGCTGTCGTCACCGAGATGATGCAAAGCACGCAAAATATGCAAAAGTCGACCGGCAGATTCGAGTGGATCGACGGACCCCTGCTACGCGCTCTGCAGGAGGGCCACTGGCTCATGCTCGACAATGCCAATCTCTGCTCGGCTTCGGTTCTGGACCGTCTCAACTCGCTCTTCGAACCGAACGGTTGTCTCGCCATTAGCGAACGAGGTGTCGTCGATGGCAAAGTGCCCGTCATCCGACCGCACCCGGACTTCCGTGTCTTCATGTGTCTCGACCCGCGACATGGCGAGCTGTCGAGAGCCATGAGGAATCGAGGCATCGAGATCGCGCTGCTGCCGAAGACGGACTCGACGTCTCACGACCTGGACAGCCTTATGATGCTCAGTGGCTGTACTCATCTGCAGTCTTCGACGCCATCTCGATCGACTCAGGATGAGCTCATGGAAGCTGCCATCCAGGCGCAATTGACGCAGCGCGCGATGATGACCCGAGACATGCTGCCAGATTCGAAAGGCGCATCTCAGCGACGTGCAGCCGCTTGGACCACAAGCCAGCTTGCGCTGCGAAACTCTTCTCTCGCTTCGACAGCCTTGCCCCTGTACCTAGCAGGCGCGGACGAGAGTGGTTCTCCAGCTACCGCTTCGCTGTTGGTCCGTCTGAGCTCTTCCAGAGCCCTTGCATTGGCCCTGCAAGTCTTCCAACGTTGCTTCCCTTCCGCTTTAGGCAACAACCTTGCTCTTCTGCAGGAAGTCATCTCGTCTGGCAACGCATTCCATCCTCCTGGGCTCAGTCTTCGACAAGACCTGGTCAACGCTGGACGCGTCTCGCAGGAGTTTGCTGACCGCCTGGCGATCGACCTGCGATACGACGACAACGTCTTCGATCTTCTCCAGTCGTACGGTCTGCCACCTCAGATGCTTGTTGACCTTCTGCTGGTGGCTTTGCTCCACCGTCAAGAGGCTAGAAGCGTCCTCGAGTCGGCCTCGACAAAGCGACTCAACGATCTCAGCATCTTTGAGCGCTCCGCCCGGCTTAGCAGCACTGCAAGTGTTCACGACGAAGATCAGGCTGCAACCGCTGTTCGCAACGTCTATCCGCTGGTCGTGGCGGTCAGCAATACGGTGATTTCGTCTGTGCAGAGTCAACCAGCCGCGTCTTGCGACTCGGCTACTCTGCGCCGGGTCGCTCTGCTCATGCGCTCTGCTGACTATCTCCAGAGCCTCTGCAACACTTCGGAGCTGGACTTCTCATCGATACAGATCTTGGTACGATTCATGTCGAGCCTCATCAGGGAGATCAACGCCGGCGGCCTTGACGTCGCTGCCGCCTTGATGGAGACCATCGACCTGCTTGGCGGCTCGTTGACTCTGTCCACCGGCAAGGCCCTCTCTACCATCTGGTCGCTCTACGGTGCAGATGTGGGCATGCAGACCAACCTGTACCGATTGATCTGTGACGAGGCTCAATTGCTTCGAAGCGCACCGTCCGGCGACCTTCTCAAGTCAGCCTTGGACGTTGCCGCAACGCTCTGTGTCGCAGGCAAGCAGACGGCTTCGCCTGCGGAGCTGCGCGACATGATGCAGCTCGGCTGGCAGACCCTGAAGATGCTTCGCTCGGCAAGCAACAAGATCGCTGCAGAAGTTCAAGACCAGCACGCTCGTTCGAGAAGCTCCGAGAATGCGGAGGCGACGCTTCTCAACATGGCGGAGCTGTCGATCAGGACGCCCGAGTGCCTCTCGGACCCCACAAACGCTTCGAGGATGAAGCTCGTCATCGCCTTGCTCGAGTCTCACCCCTCTCCGTCGGTCCAGGCTGCGGCTGCATCCAACAAGGCGGCGCTGTGGTCTCTTGCGCCTGGATCGGCAAAGTCGAGTGCCCTGCTCAGTGACTTCAGCTGGATCAGGCGTCTGTGGCCTTTCGGATCCACTTCGGGCTCCACATCTGGCGGACCGGCGGACCTTTTGCGTCCGAGCTTGGTGCACACTCTGCTCGAATCTCGCTTCGGCGACAGGTCGCTGTCGGAAAAATCGCGTCACGACGTCGCAGTCGGACGAATGATCCAGACTGCTGGAGCCGTTCTGCCTGCTAGCTCGCCTCCGCGTGCCGAGATGCTCGCACAAATCCTTGTGCGCTTCGTGTGCCTCGTGTCCGAGACACTGTGCCGTGCGGCGCTGAAAGACCAAGCTGATCTCAGATCGCCAGCGCCGACGGGATCGCACACCATCTCTGACTGCCAAAGCGCTTTGACGACCGTGCTTGCGAGCCCAGATATGCATCTCAAGGCGGACACTGCAGATGCTTTGACAGAATGGACCTCTTTCCTTCAGAGCTTCTCCCTCTCCGAAACCAACACCTTGGAAGAGGAAGCCAACATCGCGATGCTTGGGCGAGGATGGATTTCCGCGTCTCTAGTCATGCTGCGTCTCTTCTTGCCCAACGTGGCATTAGATCCCATCGTCGCTCGCAGGACTATGGCGGACTTTAGCTTGTTCTGCCGGACCCAGCTGGAAGGAGCTCTGAACGTCGAAGTCTTTGCCGAGTCGATGGTGACAGGCGGTTCGCGCAACCGTGTGACCGACGAATTGCGGGCACAGATGGAAGAGAGCCGCTTGGCGCTGATCTCGCAGGATGGCGATAGCGATCAAGCGTGGCGAAAGCCGAATCTCAAGCTCTTGTCGCAGCTCTATCGCGAGACCTCGTCGTTCCTCAAGGAAGTCATCACAGCCGAGAGGGTCGATGATCTGGTTCAGGCTCTGCTCAACGGACATTCTGAGCAGGCCCAACAGCGCGAGGACAGCCTGCAAGCAAGCATTCTGTCATTCGGCGATCGACTGCGCAAGACATTCGCCGAGCTGCGAGACATGGTGGAGCCAATCACTGCTTCGCTCTCGCAGCTGCAACTCGGGCTCGGACTCGTCCGTCAGGCGGCTCGCATCGCCTCGGCAGCTGAGGACGTCAAGCAGCGCGGCGCCATCGTCCAAGCGCTGAGCACCTTCCCGACGGCACGCAGCTCCTCTCTGTTGCGTCAGTTGGACCTAACCGGTCAGCTGCAAGCACGTTCGGACATCTCTGCTGCGCTTCTTATCGTATCGACTGCCTCTGTTGCCTACGATCACGCCGCACTCGGCATCGATGTGCTCGAGAAGCGCGAGACGCTGCGCGCGATCAGTCGCACGTACGAGAGAGTGTTCCAGCTGTGGGCTCTCGACAGAGAGCGAGCCAAGCGCGAAGAGGAAGAGGCTACTAGTCTCTACAAATCTCGCAAGATCGAGGAGTCGATCGAGCTCGATGCGGATGCGGAAGAAAAGGAGTTCCACGCCCTGTTCCCGGAATACGGCGACGATGTCATGGACGCACCCATGACCCGACGCGCTGCTCAGGAAGAAGAGCAGACCGTCGGCGTGCTGCTGCCCTCTCAGCGCTTCACGGCCATCTTGAGCGCGCACATGACGATCTTCGCGCCCTCGCGAAACGATGCTGGGTCTAATCTGTACCATCAGGAGCGTGATGCGCTGGTGACCAAGCTTCTGCGGAAGCATCATCGCGATTGGTCGGAACAGATCGATCGCACCGGCGCAGCCTTCGGCCTCTCTGCCGCGATCGACGAGCACCTTGCGTCGAAGCAGACGGTTCGCGACTTCAACTTCTACCTCGACCCCCGCCCCTCCGAGGTGCGAAAGGCAACCGTCATCGTCGAAGAACTGCGTCTGCGCCTCGACAGTCTCATCCAGGACTGGCCGGAACAGATGGTCTTGCAGCACATTCGAGACCGATGCGATGCTGTGCTCCGCCTCGACGCGGCGAGTCCGGTCGCCAAGATGTTGAGCGCCCTTGAGCAATTGCTCACTCACACCGAGGACTGGGAGGGCTTCGCGAGCCAGCAAACCTCGCTACAGTCCAACCGAGAGCGAATCTCGGCTCAGATCATCGAGTGGAGGCGGCTGGAGCTGTCATGCTGGGCAGAATTGCTCAACACGCAGGCTCGCAACTTCCAAGAGGAACTTGGTGGCTGGTGGTTCCGCGTCTACGAGATCGTCATTCGCGGCACCCGCGCCGCTTCTGCGGACGGACCTGACGCTTTCAAGAGCCACGTCGAGCAGCTGATCGATGCCGTGGATCAGTTCGTTCGTTCGAGTCCCCTAGGCCAATTCGAGGGACGCCTATCGCTGCTCGAGTCGTTTGCGCACTTCGTCGAGAGGCTGGTGCGTCTGGCCCCTCCCAAGGAAAGTCGCGGACTGAAGGAGGTTGGTGTCATTCTGAAGAATGTCACCACCTTCTTCCGTCAATTCGACGAGCGCATCTCGAATACTCTGCAGAGCCAGCGAGCAGTGCTGGAGAAGGACATCCTGGGCTTCATCAAGCTCGCGAGCTGGAAAGACATCAACGTGCACGCACTCAAGCAATCGGCGCAGAAGACTCATCGACAGTTGCACAAGACGCTGCGCAAGTTCCGCGACATTCTTCGTCAGCCTGTCGATCCGATGCTTGCAGCCCATCTCGACGCACTCACTCGCAAGGAGATCCCTCCTGTGTCGCTCGATATGATCCGACAGCAGGCCGCGTCTGAGCCGGGCAGCAACGTCAGCGATGCTTGGTCGAAAGCAGCGCTGCTCGCTAGTCTCGACGACTCGGTTCCGGATCACATTCGCAACTTGCCCAAGACTCTGACGATCTTGCAGAAGATGGGCGCTGAACGACTCCGACCGACGCTGCTCACAGGCACGACGACCGCCACCGGCGTGAGCGATTTGGCGGACGAGATTGTCGATCGCCAGCAGCAGCTCGCCAAGCTGACACCTGCATTCTCGAAGGAGGACAACGAGAAGGCGATCAAGAATCTCACCGCCCGCAAGCGCAAGGCGTGGTCTGATCTTCTCAAGGAACTGCGTCGCATCGGGCTGAGCTCGTTCCTCAAGACCGACATGGTGTCCATGAACCAGAGCGTGATGCACATTTACACGCGCCCGTCGATCTTGGAGGCTTGTCCCAAGTCGCTCTCCCACGACCTCTTCCCTACACTGGAGAAGCTCTTCTTCCGCCTGCTTGCGGCGCTTCCGAAAGTCCGTGACTCTCTCCACGGCCACAGCGCAGATCTGTCCACCGCAGAGCTTCAACGTGGTGTTAACTACGTCGAGCACGTCACTTATCTGGTTCTGCAAGAGAGGGACCGCATGCATTCGGAACTGCAGACGCTCACCTCGCTCGAGCATCTCTCAGCTCGAATGCACACTCTCCAGTCGGCAGCGTTGGGCACAGCAACGCGCTTGTCCTCCCAGGCGCCATTCCATGCCCTCGCTGACTTCCTTGCACGCCTCGCAGCCGCCTTGAACGAGGTGAGGGTGCAGGCTCCCAAGTTCCTTGCCACCACTGCTTTCCCTGCAGTGGCGAGCGACGCACTGATGGGTCGACTCTCCAGCTGGTCCACCGAGCTCGCGAAGAGCGCTTTGCTGGTAGAGACGATGACAGAAACGACACGCGCTGGCGGTCCAAACGGGCTGTTCTTCCTCACCGAGCAGGAACAGTCGCACATTGAAGCTAGCGCGGTGCTGGTCAAGTCGATCGAGGAGGGTTTGCGCGAGCACCTTCCAGTCTTGCCCTCCCTGGAGTCGATGCTCCATCCCGTCTGGACGTGGACCGCAGCCAACTTCGGTCTTTTCGAGAATTGTCTCGCGCAGACACAGGCGCCCCTTGGCGCCAGTCGCGAGACACAAGATCTCGCTCAGCAAGCCAACAAGCTCATCTCCGCCGTTCTTCAGATTGCACAAGATATCCGGAAGACTGGCCCAGCGTCAGCAACCGGCGCTGTGTCTGCCGACGACACTTCGGATGGTCTGCCCGACAAGATCATCATGACGGAACTGCAGGCCTTGCAAGCGCAGCAGGCTGTTTTGCGGTCATCGTCCGTCCTCTCGGAAGTGCAGAAGCTGTTCGAGCAGGCTCAGCAGCTTTCCAGGGACGCTGAAGCCGAGACTTTCGTCCAGGTGCAGCTGGCAGCCGTCTACCCCTTCCTGCATGAATTCTCGGCACTGCTCCGGACCCATCTTCTGGCGTCTGCCCACCTCTCGACGAGTCTGCTCAAGCTCGACCATGTGCTTTGCCATCTCATGACCGCTCTCGCAAGCAAAGGCTTCTGCAAGCCTCCTGAAGAGCAGGAGAATGACGATGGTGAGGGCGACGATGGCGAGCAGCTCGAGGGAGGCACCGGCCTCGGCGACGGAAGCGGTGCCAAAGACATCACCGATCAGATGGAAGACGATGAAGAGATTGAAGAGCTGCAGAAAGACGATCCAGCTGACGAGGGCGACGAAGGCGAGAAGACCGAGCGCGAGAAGAATGCCAAAGAAGCCGATCAAGACTTTGGTGGCGACCTCGAAGACATCAGCGCCGACGAAGACGACGATGCAGCGAGCAATCAAGACGGAGATGACGCTGACGAGCAGGAACCTGAGGATGCCGTCGGCGACGTCGATCCGTTGGACCCGAACGCTGTCGATGAGAAGGTCTGGGATGGCGGCGATGACGAGGACGAGAGCAAGAAGGACGCGCCCGAGGACAAGACCAACAAGGATCTCGGGGCCGACAATGCGGACGGCGATCAAGATGATTCCGCGCCCAAGGCCGACGATTCCGCTGCTGCCGCAGACGATAAACAACAGAAGCAGGAGCAGGCAGCGGACAAGTCGCGCGAAGAACAGCCGCAGGAGCAGGATGGTGGCGACCAGCCCGACGCCGACAAGGACGATGATTCGGCCGATGCTGAGGATCGCGACGGAGACGAGCCCGAGGGAATGGAAGAGGAAGAGCAGGATGCAGAGGCGGAAGCGGAAGCTCAGGGCGAAGGTGGAGGTCGTCAGCTCGACCAAGAGGCTGACCAAGCCGAGAACCTTGATCTCGACGACGATCTCAACATGGACGGGCTCGATGGAAAGAGCGAAGGCGGGAGCGACGAGGATGACGATCTAGCCGACCTCAGCGACGTCGGAGACATGCCCGAGGATGGGAAGGAGGAGAAGGCGGATGATAAGGCCATGGATGATCTCGTCGACGACAAGACGCAAGATGAAAAGATCGAAGACGAAGAGATCACCGCCGAAAGCGATGCCCCCGAGCAGGAGGAGCAGGAGCAAAATGCGCAGGTTGACAAAGACGAAGGCGAAGATGCCATGGAAGAGGATGGCGAGGACGACGAGGGTGAGTCCACGAGCAAGCAAGATCGTGCGGCTGAAAAGCAGCCTGCTGGTCCTCAGCAAGACGCTGATCCCTTCGACACCGATGCGGTGGATCAAGGCGCCGACGAGGTTGGCCAGGACGAGTCAGCCGTTCAGCAGCAATCGTCGCGATCTGCACAAGGCAGACGTGTCGATGCGCGCCAGGACCAATCGCAGGCCGATCAGGGCAGGGATCTGGACGATCTGGCAGACGATGCGACCGAGGACCAAGCCGCACAGCCACCTTCAGCCGGCCAGCGTGGAGCACCAGCACCCAAGGCTGAACGAGACGAGGCTTCTGGCGAGGCTGAGCAAGCCGGTGGAGCCGAGGCCGATCCCAATCCCCTCCGCAGCCTGGGCGATGCTCTGGAGCAGTTCCGACGAAGGATGCAGGAGATCCAGAACGCCAGCGAGGACGAGATCGAGCAAGAAGCTGGTGAAGAGGCAGAGCCCGATGGCGACGGTCTGCCCGAGGATGCGGATGTGGAGCACGTTGCCAACGATGAAAACGCCGAACTGCAGGCTCTCGGTGCCGCGCAGGAGCAGGACGAGGTGCGCAAACTTGGCGACCTCGGCATCGAAGAGATCGACGAGTCGCTCGGCGCAAAGCCTCGGGCGGCGGATGTCGATGAGCAGCAAGAGTCTGAGCCGCAAGCTCCGCAGCCGCTGCCGGACCAGCCGGAGAAGGAGGACCGACAACAGGCGGACGACAGTCAGCAGAAGGCGTTCATGCCTTCGGATCTGAAGCCTGCAAACTCTATTCCGACAGCCGAGCAAGAGGCGATGCTCGACCGCGACGGCGATGCGAACATGGAAGACGATGTGCGGATCAAGGAGGAGCCGGACGAGGAGGAAGCCATGACGCCCCTGCCGGACGATGTGCGCGAGGAGGCGGACGAAGAGGTGCAGCAGCAGCTCGAGTCGTTCCGCAACGTCGCCTCGAGCGAAGAGCGCCTTGCACGGGCAGGAGATCTGTGGCGTTCGTACGCCTCGCTGACGGCCGACCTGGCGTTTTCGCTGTGCGAACAACTGCGGCTCGTGCTAGCTCCGACGCTCGCGACGCGGCTCAACGGCGACTTCCGCACGGGCAAGCGCCTCAACATGCGCAAGATCGTGCCGTTCATCGCTTCGGACTTCGCCAAGGACAAGATCTGGCTGCGCCGCACCAAGCCGTCGTCGCGCGAGTACCAGGTGCTGCTGGCGATCGACGACAGTCGCAGTATGTCGGAGTCTCGGTCAGCGCATCTGGCGTACCAGACGCTGGCGCTGGTGACGGGCGCGCTGTCGCGCCTCGAGGTGGGCGACGTCTCGATCTGCCGCTTCGGAGAGGATGTCGAGAGCTTGCACGACTTTGGCAAGGGCAGCTTCAACGATCAGAACGGCGCGCACGTCATCGACCGGTTGGGCTTCCAGCAGAAGAAGACCAACGTGCTTCAACTCGTGGAGCGCTCGCTCGATACGCTCGCCGAGGCGCGTGCCGCAAGGCCGTCGTCATCGGCGTCGCAAGGCGGCGACCTGTGGCAGCTCGAGATCATCATTTCGGATGGTATCTGCCAGGACCACGCACGTCTTCGCTCTCTGTTGCGTCGAGCGGCTGAACAGCGCGTCATGTTGGTCTTCGTCATCATCGACTCGCTGCAACCAGCGCCGACGGCGAGTGGAACCTCGACTCCTGGTGGGGCAGGGGCAGCCACGCCCAAGGCAGCGGCGCTCCAGCAAGCCAGGAGCTCGATCCTCGACATGACGAATGCCTCGTATCACACCGACGCCAACGGGCGCCTGCAGCTCAAGATGGAGCGCTACATGGACACATTCCCCTTCGACTACTACGTGGTGGTGCGCGAAGTTGAGGCACTACCCGAGGTGCTCTCGGCGACGCTTCGACAGTGGGTCGAGAAGATCCGCGAGACCGAGTCGTGAAGTTTCGCTGCCGACTTTACAATCACTCGCTCCGCTCACATGCAATGCATTGTTACAGAATCCTTTCATCGAGCCCGTGCTGTTCTGAGTGTCGCATCTCTGCTCGAGGACGTCACAGCGTGAGATTTCAGAGAGCAGCGCTTTGTTAGAGCTAGCAGCCAAGTAAGTTGGCGTCATTGCTGTCTGTCCGAGGACTATCTTGTGTGGAAAGGTGTGCTGTGCGGAACTCGACGCGAAGCAGCTTGCATGACAAGGCTTGACTTGACCGGAAGCAGCTTCCGGCGAGCAGATGTTGGGTCGAAAGTTTGATCTCAGAGGCAGAAAGGTGCAACTTGATGCAGCCTGGGTAGGATGCATGAAGGATGAAAGCGACCTAAAAAGACTTGTGGTTCCCACGCTTAAAATTTCGCACTGACCCAGCGGCCAAGAGAAGCGATTTGACCGCGTTTCGGGGATGCACGGCGTCGGTCATGGAGGAAAGAAGCTCAGACTTCGGTGTGAGCGTGCGACCGCGTGGCAACGAGCAGCGGAAGCATCAACCTGGTTCGACGCGCGCGAATCAGAAGGGAGCTTGTGGTGCCGATGACATGCAAAAATTGACCGGTTCAGCCGGCGGAGGCGGTTCGATGCAAGTGATTGGCCGGTGTCCAGCGCATGCTCGGGTAGTCCAGCGCCCGTTCAAGCTCGTATCTCGTCGCAGTGGTGGCGCAATCTTGTTGGCCGTATCTGTGCATGCCGAGCATCCGAGAACGCCGCCGAGCCAAATGCTTCGCTGCTAGGTGAGGCGCCTGGTAGCCACGTTTCCTGCGGCACTTGAATGCGCCTCTCTGCTGCCACACTCAAAGACGCATCTTCGGTGCAGCAAGCCCACAGAGTTCGCGAGACTCAGCCACGGGCGTCGCATAGTGCCACTCCTCGAAGGTTGAAGACTTGAGCACCAAAAAAATTTGGACAAAACACTCGCAGCGACCGGAATTCTCAGAGCGCGCTTCCAAACTGTTTAGCTGTTCAGCCTCGAGGAGGCGGGATCGTGTTCTCCGCCAGAATCCGAGACGGCTTGAGTATCCAATGAAGCTTCGGGTACCGGCTAGCCACTTGTGAGCTCAGTAAGTTGCCGAGCCCGTTGAGTGGAAGGCTGGCGTGACAGGCGCGGTGACAAATAAGCGCAGTCGAAGCCTGCACGAGGGTCCCCGGTCTTGTGACGGCACAGTTTGTTTTCGGATACCGCGGCCACAGCAAACAAGGCCGTCTCGACATGATTCGAGACGGGTTCCCTCATGATGCTCCCGGACTTGCTTTTGCTTTTGCCGGACAACCTCGAAAGAGCTTCCCGTCGGAAAGGCTAGCACACTTTAAGTCGACCCCAGGGAGCAATGTGTCGCTGCACAGTCTGTCGCGCTGCGGAGTTTCGTGGCGTTCTACATCGACACCTTGATAGCTGGTGACCCAGAATGCATGGCTATCCGAACGCAAATGTCGGCTTCCCGACAGCATGCAGCGCCATGTTGCAGTTCAAAACACTCATCCAGGACGATCAAAGTTTGTAGATATGACGCCGGCGATTTCGGCATGCAGTGCGGCCCAGCTGGAGCCCCTTAATGCCAAGACGGATCCGCACGGCTTTGCTGTATGCCTCTTGCCGGTGCATCTTGCGAAGCTAAAGTCGGAAGCGGTATGTGAAGCCACCTCGCTTGGGCAGGCACGCTGTGTACGCAATGCGTCGTCGTCTTACAGGTTGGTTCTCCGCCGTGCCCATGTGATCGCGGCATCAGCGCTTACTTTCGGCTACACTCGGTGTCGATTGCGCTTTGTGCCAAGACTTTTGCCGTGCCGGCCCGCAGCGAGGCGCCAATCGTCGCTCTAGATTTCATCATGTGTTGTGCATGAGTTCGGCATGCCGAGCCGTTTGCATGCCGACCGCTTGCTTGGCCTCCTCACCCCACTCCGAGACTTGCAATGTGTATGCACGGCACTGCACGACACTCGGTCGTGAGCTAATCAGATCCGGATGCCATGATGCAAGCTCGGCGTAGCGGGCAGCGGCGCATCAGAAGACCCAGCTGCAGCGTGCCGGGTGAATTGGTGCGACGCTCGTCGGCGCTGGTTAAATGCGTGAGTGCCGCGCTGCACGTGGACCGAAGTTTCTGGCGGCGGGCGCTGATATCGAGATGTCGACACTCTCCATCCGTTCCGACATTTTGAGAATTGCCAAGACCTTGAGCTATGATGCACGGGCGGGATCTGAACGCTGCGGCCTCGCCTTTGCGATCGCATCCTCCACGGACATGGAAGCGAGTCACATGGGCAGAGATCTCCGAGGCGGTGATGTTCCTTCCCCCACCTTTGGCGTCTCCCCCACTCTGGTGGGAAAGAAAAAATTCGCGCTGCCAAGCCCTCGCTGGCGGACCAGCAAAATGCGAACCGAGTCCTGCCTTGCCGTCCGATAAGCCCGGTTAAATCTGCCGCGCCGATCGTCCAAGCATCATGCCGTGAAGATGGGCTCATGGTCATACGATGCGAGCGAGATCGTGCCTATCGACATGCTCTTCGGAAGGTCGGATGAGCGGCTTCTAGCAGGATGACGAGATGCGGCGACTGACCAATGGAGCACCACAAGACCGCGGACTTGGGTGTTTACGAGGCGCGGCCACTCGGTATGGGTATGACAGTGAGCGGATGCTGGCAAGATTACCCGACGAACGATGTCGCCAGTTCGCCCGAGCCTGCACTGCCCCCGGTGTTGCAGGTGTGGCCAGACCGAGCCTTTGAAGCAATCGTAGGGTCGACTCGAGGTGTCGCATGCCTACAACTCGGTTCCGGTTGTCAGCATCGTGGTGCGGTGCGAAAGGACCCAGAAAGAGGCGTGCAGATGCTAGTCTCGGCAGCAAGGTCGAATTGGTGTCGACTGAATCAATGATGTCGATGATGTTGCTCGATCAGCTGAGCCGAGTCAAACGACAACATGGTCTTGAAAGGGATGAGGAGGAGGGAGAGGAGGAGTTGGCAGCGCGGTGCGAATTGCAACTCCGGCTGCGAATGGCGAGCCCGGATGCCGCACGGGCATTGAATTGCATCTTCCATCCCGTTGGAAACTCGCAGCGCTCCAGCTGTCCGGGTGTCATCCGGAATCGACTCCGGTCTTTTCGCTCCAATCCGAGCCAAGCCGCATGAGATTGGCTCGAGCTTGACCCTTCATTGTTTCTCAGAAGCAGCAGCAAAGCAGCAGCAGCTGAGCATGCTCCGAAGCGACGCCGACATTCTGCTCTTGGAAATTCGCGTGTCAGTCGAGCGTGTTTTGTGCATGCACACGGCAACAGCGCCAGCTGAACTTCGGGACCAGTCCGAACACCGTGCCGAATCATGCCAGCGCACATGTGTGAACATGTGCCCTCCATGGCCCAGGCCCTGACAGTGGCTCCGATCCACTCCCTTGTCTGACCTGCATCCAAGAACGAGTGGACTGCAATCAAACTTCAGTGCTCGGCTCTGGCCCCCTACCGTAGCTTGGCTTGGGAAACGGAACCGAGTGCAGGAGGAGGATGCGTGCAGATGCCTCGCTTGGTCTCGCATAGGCGACACGCTGACAACCGGGCTGGTCAATGCCGTTGCCGAACACGTCGGTTGGCTGCAAGCCGAGGCCCTGTCTGAGCTCCACTCGCATTCTCGTGTTTTTTCTCCGTTGATCGATGGGCGCTCCCTCCCCGCAGGCAACGTGTCGAGTCGTAAAGCTTGAGCCACACGATGGACAAGCACTAGCGGCTAAAAGAGAGACAGAGAGAGAGCATGGCGTTGTTTGTGGGTGCGTGGCATGCAAGCGAGTCGCTCAGAGCATTTCCCCACGCCACAGCCCCACCTTTTTGCCCGGCAATTGCTCGTCGTAACGCGCTCCGCAATGGCAGTGTTGCATTGTCTGTTGCCTTGGACTTTGTTCGATGCTGCTGGCCCTGCATGCGTCGAGCATTATTCTCGGATCGGCGAGCAGCTTCGGAGTTGTAAATCCTTTGGCCCGACAGCACGGCACCTGGCGTTCCTGGCCAGAGGATGAGCACGCCCTCGCCACGCAAGCTACTCGCGAGCCTGGCCTGCTCGTGAATTTTCCCGCTGGCTCGACGGTCGTCTGTTCTTCGACGTGAAAGCGCGCACCATGATTGGAAGCGAAGGCGCATGGCTGACTCCACGACAACGCTGCGCCTCGGATCCACCACGGTCCAATGCCGCGCTAGCGAAGTTGCAGTATGCTGTCGAGCGCTTCGTTCACTTTCAACATTGTTGCTCCTGTGCCAAGAGCAGCAATCTTGGTCGTGCTGATCTCGAATTGCTGACCTCCAAGAGCTTTCGGTACTGCAGATGTTTATAATAGCTTGCCCTAAGGGGAAAGTGGAAGAAAATGAAAACCCTGGGGAATGAAAAGAGGGTCCTGATGGCTTGGATGCCTTCGGCGTTGTCGGCCAAGCCATGCTGAGGCGGCCCCAGACATTGGATGCCGCGGTAAGGCCGTCTGCATGGCCGCACGCACGGCTCGAGCCAGTCTTGGCAGTGCCTTGCCATCCAGCATCGTGCTCAGCCGGTTCGTCGACTGCGCTCAGACGCCGCATCTATCCGAACCCCAGTGAAGCGACCGCCTCGGCGGTGCATTATCGGCAGCGTCGAGTCGGCAACCGCAAGCTGCCCGATATCACTGTCGCTGTTCACGGAGGTAGCTCGCGCTCCGAGTGCCAACTCTGCAACAACAGCTCGGCTCGTATCGTCTTGGTTTCATCTCACCAATGACCCGCTGTCTCGCTTGCGCGCTGGCATGTCACGTCGACCCGTGCTTCTTGGCGCTCGCCCTGACTCCTCGAGATCCATTCAGATGCATGTGAAATACACGAGGGGCTCAAGCTACGCAAGGTCGGCCCATTCGGAAGTGTTCCGAGTATGAGCAGCGTAGCCAGAGATGAATAGCGACGTGCGTTTCCGGGTCAGTCGCTGCGAGCGCAAAGAGAGACAGCAAAGAGAGACAGCTCCAGCCTCCGCCAAGCGTGTTCGCGTCGGCCACGTTCCGATCAACAAGAATTCAGCTTTGGCTGGCGAGATTGATGGGCATGCTTGTGGGTATCTTCAGCCACCTTTCAAGATGGCCCGACCCGACCGATCCAAGCTGCCGCAGTGCGGGACTGTGTACCGCCATCCTTTATCGGCACAGGCTCGTCGTGATCACCAGCATGGCGCCGGGAGCCACACGATTGACAGCGGGGAACTTCGGCTGCCGGTCGAGATCTCTCTCGCGCAGCACAATCCCTGGGTTCGGCTGACGGGCTGCCCCGATCCGTCGGATGGGCGGACGGACACCCGAAAAGAAAAAGAAAAATCCAGCTGCAGAGCGTGTTCCCACAACCTCGGTCTAGGCCCGCGTTGGTGGACCACGCAACACACGATGTGAGCCAAGCTCCTCGTCATTCGGCCACAGCAACGCATTTGTCATGTCTTGCCGCGCCTCTTCTGAAAAGTCGCATCACCTCCCGACCGCACGACAATGTACCTCACGACACGGTCTCGCGCCACAGTGACTGTTGCACAGCCTGGGGCCGCCGGGCACAGAGCATCCGAGGCTAGATCGAAATCTGCGATGTGGACAAAATCCGAAAAAACGGAGATTAAAAAAGTGAGGAGAGGCAGGCGGAGCGTGGGATCGTGCGGCAGAACGAGGCGGAGGTACGGAGAAGCTGCAAGGACCGGAAGCCTGTTCAGCTGATCGCTTCCAGACATCCCCGCGCTTTGGCCGCCGCCTTCCGGTACCTTGCTCAACAAGGTTTGAAATTCAACGCAAACCGAGGCGAAAAGAAAAACAAAAAATTAGCTAAATAATAATACTGATTGAAATCGAAAAAAGTCCTATCAGTCAGCTGTACATCTGGAATGACGGGACGCGCGATTGTCTGGATCGCGCGGGCGTGTCTTTTGTCGGAGCGACCTATCGTGGTTGGCAGCATGTCATGGGCCCCTATCCTGTCGCCTGGGACGGGTGGGCTGGTTGTCGCCGCAACTTTGGCATGCAGGTGGCGGCATGCCTGGCTCGTGTCGTTGCATCCGAGTCGGGTACCTCTTGCATGCCATGCCAGCTTGGGATGCGACCCGGGCGAAAGTGGGGTGATGGCTCGCTGGGCCGGGCCAGATTCTGCAAGGCTGTACAGCATGCTGCTGCTTGCCTCCGCCCAAGGTCTGACACGGTCGACGGTCAGCGGTCAGCGGTGGAGCGCTTCAGGGCCCAGATTTTCTTTTAAAACACCGCACCCGACGAGCATGCGCACTACTCAGAAAAATTGGACGAGCGCCTATCGGAACTCACGCCTGCGCATCGCCATCGTTGCTGCCGAGCTTCGCGTCTGCATGCTAGCCGCGCTCTGATCGCCCCGTCCTCCTCCTCCTCCTCCCCCTTCTCGTCTTCGGCCTTGCAGAGCCGTGCTCCTCTGGCGCTCGGCCGCTAGTCGCGCGTCGTGCGTTTGGAGATCTAGGGCTTCTGTGCCTGTCAGAGCGTACACATTGCGCGCCTCAGCGGTATTGCCTGCCGTTCCCCACCTTGCCGCCTGCCGGGATGTTGGGAATCGGCTGGGGTTCGCTGCGCTTGGCACGGCGGCTGCGCGACATGGGTGGTGGTGCAAGGCATTCCCTCCCTTCTCTCCACGCCATCCCACCGTCGCTTTCGAATCCCACATCCCCCTTTCCGATTCGCAATAGGCACGCCCACCAATGCACGACTTTACACTCCAGTCATCCGCAAAGAAATGCAGCTCACCCTTCTCCCACCCTCCTGTTTCTGTTTCGATTGGGCTGGCTAGCTCGAATGTATGCTTGTTTGCCCTGGCTGTGCTTTGCGACGCCAGCCCGACGCACTCGTGTCCCGTGGCGGCGACGGCGGCAGAGGATTTTTGTTGGCATCTCCCCCGTCCTATCGATTCCCTCAATCCGCTGCTTCCCGCCTTCGCATTGTTGCGTGCATGCTGAGCGTCCAGCCAACCGGATTTTTGGCTCTTTGTTGGAATGGCACTTTGGAAAAATGTTCCGGACAGATTTTGTCGGCGCTTCCGTCTGATCAGGCTCGACTGGAGGTGGATTTGTGAATTCCGCCAGCCGCTCGCTCGGCCCGTTGGCGCTCTCTATCTCGCGCCTAAGCCAACGGCGGATCGCCAAGGAGGAGCGCGTTGTCGATGCGAGTTGGTCGAGCTGATCCAGCTGGTGTTCGGCTCGAGCGGAATCGCATGCAGCCCTGACGCGCTTGCCGACTCAGCGAGATGTTTCACTTCACTTTCATGGTTTGCATGGATTCCGCAGCGTAGCGGGAGGGTCATTTCGCGTTGCTCGCGCTGCACCTGCTCCTGCACCTTGCCTCGCTCCTGCACTTGCATGTGCACTTTGGCACCGGCACCTGCAGCTGTGGTGGTCGTTTCGGCAGGCTCGTGCTTTGTGGGTGCGTTAGGTGTGCGTGCTTGACCCCCTGCTCCTCCCCCTCCCCCTCTCCCTCCCCCTCGCCTCACCGGACGGGCCCATCGTGGCCAACGTGCCTGGACGGAGGAGGCCCTTGCGTGGCGCCGGGTCGGCCCTGTCGCCTGGCTGGGTCCAACACGGCCTTGGCTCGACCGGCGTCATCTTGGGTACATGCTTCGTTCCGGCGCCTTGGCGAAGGCGGGCCTGAGCTCTGTTTTACCGATGCACCCAGGTCTTGCTCGTCCACGTCCACGTCCACTGTCCGAGTTCCCTCGCCCGTCGCTCCTCTCCTCCGACATGGCCGCTCCGTCTGCAGTCGGCAGTCGGCAGCCGCTCCCTTCTGCTTCCTCACCCTCTCGACGTTAGTCATGCCCTAGCACTCCCTGCCAGCCCTGCCTCTCTCATCCCGACTCCCCCTCCTCTCGCCATCGCCTCGACTGCAGCGTCGTTGCTCGTCAGCTCTTCACGCATCGCTTCCGGCAGCTGCAAGCCCAAACAAGCGCCAGCAGCAACCCCCAACGACGTCTCCGACCACCACGGCGCTTGCTTGGCCCTTCTCCCGACCTTTTGTGTTCTCATCCCACCACCACCACCACCACCACCACCGCCGCCGCCGCCTTTCCTTCTCGACCCAAGCTGCAAACGCCCTCCAACTTCGGCTTGATACTTGCCGCATCTCGTGGCACCTGCTCTTGATCGCCAACATTCCGTCTCACCCCTTGTCATCCCCGCTCTGCCGCTTGAGCCCACCGAATCGGATCCGGTCTCGATCTCATCACCAGTCCAGCGCAATTCGTCAATCACCGTTGCTGTACGCATCCTCCTCGGTCATCTCCGTGCATCTAGCCTCGTAATAGCGCTTGCACACCACCGTGGTCTTTGATCAACCTTGCGTTGCCTCCGCCGGTCAACGATCAGCCGCTCGTGCTTCATTTCGGGTGGCGCCTTCCTCACTTGCGTGCTCATCCTTCGCCGCCGCGGAACTACACATCCGCGTACCCTCTGGTGGCGCACGCTCATCTGCTCTTTTACGCCCCTCATCGCATCGAGCCGCAGCTTCCGCTCGTGCATCGACACTACAAACTCTGTCCGGTGGAAACATCGTAAGTACGCCCGACCTCATTCCATCTCACCCGGTCTCGTCGACCTCCTCCTCGGCGGCACTTCCCTCTGCGTTGCTTCCAAGCCGCGCGTGCCGCGCTCGCCCTGCATCGGCGCTCGAACCACTCTGCTCCGCTCTACGATACGCCCCCCTCCCTTATGCGCAACCGGACATGTCTGTCCGCATTCCTTGGCGACATTTATATCGCCGGAATGAAGCCGTGCCACGCAGGGCGCGTCTGCACATGAGGTGGTTTCGCCGAGCACCTCCGGCTCTCCAATGCTCTGCCGGAGTCACAAGTCGGACCCTTCGGCAGGACCTGCAGCGACGTCTGCAGCGTCGTTTCTCGTACGCCTTTTGGGCCCGACGGACGCCGCGAGCATGCACCCTCGTTCATAGACAGTGACGGCATCCGGTCGTGTGCTCATGTCAACCATCGTGCATGCTGCCGGTTTCCCACTCTCCATGCTTCATCTGCTTCATTCCCCTTCGCGGTGACCTTGTTTCTCAGCAACATCCTCAAAGCCTTCTTCTGACGCTTCTCTCTCACTCCGCTCCGATTTTCTCCTCTTCTGCCTCTACTCTCAACGCATGCGCTCCGATGTCGACCTTTTGACGTTTGATTGCACACTTCGACTTGCTTTCTTCGACGCATGCCCATTCGGCGGCATTTCACCGGGTGCCTGAATGCGCTCCTTCAATTGACGGCCATGCTGGGCTCGGCACTGCAGAGGCGCCGAGAAGCCAGGTACAGGAACTGCACGCTGCAGGCTGCCTCCTTGACTTCTGCAAGCTGCAAGCAGTCATTCATCTCATCCGCACTACCGATCAAGCTCCTTTCATTTGCTTGTTTCCCTCGGCCTGCATACACATCCTTCCTAACCTTGCTTGTTGCCCGAATCGGTCAACGCAGTCCCCACCCGTACCTTTCAACGCATCAAATCTTCGCAGCGCCGACAGCGGCAGGGCGTGGGCAACACGATCAATCATCGCTCATCCCCTGTTCCTGACTCCCGCAGATCGATACCCTGTCCCGCAGCTGCAGCGCCTCTGCCAAGCAACAGCCTCGGCCCATTCCGGAGCTCCCTCGGCCGCCCAGTCCGCACGTGCAATCAACACGGACACGATCGAGCTCATATCGCCGTACCTGCTGCTTTTTCCGCAAAGTTTGCTCCGTTCGGCCAGGCATCGGTCCCTCTTTGAGAGGAACAAGCATTGGTGGCTCCTTTCCTGACGAGGAACCAGTATATGTACGCTGCTGCGCAAGACGAAGGCCGACGTTCGCAGTCTCCAGTCCTCTGCCCCACCGCTACCAACACGATCTAATCCTTGCGGACGATTCGTAGCCCATCTACTCGGGGTCACCTCCTGTCTGCTTTCTGCCTCCTTCCGCTTCAGGCTTGCACCCTCCCAGCAGTGCCTCTGTCACGCGTCCTGCACCACTGCAGGAACAGTCAATGGCTGTCGCACAGCGTTACGACGGAGTCGGCCAGCACGGCTTCGGTCAGCACTACACTTCCATGGCGCCCCCGTCATCTCTGCACAACTTCGGCTACGACCGCAGATCGCAGATGGACGCCAACTCCGAGCCCATGTGGCCAGTCCCACGTGTCCAGCAACAGCCGCACCAGGGCGCCACCAACGACAGATCCCGCGACGCGACCGCCTTCTCCAGCGGCTTTGCGCAAGGAGACTTGGCTCGCCATCAAGGTCACCAAGCCAACTACACGTACGATGGCTCGGCATCGGCCATTCGCAATCCGGTCGTGTACAGTCAACCGGCTCAAGTGCCATGGGGACTGGCGGGTCAATCAGCAGCAGACTACCCGGAGTATCCTACGGCCTCTTTCATCGGGTCGATGGGACAACGCACCCACCCTAATGTTCACAGCGCCTCCTCGTACCTCGGCGGTAACACCAACCCTGCTTACGGCGATCCTGCCATGCACGCTGGCGCCGATGTATATCCCAGAGTGATGAACGGACCGACGTCGAGCATGGGCGGACCGTATGATCACTCAGCCGAAACACTCTGGCCGCTTGGTCCCAGTTCGCTCGATGCCTTCGCAGGCATCCCCGCTCCCTCGGGTCAGGTGGCGCGTCTCACACTCACCTCGTCCAACGACAAGAACAAGCTCAAAGCAAGGTCGTCTCTGCCTCCGCCCAAGCAGTTCAAATGCTCGGCGTGCGATGCGATCTTCAGCAGAAACCATGATCTCAAGCGCCATGCACGCATACACCTGGCAGTCAAGCCTTTCCCGTGCGGATACTGCGACAAGGCTTTCAGTCGTAAGGATGCGCTCAAGCGCCACGTCTTGGTCAAGGGCTGTGGTATTGGCAACAAGAAGAACGACAACCGCAAGCGCGCAGCCACCTTGTCCAAACTCGAGCACAGCGGCGATGCCAGCGGCTCCAACCGGGGTCCATTCGACGCGGTCTCTTACCAAGGCCACCAGCAGCAGGAAGAGCAGCGACAGCCTGGCCGGGAAGAGCAGTCTTGGCCTTCCGCCTTGTCAGACGGCACCACCGGCTCGCCCAACATCAACGCCGGCTACGGCTCTGGCCGCGCTGGCGGAGGCGACGATCGTTCGCCAGCTTCACACGGTGGCCCACCAGCCCATGCCGCGACCTTGCCGCCGTACGGCGCACAATCGCAAGGTCAGCAGTACTCGGGCTATGGCATTAATGATCATTCCTTTCAGCAGCAGCAGCGACAGCCGCTGCCTGGAGGTTTAGTCAACGCCTTTGCTTCACCCGAAGCCACTTCGGTCTCGTCTCCGAGCGATTCGCAGTCGCGACATCATCTCGGTGCCCACCCTGCAGATTCGAGCCAGGCCTTCGATTCGAAAGATGCAGCCAAGCAGCTGTCGCGGCCGGGCAGCGCTAAGCTGGTGAACTCGGTCGCCTATGGTGCGCATCCGTTCCAGGGCGTCGAGTCAGCCATGCCCACAAATGCCACGCTCAACGCAGCGCCCATGAGCAACGATGCTGGTAGTGGATTCGGACCATTTGACGGTCAGGCAAGGGATCGCTTTGGACCGGGCGGCTACTCATCGGGACCCATGCTTTCGCCCGGCCACCTCGGCCCGGACCATGCCAATCAGCACGCCATGTCGACCGTCAGGAGGGAGCAGCAGCCGCAATTTGGCTCGTACTTTGGAGGCAACCCCACCAACTGAGGTGTGCTGCACTTTGGTTCCATCCAGCGCGCGCTTCTGCTACGTTTTGTGTTCTGCCTTGGCCTCGTCTCCCCAGCACTCTCGCATCTTGCATTTGGCTTTGTCGTCGCCCGAGCCCTTTCATTCTGTTCCCTTCACCTTTTCCCGCTCGTCCCTTTCGGTCTCTCCTTTCCGCTGTGACTTTGTACCGTGCACTTCTCTGGTCCTCTGTGCGCGCATACCCACCTGCAATTCTCAGTGATCTTATCGTCCGCTGTCATCGTGTGTCTCGTACTGCTGGCGGTGCGCCGAGCGGATAATTCACTCTAGGGTGATGCCACTCAGTTGAGTGTATATGTATGTAATGTTGTGGCCAACGTGCAACGGTTTCTTGGCGCAGTTGGTTAGCGCGTCTCCTTAACAATTCCGGTCTATTCGGATCGTTAGGGCTTACGGAGGAGGTCGCCGGTTCGAACCCGGCAGAAATCATTTTTGCCGCACTGGGAAGCTACATTTTTGCCCGTCGCTTGGCTTTCTGCAGGACCGCGGACGTCGAGAGATGTCTTTGCTTGGTGTATCGAGACTGCAGGCTTGCTGCTGGTCGGTAGCGACGAGTAAATGACCAAGTCTGTGTCAAGCCTAGCTTTCTTTTGGTCTTACCAGGCGAAAGCCTTCTGGACTCAGAATGATGAAGCTGGCCAAGCTTTCAGTCGGTGACCAAATCAGTCCGTGACCTTGTTGCTGCTTGTTTCGTTGCTACCATTCGTGCCAAGGAAGTTGATTAGCAGGCTGCCACTCTACGAACGAGACCGAGCTGGTCGGGCTCCAGCATTGACGAGACGAGTGTTGCGCGAAATGCTGATCCCCGAAGAAGTGAATCTTGTGTGCAAAAACAGAAAGAGCAAAAAAAGGGGTACACAAAATGCATGCCTGCCAGTCAAAACGCAGACAAAAGGAATGCAAAAAGATTTGACCAGCCTGGGGCTCGAACCCAGAATCTCCTGATTAGCGGGTACTCATAGGCGAGCAGCATGTCGTAGTCAGACGCCTTACCATTGGGCCAACCGGCCAATTCATGTCTCGATGTCCGATTGTTGCATATATGATACATTGCATGATCCCTCTTTTCTTTCGACATCTTTTCAGCAGGTTGCCTGCAGCAACGCTCGACAAAGGCATAGAAGGTCGCAATGTGTCTGAGCGTTGGTCAGAGTATGAGACTCAGCCTCAAGCGTGTACTCAGACTGACCAGCTTGCCACAGCCCTGTCGCGGAGTCTGAAGGTCGCAGGCGCGGATCAATGATAGAATCCACCGATACATTGTCGCTACGCACTGAGTCGATCAAGTACGTTTCAGCTCTTGCGGAGATCCACGTCTGCCACACACACAAAAATTGGCTTTTGTGCCGGCCAGATCTAGATCTACAGGCTCGAGCCAAGGTGCTCTCGCCAACCTTCGAGGAAGCCGCAGACTCTAGCGACCAAAAAATTGAAGAAGATGAGTGCAGGAAGGGGGCCAAAAAAAAGGCAAAAGAAATGACCAGCCTGGGGCTCGAACCCAGAATCTCCTGATTAGCGGCTGTTCGATGAGAACAGAACGTCGTAGTCAGACGCCTTACCATTGGGCCAACCGGCCTTTGTTGACAATCCCTCACGACGTTGCGTACATATATCGTCTTGCAAGTCAAGTCGACATCATCCGGACGTCTCCGGGCATCTGGAAGACCTGAAAACTGGCAGTGACTCGCTTGGGGCCGCGGCGCATGGAGGGCACAAGGCAACGAGGCGAGCCCGGCAAAATGCCGAACCTGTCGTGCCGCCTACTTCTTCCCTCTCCTCTCACACCTAGACCTCTCCTTCCGCTCGTCACAGCAAGCACTCTTTCGCCGATATGACGTCGACTGCCTCCAAGATCCTGAAGAATGCCACCTCGGGCGTGCTGCGTCTGGGCATGATGCCCGCGGACGGCATCGGACGCGAGGTGCTCCCTTGCGCCCAGCGTGTGCTGCAGAACACGCCCGGCGCACCCAAGTTTGAGTTTGTGCACCTCGACGCTGGCTTCGAGCACTTCCAGAAGACCGGCTCGGCGCTTCCCGAAGAGACGGTGCGCGCACTCAAGAACGACTGCCACGGCGCCATGTTCGGCTCCGTCTCGAGCCCGTCGCACAAGGTCGAGGGCTACAGCTCGCCCATCGTCAAGCTCAGGAAGGAACTCGACCTGTACGCCAACATTCGCCCCGTCATCGGCGTTCGCGGCACCAAGGACGACGAAAAGTTCATCGACAGCGTCATCATTCGCGAGAACACCGAATGCCTGGTAAGTTCCTCCCCAAGTACGCTCTGGCCATGAGAATAGCAGACATGAAACTGACCTAAACCGGTCCTCTCGAACGCTTCTATACGAGCAGTACATCAAGTCCGAGACGAGCGAGAGTGGTCCGGACGGCCAGATCGCCCGTGCCATCCGTCAGATCACCGAGAAGGCCTCGACGCGCATCGGCAAGAAGGCATTCGAGGTGGCGATCGCGCGCAAGGAGCTGCGCAAGGTGAACCAGCCCTCGTACGAGCCCACTGTGACGATCTGCCACAAGTCCAACGTGCTCAGCGTCACCGACGGTCTCTTCCGCACCTCGGTTCGCGGCGTGTTCGAGAAGGACCAGAAGACCAACGGAGGCGCTGGCCGATACGAGGGCGTCAAGCTCAACGAACAGCTGGTCGACTCGATGGTCTACCGCCTCTTCCGCGAGCCCGAGGTGTTTGACGTCGTCGTTGCGCCCAACCTGTACGGCGACATTGTCTCGGATGCCGCCGCTGCCCTTGTAGGCTCCCTCGGTCTCGTGCCCTCCGTCAACGCCGGCGACAACTTCTTCATGGTAAGCCCCCACCCTCCTCCCCGACGTCCCAAGCTGAACGTGCCCATTGACGCATTGCCCCACCTCTTTTTCTGTCTTTCTTTTTGCTTCACATCGTAGGGCGAGCCGGTTCACGGTTCGGCACCGGACATTGCTGGTCAGGGCAAGGCGAACCCGATCGCCTCGATCCGCTCGGCCGCACTCATGCTCGAGTACATGGGCTACACCGAGCCAGCGCTCAAGATCTACACTGCCGTCGACCAGGTCATCCGCGAGGCCAAGTTCCTCACCCCGGACCTCGGCGGATCCGCCACCACCACCCAGTGCGAAGAGGCCATCCTCAAAAAGATCAACGCCTAGATCGTCACTTTTTAGCCCCGCGACACCCAAAATTGGCCCTTCGCCTCGTTCCTTCCATCTGCGAAATCAATCGCCGTCCATCTCATTCAACCGCGCTTCTGAATCACAAGGTTCAATGAGGCCACTACGCGCGAGCTCGGATCGGATGCAAATGAATGTTGGGCATTGTAGAGAAGGAGGAAAAACACATGATGCGATGACCCTGCTCGCTTCTACTGGAGCGAGTCCGCTATTTTTATTTACAGGCCAAGTACGGCCGGGAGATTGGAGGAAAGCCGATCTTGGCGATTGGGAATGCGCTTACTTGCGGATGGCGTAGGCAGTCTGGCGATCGGAGCCGGCCTGGCCGCGCTCGGTCAAGCCGAGACCGTATCGGCGCAGGCGGATGGCCTGGACGGTGATGAAGCCGCTGGTAGCAGCCGAGTCGAAGCCACCCTGCTCGTCCATCGAGGTGAACTTTTCGTCGTACAGGAGCTCCTCGGAGCTGCGGCCCTCGACGATGACGTTGCCCTTGTAGAGCTTGAGCTTGACCTGGCCGTTGACGGTCTTTTGGGACTGCGGGATGCAGGATCGGACAAACTCGCACTCGGGGGAGAAGAAGAAGCCGTAGTAGAGCTGCTCGGAGAACTTGGTGGTGATGACCTGGTCGCGGATTCGGCGCACCTCACGGTCGAGCGTCAGACCCTCGAGGTCGAGATGGGCGGCACGCAGGATGGTGGCACCAGGCGACTCGTAGCAGCCGCGCGACTTGACACCGATGAAGCGGTTCTCGACAATGTCGATACGGCCGATGCCGTGGGCGCGAGCGAGCGAGTTGAGGGTGAGGAAGACGTCGACGGGGTCGGTGTGCTCCTTGCCTGTGGAGCCGACCTTGACCTTGGAGGGGATGCCCTGCTGGAACTCGATGACGATGTGCTCGGGGGTGTCCGGGGCGGTCTCGGGGCTCTTTGTGAGCTTCCACATGTCGGCGGGCGGGGTGGTGTTGGGGTCCTCGAGGATGCCGGCCTCGTACGAGATGTGGAAGAGGTTCTCGTCGGTGGACCAGGGCTTGGCCTTGGTCTGTGTGACGGGGATGCCCTTGGACTCTGCGTACTCGAGGAGAGCGGATCGGCCGGCGAAGCGGTTGAAGAATTCGGGGATACGCCACGGGGCGATGACCTTGATGTCGGGCTTGAGGCCGTAGAAGGCGAGCTCGAAGCGGACCTGGTCGTTACCCTTGCCGGTGCAGCCGTGCGAGACGTACTGGCAGCCGGTCTTATCGGCGGCCTCGATCATGCCGCGAGCGATGACGGGGCGGGCGAGCGAGGTGCCGAGCAGGTAGACGTCCTCGTAGATGGCGTTGGCCTGGACGGCGGGGAAGATGAGCTCCTCGATGAACTCGCGCTTGAGGTCGGCGAGGATGAAGTCCTTGGCACCGCACTTGAGCGCCTTGGAGCGAGCAGCCTCGAAGTCCTCCTCCTGGCCGACGTCGGCCATGAAAGCGATGACATCGTAGCCCTCATCGATGAGCCATGCAAGGATGGTGGACGTGTCTGTGTTGCGGTGCAACGAGCGTTGGCGATGGCGACGACATCGGCAGCAGCGACGACGACGACGGCGACGACAACGGCGACGACGACATCACAACGATCACGACAGCGTCAGTGCGGTGACAGCCGGTTCCAAGCATCGACAAGCGCGAAGAATCAAGGGTGATCGGTGCGCCAACGTCGCAAAGAGGCACCAGGCAAGCCAAAAAAAAATTTAATCCGAAATGGAGTCCGGACGAAAAAAATTCGAGTCACCCGATTGGAGGGGAAATAGGCCGAGGCGCGGGCGAAATCGCGAAGCGGGCCGGGGGCACCATCGTAACAGCAAAAAGGACAAGATATCAGAAGGGGATGAGGTGGAGTCGAGCGTCAGTGATGGCGTCCAACGCACAGGTTGCCGGCGATGCGCAGGGGCCAGAAGCGATGTGGAGCTGTCCAACATGGCCCCGGATGCTGGGATTGCAGGCGCGGGGCCACATTGACAGCTGGGGAGCGCTTCCGGAGTGGTTCCCGGGCTACTTACCGAGTCCACCAGAGTAGGCCAAAAGCACCTTTCCGGACTGTCCTGGCATGATTGCGAGCTGATTCGAGCGTGCGGTCGATGTGCTTGGTGTGCTGCTTCGAGCTGGGAGGTGGTAGAGCTTGAGGTGGTGACGAGAGGGTGCCCGTCTAATGTAGTCTGGTGTGGATGGTGGTAGCAGCAAGAGGGGAAGGTGACCGCCCAGGCCCGGTCGTCCTGATAAGCGCTCTCACCCGTGCCCAGCGCTCAAGCCAAGCCATTCGAAGCGAGCGCGGACTGACTCGGCCTCGCACTGACCTTTGGGCCGCTCTGCTCGCGTTTCCGTTCAATTACCCAGAGCCGCTCTGCATTCCGCCAGGCGCGTCTGACTCGTCTCGCCAGCCGACCAACCACAGTGCGCGGAAGAAAAAAAAAGTTTCAAGAAGAACTGACCCTCGCTTGTCTTCCCCGCCGCTTCCGGCGCCACACTGTTTGCACCACCTCAGTGCTGCACGCTCCATGTCCGTGTCTATGCGAACGCAAAGCCAAGACTGGCGCCCTTCCTCGTCCCCAGTGTGCCGGATCTACCCTCGCATAGGCCGTCTAAACAAAGGAAAGGGTGTATGTGCTTGGGCGGCAAAAAATGATTTCTGCCGGGTTCGAACCGGCGACCTCCTCCGTAAGCCCTAACGATCCGAAAGACCGGAATTGTTAAGGAGACGCGCTAACCAACTGCGCCAAGAAACCATCATGCCCTCAGAGCGAGGACATTGCATATATGTATAGTATAGTTGACGTGCCAAGACGGCCGCGGGTTTGATGTTCCGCCTGCAGCGCTGATGGGCGGCAGCCTCCTTATACGCACTCTGAAAGGCTCTCCGGAAAGAACAGACTCTGAACGGGATACTTTTGCGCATTGCAAGCAGGCACGGTTACAGTCTGGCGTGTAGGCCAGGGATTCACTTCTCCGAGAGCTCCTTGACACCAGGAAGCGTCTTGCCCTCGAGCAGCTCGAGCGAGGCACCGCCGCCGGTGGAGCAGTGCGAGATGCCGTCCTCGGCGCCGTACTTGGCGACGACGGTGGCCGTGTCACCGCCGCCGACGATGACGGTGGAGCCGTTCTTCTCGGCCTCGAGGCACGCGTCGAGCATGGCCTTGGAGCCGCCGGCAAAGTTGTCAAACTCAAAGACACCGGCGGGGCCGTTCCAGAGGATGGTCTTGGCCTTGACGATGGTGTCGCGGAAGAGCTTGCGCGACTGCTCGCCGCAGTCGAGGCCCATCCACTCGTCGGGGATGCCCTCGGCGTCGGTGGCCGAGCCCGTCTTGGCGTTCTTGTCAAACTTGTCGGCGGTGATGTAGTCGACGGGGAAGACGAGCTCGACGTTGTTCTTCTTGGCCTTCTCCACGAGCTCGGCCACCTTGTGCGAGCCGGCCTCGTCAAAGAGCGACGTGCCGATCTTGACGTTGTCGAGCGTCTTCTTGAAGGTGAACGCCATGCCGCCGCAGATGATGAGCGAGTTGACCTTGTCGAGCATGTTGTCGATGAGCTGGATCTTGTCCGACACCTTGGCACCGCCGAGGATGGCGAGGAAGGGACGCTCAGGGCTCTCGAGCGCCTTGGCGAAGAACTCGAGCTCCTTCTTCATGAGGAAGCCGGCGGCGCGCTGGGGCAGCTGGACACCCACCATGGACGAGTGGGCACGGTGGGCAGTGCCGAAAGCGTCGTTGATGTAGACGTCGCCGAGCTTGGTGAGGCTGGCGCGGAACTCCTGCACCTTGTTGGCGTCGGCCTTGACCTTCTCGCCGGCCTCGTTGGTGCCCTTGCCCTCCTCCTCGATGTGGTAGCGCAGGTTCTCGAGCAGGAAGATCTTGCCGCCCTCGGCAGCAGCGACAGCCTGCTCGGTGGCCGAGCCGACGCAGTCGGGCAGGAACTCGACGTCCTTGGAGAGGAGCTTGGAGACCTCGGCAGCGACGGGCTTGAGCGAGTACTTGGGGACGGGCTTGCCGTCGGGGCGGCCCATGTGCGACATGAGCACGACCGCCTTGGCCTGCTGCTCGATGGCGTACTTGATGGTGGGAAGGGCAGCGACGATGCGCTGGTTGTTGGTGATCTTGTCGCCGTCCATGGGGACGTTGAAGTCGACGCGGATCAGGACCTTCTTGCCCTTGAGGTCGACATCGGTGATACCAAGCTTGCTGGAGAGAGACATTGTGGAGATGCGATTGTTTACCGGGTGAAGCGGAGTGCGGATGAGGTGGTGGCAGGAGCGAGAGAAGAAGAGGAGGCCGTGCGTCGGAAGCTTTTGGCAGCGCACCCGCTGTGCGCCGAGTTGGGCGGCTCGATCGCAACTCTCTGCTGCGGGCGCATCAACAGCACCGCGGAAAGATGCGAGAATTTCGCAGAAGGCGTGAAAAGGCAGCAGCAGCAGCAGCAGCGGCAGAGTGAAAGTGGAGTTGCGCACCCAACAACGCCCGAGACCGTGCGCACGCAGGCCCGATTTTTCAGCACTTATCGATGACCAGCCCTGCGTGGCCGCGTGGAATTTTGTTGGGCGCTGGTGCTTAGCTGGATCGTGCTGCTGAACACGCCCGATTTTCTCACATCGGCTCGGCTGTAAACACTTCGGAAGTCGGTTTCAGCGAGCAAGATTTTTGGACGGCTTTGGCCTGCTGGAATCCTTCTTGACGGCTCCAGGCAAGCCAGCGTTCAGACCTTTTTGGCGCTGCTCCACCTTGTATACTGAATTCACCCCTCCTTCGACCTCGCCGACCTTCGAGTGGCTGCTAGCACAATGTCGGACAATCAACGGCAGTCGTCCAATCCCACATCGGCGGAGCAGTCAGGCAATGCAGCTCCCGCCGATGCAAGCGCTCAAGCTGCCCCCGCACCACCGGCAGCACGACCTTTGAGAGGCATGGCGTCGATGCGTGGAGCAGCATCGCTTCGTGGCGGCCTCGGTCGTGGCGCCTCCGTATCTTCCAGCGCATCCATGGTGCCGCCTAGATCTTCATACGCAACTCCTGCCCCTGGAGCAGGAGGTTCGGCTGGGCCAGGCTCGGGAGTCCGCATGCAGTTCCGTCCAGTGATGCCACAGCGTCGTAAGGCATCCGCTTCGCCAGCGCCAACATCGTCGACAGCTCCCGAAACTTCCACAGCGTCCCCCCTTTCGACACCGAGCTCGGCAGGTGGAGCGTCAAGAGGTGGTGGCCGAGGTCGCGGCCGAGGAGGCGCACGGCCGCCTCGTCAACCGACGCAGATGACCGCATCGGGTCCTTTTGCTTTGGGACCATCTGCCCGTCCCACCGGCAAAAAAGTCGCACCCATCGGGCCCGGTGGCTCGAGTCTCACGCCAGCACCAGGCTCCGACTCCCAGCGAAGTAGCACCACCCCGAAGCCCGACCCCGACCGCGCTTCGTATCGCAACCCAGACAAGCTCAAGGACGCCGAGCAGTACTCCGACCCGGAAGATGGCGGCGTCGAGATCGTCGACATGGACGAAGTGCACATTCTAGACGAGCTCGCACCGCGTGCATTGCCTCGAGTGGCGGAGAAGGCCAGCAAGAAGGACAAACAAAAGGCCGCGGATGCGCGCCAAAAGAAGATGGACAGTCGCCTCGCCAAGGACGAGCGCGAGGCGGGCGCTGTTCGCGTCAAGTCCGAAGACGACGAAGCCATGCCTGATCTGCAGCCAGGTGCTTCTTCATCGTTGGATGCTTCCGGCACGTCGACTGCTATCTCAAGCGCATCGGCAACTCCGCAGCCAGAGGAGGAGGAAAGGATCAACACTACCGATGCGCTCGATCTGAGTGAAAGCGAGGGCGAAGAGCTCATGGATGACCTCGTGGACGATTTCGTCTTCCATGACGACGACGACGCCAGTCCCGAAAACCGTCTCTACCTTTTCCAGTTCCCGCAACTCTTCCCAAAGTTCAAGGCACCCAAGAAGACGGATGTTGCTGCAGCGGACGTGGCTTCCGCGCCAGAAGCCACGGAAGGTGCGGCATCTTCCTCGAAGCGGCGCAGCGTTTCCTTTGCCGAGGGCACCGCCGGTGGCGCCGGCAAAGCACGACCGACAACGGTCAAGGACGAGGTGGCGACCAGCTCCGAGATTGACGACGATTCGGATGCGGCCGATTCGGAAGAAGACGACAAGAAGCGCGATGCCAAGCGTAGCAGCCGATCGAGCAGCAAGGAGGGTCTGGTTGGCAAGCTCAATGTGTATCGCGATGGACGCGTGTTCCTGCACTTTGGCGAGCTCATCATGGAGGTAACCGGTGGCTCGCAAAGCACCTTCCTGCAACAGGTGATGCTCTTGGATCCGAGCAATCGAACCGCCACGGCACTCGGCGAGCTACACCGCAAGTTCATCGTCAGCCCAGAACTCGACTGCATGCTCAACGATATCAACCTCTACGATCAGGAACAGCTCGTCGAGCAGCAACGCATCAAGCGCGAACAAGAGGAAAAGGAGGAGGCCGATCGACTCAAATACGGCGCCTCCGCTGCTAGCTTCAATGCCATCGGTGGCAGGTAGTCTCGCGCAATTTAAGCCTGCTCGGTGCTGCTGAAATGACTGTTTAATGCGTTGGCATGAGTGCATTGAGATTCCTACGCATTGAGTTAGTCATCATCATCATCGTCTTCGTCGTCGTCGTCCTCATCCGAGCTCTCCTGGCTCTCGAGGATGTAGCGAATAACTTCTTCGGCGGCCTTCCTAAGCTGGAGGTTCTTGTCGCCACCAATGTCGGCGTCCGTCTTTCGGCTGAGCGGGCTCTTCCACCAACCGACGATGTTTTCCTCGGAGATAATGTCGTCGTTGTAGAACTTCTTGAGCAGAGGAATGAAGATCTTGTAGTACTTTGGCTGTGTGGCGCAAAAGTTCTGCACGGTAGCAAGCGCTTCGATCTGGTCGTCGACCGCAACGACCGAGATGAGCGGACACCACTTGTCGAGCACGCCGAGCATCTGCTTGGGCTGGTCCGGCTCGCACTTGGTGAGGATAAAGCCAATCACCGTCTTGCGCACCTCTTTGAGCGGAACGTTGGACGCCATGCGCAGAGTCTTGAGTTCGATCGCCGCATCGTCGACCGTGTGGTTCTCTTCGAACGCACGCTCGAGAGATGCGGTCGCCTCGGTTCGGAACTCGTCCAGACGTTTGACGGCCGCTTGCTTTTCAACGTTGGTCTCGCCATCGCCGATCGAAAGCATCATGGAGCCTCCGAGCATGTCGTCGTCATCGTCGTCCGACATGGAATTGTCAGTCTGCGCGCCAGAGTCGTCATCATCATCGTCATCGTCCGAATCACGACCGATACCAACAGACGAGACGTCCGAGAGCGTGTCGTCGAGCTCCATGTCCTCGAGGTCGGCACCCAGTCGCATGAGCCGCAAGTTGTGCGAGCGCTCGATTTCGTCGACCTCGTCTTCGTCTTCGTCGCTCGCCTCGGAATCCATGTCGTCCTCGGCCCGCACCGGCTTCTCGCCAAGTGCGCGCCAGAGGAAGCCGACGCCCTTGGCGCCGAGGTCCTTCGAGTAAGCCTCCTTCGCTGCGTTTGACGCTGACGCGCCGGGGCGAGCGCTATCTTGCTGCTCGTCGTCCTCGCTGTCACTATCAAGGTCATCGTCCGACTTTTCTTTTTTGTTGCCGACCCTGCTAAAGGCGGGCAGCTCTACGTTGGGCCCGACGGTGCATCCTTCGGCGATGATGCAGCCCTTGTTCAGCTTGACGCCGTCGAGGATGGTGACACGCTCGCCGATAATGCTGCGCTCGATGGAGCAGCCGCTTCCAATCACGGAGCCCGTCCAGATATACGAGCCCGAAATGGTGGTGCGGCTTCCCACCTTGACCGAAGATCCCAACACCGACTGGTGTAGCGATGCCTTGTCGCCGATCTCGGACTGGGTGCCGACGAGCGTGTGTTGGCCAAGTTGGCATGTGCGGCTGAGCACGACGTTGTCGCCGAGGAAGCGGAGGCCTGAGCGGGGACTGTATCGTTGACCACCCGGCAGATAACCTGCTGGACCGAGAGGGTAGGTCCATTGGCCCATGACGTCTTTGGAGATGGCGTCGTAGTCGGCGGGCGACTTGACGCGGGCGGCGTAGCCACGGCCGTAGTTGGAGGTGCCGACGACCTCGGGGAAAGAGGAGCTGGCGATCTGGACGGCGGAAGCGGGCGGACCGGTGGGCGCGACATGGACGAAGATCTTGCTGTCGAGGAGGTCGGAAGTGAGGATGCCGAGGACAAAGTCACGACGGAGGGTCTGGTAGTCGAAGTTCTCGGAGAAGAGTGGTGGGACGTCGGCGGAGCAGATGTCGATACCGCAATCGACGAGGTCGTTGCGAACGTCGACCTCGGCTGCACGTGCAAGGCTGTTGGTGGTGGCGGCGGCGTCCTCGTCAAAGACTTCGAGGGGCAGGCTGGTGGTGCGGAGGCGGGGTGCTGCACGCACGGGAGCGTAGTGGACGAGCTGGGAGGTGTGAGGCTCGAGGAAGAAGAGCGAGAGGTTGCCGGGGGTGCGGATGCGACTGCGCTTGCCGACGGGCATGGTGCAGATGGTCATGATGGCGTCCTTGTCCTTCTTTCTGCGACGCTTGTGGGCGTCGACGATGCTGGCGAGGTCCATGCTGGCGACCGAGTCGGCGTGGATGAGGATAAAGTCGGATCGGATGATCTGCTTGCTGTCGAGCTCGCGCATCACATCTCCGAGCGACTGGGCATCTGGCGTGGCGATGACAGTGATCTTGGGCAATGAATATCGTGCGGGCGTGGTGGCGAGGTGCTTCTTGATCTGGTCAGCGTGACGACTGGCGAGGATGAAGATCTCTTCGACTTCGGCGAGAGCGAGGTTTTCGAGCGTCCAGTCGAGCAGCGGCACATTGCAAAGCGGCAGCAAGCACGCGGGCTTGTCGGTGGTGAGCGGATCGAGGCGTTTGGAGAAGGCATCTGCGAGCACGACGGCCTGGAGCGGCTCGCGCTGCAGGTCTTCCTCCTTGTTCTGATGCGACTTTGCTTTGGACGAGGCGGCGGCGTTGCCCGACTTTCCGCCGCCACCGCTGCCGCCTCCTTTGGCCGATGATTTGGGCGGCATCTTTTCGAGTGCGGATTTGTGATATCGCCTCGAGTGTGAGTCAGCGAGGTGATGTGGTGGTGGATCAAGCTTGACCGTCGTGATTGGCACGAGCCCACCGTCCGTGTTGGCAAAGGAGTCGAGAGCGGCTGAGGCGGGTCCACACGTGATGCCCTTCCTCCTCCTCTCCACTCGAGTTTTGCCTTTTTTTCGAGATTTTTTGGAAGAAAGCACGCTCACGCAGAAATGGTGGCAGCTGCAGGGCATTGCAGACGCCCTTTTGTGCGGCCTGCAGTTCAAAACGGTGATCCGCTTTTTCTGAATCGGCACAGGCCAGGCCAGGCCAGGTTCGACTGTAGCCGTTGCCTTCCTTCAATGCTATCACCTCCTCTAGCCGTCAACACACTCATCATATACCGCCGAACGGGATACGGGATCGAGACTCTTCTTTTTGGGTCTCTCTACCGCAATCGATGGCGCCCGTCAGTGCGCGTGCGGCGTATGCGGCCCATGAGGCGCGCCGGAAGGCTGAGGCGCAGAATGGCACACCTCGGCGATCATCGGGAGCAGCAGCGGCAGATGGCAAGAACGCCAGGCAGGCTTCGACTTCTACGCCGTCTCGATCATCACGTAGGGCATCTTCAGGCGAACATGCTTTCTCGTCCCAGCATAACGACACGTCGGGCATCGAGGTGGTGATCGAGCCGCTGACAGCTTCGCAGATCCTCTCGCTCGAGGCTAGCACGCGCGCGGCTGCAGCCACACCAACCAAAGCCAGCCGAGCCGATCCTTCCCCTTCCTCCTCCAAGAGGACTCGAAAAGCCTCAACCACTCAGCAGCAACCGGACTCGATTACTGCGACAAGACCCAGGAGAAACTCGGGCGCGAGTGCCACCGACCGCACGCCAAAATCGGCAAAGACGACAATCAGCAGCACCACACCACAGAGGAATACGCCGAGTCGACGCGCCTCCAAGGCTGTTCCTGCGGCTGCCTCGACCTCGTCTACGCCTGCTTCGTCGAGCAAAAAGCGCAAGTCGTCCGGCGCCTCCTCGGCTCGGGAGCAGGGCGAGGATGAGCTCGAGAAGGCGGTGCAGGAAATCATCGACGACCTCCGACTCGGAAAGACCGATGACAGCGAATCCGAGTCGGAACAGCCGCCGCCACGCAAGAAACATGCCGGACGAGCTGCGCCTGCCAGCAAAGCAAAGGCGAACCAAGCCGAATCATCCACAGCACCATCAAAGCGCGCTGCGGCCGCAGCCTCGCCTGCAAACACCCCGCCCAAGGCCAAGGCAGCCACAGCAAGGGGCACCCCTGCAACGAACGACCGAGCCACGCCTACAGAGAAACGACGGACCAAGTCCGCAGCCAAAGCCGACGACAGCAGCGCCAGTGGTCCCAGCAAGCAGAGGTCGCTCTTTGCTGCCCCAGACGCACGCAGGGTTCAGGCAGTTCGCCGCTACTTTGCCGGCACCGCCGACCAGCATGCCAAGACCAACGTCGGTCCTTCCGATATGCCAGTCGAGGATCCCACGACCGGCTTCTTGGCGTTTGCCGACGGCGATTCCGACGACGAGTCTTCACTTCCCGAGGATCCGGCGAGCCCGCACGAGGAAAGCCAATCGGACGACTCTTCTGACGATGAGACTGAGCAGGCAGAAGCTCAAGCGGAGCCCGTTCGAGGGGCACACAGGCGTGTTCAGCAGGCCGCAAGCGGTCGCAAGCCGAAACCTAAGCAAAGCCCCGCCCGTTCCCTCAAGACATCGTCGCAGCAGAACCGTCCCGCACATGCAGACGGTAGCGACCCCGAGATTGTCGACGCTGAAGCAGAGGCCCCACCAGCCCTGACTCGCGATGTGCTCTTCGACGCCGTCCCCTACTCCCACTTTGATGCGGTGCTCGATGGGCAAGCGCCAAATACCATCGTCAAAGAGAACAAGAAGCGCTCCAAGGAGGCGCTCTATTTCGGCCTCCGACACGACGAGACCCTCTCCTTGCTCGGAATTGGATGTGTCCGTGTGTTGCGAGGATGTGTTCAGATCGGTGGTGCCGTGCTCTCCACATCGGACGAGGGCTTCCAATTCGCCAAGCTGCACGCGCCAATCTGCCATGCGCTTCCCGTTCTCAGATGCGTCCCACCCTCGCGCTTTCCAGGACAGAACACAGCTCGCACGGACGATGGCGATACGCATGACGCTGAGGCGGCACCTCTCTTCGCTCAGCCTTTCGATGCCATCATCAAGCTCACACCCTTGACGTCGCCCATCACCGCTTTGGGCCAAGTCTGCCCTATCGGCGGCCTTGCCACCCCGTTCTCGGCTCCTTCCAACCTCGAGCTTGGCACTCTTCATCAGCTCGCCACCATCAAGGTGCTTCTCGCCCCTGACCTCGAGCAGCTTGCCTACAAACAGAAGAGGCTCACCAGCACCGGTGCCTATCCCACAGCGGGCCTCAGCGCTACCTACATCCCTCACGCGTGGCAGAATGCGCTGCATCGCCTGACTACATCGGCGCTTTCTGCAGCCCAGCATCCGCAGGAAGAATCGGTCGTCGCCCTCATTCGCGGCAACCGCAAGGTGGGCAAGAGCACCTTGAGCCGCATGGCGCTCGAGCGCATCCTCTCGCTGGGTAGCACCATCGGCGGCACTGTCGCCTACCTAGAGCTCGACCTCGGTCAAAGCGACTTTGGTCCTCCGGGAATGGTCGCCCTCCACGTATTCAAGCGCGAGGACGCCTCTTTTATTGACGAAGCTGGCAGCCAGGTGGCACTCAAGCCTGCCACATCTGGTGCTGAACCTGCACAGAGCACCGAGAACGGCGACAAGCAATCGGCTCGGCATGCTTGCGTCACCCTTGGTCCGGGATGGTGTCAGCCTCGCGTTCCCATCCGCGCCCACTTCATTGGTGATATCACGCCGCGCGATGACCCGGAGAGCTACGTCGCCGCCGTGCACGATCTCATCGAATACTTCCGCACACACATCCAGCCCGGTCAGGCCGATGCCGCTGACATGCATCAACGCGTGCCCCTCGTCATCAACACCCAGGGCTGGATCAAGGGACTTGGCGCCGACCTGGCCGCCCGAATCGAGCCGCTGCTGCGCCCTACGCACATCTTTGATGTGATCCCGCGCGGATCGTCTGGAACCGTGCCTGCACCCACCCGCGGCGCACCATGGCTCGACGTGGATGGTGCCATCCTCGGCGCAGGTCCCGAAATTGCCGCGCTCGAGAGCGTGTCGCAGCTCGAATTCGGCTCTTCTTTCGGTTCAGTAGACGCCGAACAAATCAGCCGCGCAAGCGTCAGCGTGGGCGCAACAGATAAGGAAGGCTCCGGCGATGGCGGTGCGACTCCTCCTCGCTATGTGACCGAAGTGGGCTCCAAGCTCGCCCCTGCCGAGACGCGATTGCTCAGCATGATGAGCTATCTGTATGCCCAGGGTCTCGCCCCCGCGCGTTCAAATGCCAACGCGGCGCTGCGAGGAACGTGGAACTTTGCAGAGCCGTTGGTGCATCGACCTCCGCTCATGGTCGACGTGGACCGAGGGCTCAAGGCTGGCATCCGCGTACTGGCTCTCGGATCTTCCGTGCCGGATAGTATGAAGCTCATGGCGATCAATGCGTCTATTGTTGCAATCACTGTTACGGATTCTCCGAGCGGTGCAGCTGGCGACGATGTAGCTGCTGACGCAGCGCAGGATGGGAGCAAGGTCAACACGTGGAAGCGGGCTTTCGACCGAGCTGCGCGCATCGTGCATTCGGGCCAGCATCTCAGCTCGCGCTGCGTGGGTCTTGCTATCGTCCGCTCGATCGATGTGGATGCAGGCCGAGTGCACCTGCTCACTCCACTCGATCCCGAGTTCCTCGGTGAGCTGCTGCTCGAGTCAGGAGCACCGTGTGCCATCGGGCTTGTCAAGGGCGCAGTTGAGCTGCCCGTCTGGGCCTCGCTCGACTTTGACGCGATCCGCGAAGCCCGCGAGAGCCGCCTCAACGTCGTCCCTGCACCCCGTCGTCTGGCTGCGGCTGAAAATGCCGAGCGTGGAGAGACGCAAGCATCGGACGAGCCGCTGCTTGCGGGGATGCCCAGAAACCAGGTCCCTTACCTCGAGTGGCCGCACGTTGCCAACCCCGCACGTCTGAACAGCAAGCCGCAGAGCAACGGCGCCACCAACGCGCCGCTCCAGCTCGGATCAGAGAAGCGCCGCATCCGCCGCAACCTAATGCGCAGAAGCCAGTTTGCTTGATTGCCAATCCCGAGCATTTTCCCCTCTTTCGTCCCACGAGGCGCTTGTATCACTGCTTTACACCTGTCTGCAATTTTTCCATGTTCCAATGCCAATGGCACGTCCTTGCACAGTGAGGCTTGGGTACGAGTGTCGTGTTTGAAGCCTTTGACCGGCAGGGGCCATGAAAGAGAAAAAAAAGGAATGATCCCAACCCGATTTGAACGGATGACCTTCGGAAATTTCCTGAAATAGAGCGACTGGAAGCCGACGCTCTACCGCTGAGCTATAGGACCGCTTTGTGCTGCAAGATGGCAGATGCAGTTATGTAAGCTGTCGCAAGCGCGGTATGATGTCTACGCTTCCCGCTCAAGTCTTGCTAACTATCCAAGGACACTTGGGGCTCAGGGAACTGCGATGCTGACTGTTAGAAGACATGGCCGGGTGACGAAGTGCGAATGATCTAGGATTGGAGATTGAGCGACTGCCGATTAGGCTTGCTTGCAGAGGTCGCGGCCGGCGGCGACTTGAGCGTTGCACAGACCCAGCTGGAGCGGCATACTGATGAGGCTTGCGGCGAGGATGCCGAGGCTGTCTCCAAACTGATGGACCAAAGCGGCAGAGAAAAAAAGGTCAGCCATTGTACGGCGAAAGCAGCTGGGAAGGGGAGGTTGAACTTACGCCTACACAGCCGATGCGGAACTCGTGTTCCTGGGCCTTTTTCGCCATGGCATACGCCTGGTCATTGTCCCCGTCTTCTGCCTGGCTCGCATCGCCTTCTGCATCGGGTAGAGCGATTGGATTCGAATGGCTCTGTTCGTCCACTCCAATGCTGTAGAAGACCGAAACGTACGCCGCACCACCTGCCAAGCCCTCGATGCAGATGAGGACGATGACTAGCGGGCTAGCAATGGATTGCCTGAACCATGCATACAAGCTCTCCGAAGCGAGCAATAGCAGTAGTCCCGTCTGCAGCACGGCGGGCAACCAGAGCAAATGGCGCGGAATCGCAGGCAGCTTAAAGATCGATATGGACGATCGTGAGAGGAACACAAACGTCTGGTATACCAGCTGGTACAACGGATAGTAGTCGGTGAGCTTCTTGACGACGAGCGCCAAGAGCGGATGCGAAGTCGACGTCGGCAGCGGATAAATCAGCGTGGGTGCTACGCCTTGGTTGATGGTATACTCGGCAAAGTACACTGTCACGAGCGGCAGGATGTAGCGCAACAACATGGGTCGAAGCAACGTCATCTTTTCGGCAAAGCTTAAGCGCACCTTGACGTCGCCTTCAGCTCCTTCTACCGCCACGTCTGCGTCGGCACCGTTCAACGGCGCAGCCTCGTCTTCGTCATCGTCCTGTAGCGGCTCGCGAGTCGAGCTTGTTGCAACATCTTCGGATGTGGAGATGGGTGCGTATTGCGATGCTGCTGCACCTGGTCCGTACATCAGCTGCTCGATGGACGGCAGCACGGCGAGGTATGCCAGCACCATGAATCCGGGCAGAACGCTGAGGATGGCCATGCCCGTCTGCACACCCAGCGGTCTCACGACCCACCAAGCCGCTGCGCCCACGAGCCCCGCCGCGCCCGTGCCGCTGGCAAACCACCCTACTGCATCACCGGCAAAGTTGGTCTCGAGACCTGCCGAAGCCGCTGCACTCGCTGCGAGTCTGCTTGTTCGTTGCTTGGGAGCATACCTTGTGCTGAGTTGGAGGAATGTGAGCTCTCCGAGTCCCGACGAGAACGACGCGAGCGAGATGCCGAGCAAGCGCATGGCAAGAGCAGGAAAGAATGAGACGAGGAGCATGCCTACGAAGCTGAGAGCTGCACACGACCATACGCGCCGCGTATATCGCACCGTCCCGCGAAGCAGGTATGGCCATACGGCCTTTGCGATGAGCGCGGGAAAGATGTTGGCAAAGCTGACCAGACCCGTCGGCACGCCCTGGGGAAGCAGCTCCAATGCTGCTGTGAGGATGACGACGTAGAGCGAGTTGTTGAGCAGGCCGAATAAGAAGAACGCCGTGTTGAGACGGTACGAGGTGCGCTTCTTGGACGGCTCGAGTTGCTGCTGCCGTGAGCGATTGCCCGCGGGCGAGACGGCCGTCACCATCGGTGCGCTGTCGTCTAGGCTGCGTCTATGCGAAGGTGTATGAATGGGCGAAGCATGCGGTGAATGCTCAGTGTCGCCGATGCGTCGGAGAGGAACAGCTTCAACGGCGACCATGCATGTAGTCGCCAAGGCGGTCTGCGCCGCAGATCCGTAGTGAGCAAAGGACGATAGCCCGGCAGATTGGTCAGCACGCGGGCGCGCGAGCGAGATGGAAGAGAGGAATGCGACGCGTGCCGGGAAGGGAGCGGTGATGAAAGAGGAGAGTACGTGTGAGGTGGTGTTGGGAAAGGGTCGTACGTGGCAGAAGCGGGGAGGTGTTGGCCAGCTCCACAAACCCAGGCAGAGCTGCATTTCGACGCGTGTGCCCTGTGGGTTGCAGGCGTATTCGCGCTGCTGCACAAATATCACAGCCCTCACCATGGATGCCGCCGCCGTCACTGGGATCCTCGCACACGGGCGGGGTCTCAAGCAATGCGAAACCTTATCTAATAGCAAGTGCACGCCGGGGCCGCGCTAGAGTAAGAGAAAGGAGGATCGATGCGAGGGCAGCATATCAGTCTCTACGCAGGTTGTCGAGACGCGCTTGCAAGGCATCCTCGTCCTTGGATGCGCCAGCACCGAGGCCGCTGCCGCCACCTGCACCTTCACCGATGGCGATGCGTTGCTGCGGTGCGGCCTGTGGTGCGGAAAGCGCCGCTGTTGGAGCCTCGCCGAGCTGTTGGCCGACGGAGACGCCGATTTCGTCGAGGACCTCCTTGAGGATGTTGTCGGACTCCTCCTCTTCGCCTACGCCCTCGTCCTCGTCGTCCATGGCCTCGTCGACGGCCTCGCCCATCATCTCGTCCTTCATGTCCATGGTGGCAGACTCGCGCTCAAAGTCGCGCATGATGCGCTGGATGGCAGGCAGATTCATGCTGCGGTTCATCGTTCCCATGGCCTGCCGAGGAGCAATCAACAAAAAGTCAGCTTGTGTCGTAGTGAACTAATCAACGGGAGAGGAAGAGAGCTTACGCGTGTGGCGCCCTTCATGGCTTCGGCCATCTGCTGATTACTTCGGAGCGTCTGGATGCGTAAGGAGACGGCCTGGAGCTGCGTCTTCATCTGGTAAAACTTGTGGATGTGTCGGCGTGTTCTCACGAGGTCCTTTGCCATCACCTTGCAGGCGGGCTGTGAGAGCGAGGAGAGGTCAGATATGGGGTCAGCCTCGAGTGCCGAATGCAAAGGAAGCGACAACGCTGGCTGGCGATACTCACCATCTGGCCGGCGCGTGCACTCTTCTTGATGTCCTGGGTGAGCTTCTTCTCCTGCTGTTCGAGCTTGGTGCGTTCGCGGTCGAGTTCTCGTTGCGCCTTTTGGAGCGTGCGCTGGTGCTGCCTTAGCCGTTCTGCCGGCGACTTTGTGCGCCCGAAGAGCGAGTCGATGATGTTCATGGCGGACGAGTGATTGCGTTGAAGGTGGAAGGTGGATGAGGAGCAGCCAAAGGTCGATTGCGCAGTTGGCCGGCTCAGCATCACGGCCGCACGCCGACCAAAGTGGAGCAACACCGCGCCGCCCTGCCAGGACCCTTTGCGGGAGCTGCAGCCAAAACTAGACAGTCGATGGCCGCGACTGGATCGGATTTTTGGAAATTGTAAGTGTGACAAATCAGACGATCACACATTTTCAGATTTTGAACGTCGATGCACCGTGCGGAGGACGAAGGTGTGGGATTGCGACTGCGACACTGCGACTGCGACTGCTGAGGCCGGCTTCCAGCGGAGCTTTTTTGGGTCGGAAGACAAGCCAGCTGACCACCATCACCCTCACTCCCTCCAGACAGCTTGAGCCTCGGCCGCACACAACGTCTGCCAGATCACACGGAGGCCCACCAAGGCGCCGCTGGGACCACATTCGAGACCGAGCCTCTCCAACACATGCGCTCGCCATCCTAGATCAAGCATTCAGAGGCTTGCTCCAAGCTTCCCTCTCACCGCTGCGAGGTTCGAGCCGGCTTCATTCGACACCATGGCCTCGCTCATCCCGCCCAAGAAGCCGCGCAAGCCGGGCATGCCCAAGCTCACCATCCCGGGCCGCCCCTCTTCGTCCTCCTCGGCTCCCGGCGGCACACTCCAGCGCGACGAGCCGGCCTTGCAGCGTCCACAGCTCGCCATCCCAAATGCTTCGTCGTCATCCATCTCTCTAGGTCAGCCATATCCAGACGACGGCTACGAAGATGGCAATCCAGGTATCGACATGTCCAACGCTTCCACCATATACCCGAGCACCGTACCGCACCTCACCAATGCACACATGCACACTGCCATCACCGACGATCTCCGTCGCGCCATCGGTGGAATGTCCATGGCCGACTCCGACTCGGAGCGTCTCGATGCCAACGGACTTCGCATTCCAGCTACGGGCGGCAACTACGCTTCCAGCGGCTACTGGAGGTCTGCCAGTGCCGCCAGCAGCTCCAACGCAGCCTCGGCCGAATCCGGCGCCGCCGCAGCAGACACCGCCTCACCATCGTCTCGGTCGCGTTCACGTGCCGACTCGAGTGCCTCGGTGGCCTCCAATCGCGCTGCAAGCTCGACGGGCCACGACGACGAGCTCGTGCTGGCAGGCAACTTTGAGATGCTTTCGAGGCTAGGCGAAGGCGCGAGCGGCGAGGTGCACAAGGTGCGTCATCGCCCCACCGGTCTCATTATGGCGAAAAAGACCATCTCCACCTCGCCCAATCCGGCGATCCACCGTCAGATCCTACGCGAGCTCGCGTTCAACCGATCGTGCCACTCGGACTACATTGTACGCTACTACGGCGCGTTCTTGGAAGATCAGGACACCTCGATCGCCATCTGCATGGAGTACGCCGAGGCCGGGTCGCTGGATGCCATCTACAAAAAGGTGAAGAGCCGCAACGGACGTACGGGCGAAAAGGTGCTGGGCAAAGTGGCCGAGTGCGTGCTCAAGGGGCTCAGCTACCTGCACGAGCGCAAGATCATCCACCGCGACATCAAGCCGAGCAACATTGTCGTCACGCGCCAGGGTCAGATCAAGCTGTGCGACTTTGGCGTCTCGGGTGAGCTCATCAACTCGGTCGCCGGCACCTTCACGGGCACGAGCTACTACATGGCGCCCGAACGCATCCGCGGGCTGGCCTACACCATCACCTCGGACGTATGGTCGCTCGGCCTCACCATCCTGGAGGTGGCGAGCAACCGGTTCCCGTTCCCTGCCGAGGGCGAGCCACCACTGGGCCCGATCGACCTGCTCTCGTACGTCGTCAACATGAAGGTGCCTGAGCTGCAGGACGACGAGAAGGCGGGCGTCAAGTGGTCGCGCGCATTGCGCGACTTTATCGAGCGATGCCTCGAAAAGGAGCCCACCAAGCGACCGGGCCCGCACAAGATGATCAGCCATCCCTTTATCCGCAAGTCCGAGACGCGCCAGCCTCAGCCTGACATTGCGAAATTTGTCGCCGATGTGTATGGGTGGAGCTACCTCCCCTCGACAGTGGCTAGCCAGCAGCAGCCGGCGGACCAACCGTCGCACGACACGCCAACGCAGTCGACGGCATCCGGTGCGGCACTGGGCAGGATCCCCAGCGTGCGCTCAGCGCCCATCGCTTCGGCAGCGGCTCTAAATCGCGTCACTTCAGAACCCAAGCAGCCGACTGTACGGGCAGAAGCCACGACCGACGATGCATCGGGTTCGTCGAGCGCGACGCGACCGCGTGCGCCTAAAATCTCGATCTCGGTGGACGCCGGACGCTCATCGCAGTACGAATCGGCTGCGTCGACGTCGGGTAGCGACGCTCGACCGCTGGAGGATGCCATCGTCGGCGCTGGCGCTGGCTTGATGGGTGACAGGACGAGACGTGACAGCCAGCATCGCAGTCAAGAAGAAAGGCTGGCAGCCAGGCTACGCGAAGCCGACGTTGGTCTGGTCGGAAGCCCGACTGACGGCGAAGGCGCCAACATGTAATATCCACTTTGCCAACGACGCAAACCCTTCTATGATCGCTGAGCGGGATGTGATGGAACAAGAGTGGGGATGCACGGGATGCTGCAGAGCATATTGCATGAATACTGGCGTCTCGGGTTGCAGCATGCGAGCAGCGAGCCCTGGTGGTGTTGAGCCAATTTTGAGCAAGGAATCAAATTAATTTTGCGCAGTTTTGAGCCATTTGCGTGGAGCCGGCTTCGAGGCGGCAGCGAATCTGAGTGCGGATGCGTGTGAAAATGCGATTCAGCCGCGCCGCCACGGATCCGAATCCCCACATTTTGGCAATTTGGCGTGGCACCACTCGTTTGGCCGGACTTGGAAGGGCGAAGAGAGAAAGAGAGAAGCTGCAGCTGGAATCTGCAGCGTTGAGCCGTGGGCCATCCAAGCGAGCTTGGGCTCATCCACGTTAGTCACTCCACTCGGTCCGACTTCACCACCCTCACCACCACCACCTCAGCCATCCACGCTCACAAACATATACAACATACCCGACGCCATTGCATTGCATCGCTTGGCTAACCGCTCTCTGTCTCGAGCGCAGATGTCGCTGGTCTAGCTCGTCCGTCTCTTCATACCCACCCGACGACTGTCTCCACCGCGGTCATGTCGTTCGCCATCCCACAGCCGCCGTCGGCTTCGTCAGATTCGGGCTCCTCGGCATCGCTCACTCCCACTGCAAACGGACACACCCTCGCACCATCAACTTCATCGGGCGCTGCACCCTCCTCGTCTTCGCTCTTCAGCTCGGAAGAGTCCAAGTTCATCACCGATTCGCTTTCGTCCGCCGAGTCCTTCGACCCCTTCACCATCGGCGCCCCAGGCTTCAAGGTGCCCTCTCTGCTGCCACCCAACATCGCAGCCACACACGACCACCTCGGCTCGCAGCCCTCGTCGTCGGCCAGCATGCTCGCACACAACCCTCTCGCCGAAGGTGGCACCGCGCTCGACATGCGTGCACGCAGTCTCTCGGGTCAGAATCCGCATGCCATGGCCTTCAGCTCGTCGGCTTCAGGCCAGAACGACGCTTCCAGTAGCGCCCAGAGACTCAACAGCTTCAACCTCTACGGCCATCGTCCAGGCGGAGCCACACCACCGGGCAACTCTCCCTACCCGGGCGGCCACATCCACGAGAGCTTCGCACAGGCGCATCCAGCCGGCCGCCACGCCTCCTTCTCCGCCGCTACCGGTCCGCTCTCCCCCGCAGCAGCTGCAGCAGGATACGGCAAGAACAAGGCGTGGCAGATGGAGCAGCTCTCTTTCCTCGAGGCGCAGGCAAGCCGCGGACAACAACATGCCGCAGCACATCCACTTCACCCAGCGCATAACGACCATCAGAGACGCGCCAGCGCCTCTGCCATCTTTTCTGGTCCGTACGACAACCTCTTCTTCCAAACGCCACCACACCTGCAGGCGCAACAGCAACACCACTTACAGCAGCAACAACAGCAGCAGCAACAACAGCAGCAGCAACAACAACAACAATTGGCGCAGCAGCACAACCGCGCTCCCTTTTACCCGGGCGCAGACGACGGACACGCTGGGCTGGCTATGCTCGGAGCCCAATTTCCGAGCAGTCACAACTTTGGCTCGCTTCAGCAAAACGCACAGGTGGCGCGGCAGCACGACATGCGCAATGCGGCGGCAGCTGGCATGCCCAACGGCTTCTCTGCGCAGGCACTCGCCATGTTCAACAGAGATGCAGGCTTGGGCGCCGCGTCCTTACTAGGCGGCACAGAAGCAGACGAGCAGGATGCAGCCGACGGCAGCTCAACTCCAAAGGGCAGGGCGTCGCGAGCATCTGCGTCTGAGGCGGCCTCGGCCAAGCCTTCGCAGCGCGGCGCATCGGCCGCCTGGGCGGCGCCCGCATCGTCGGCGTCGCCTTCGGGATCGACGGGCGCCGCGGGGCTCAAGCGTACGTCGTCGGGTGCACCCAAGACAGCACCCACGCAGGGACCATCGCTCAACGCCGGCCCGTCCGGCGCCGTGATCCGTGCACTCGCCGACCTCGCCAATCTGGACCTCGATCTGGAAGGTGCGCTGCGCATGCTTCCGCCCAACCTGCATGCGCACTTTGCGCCGCCGCGACTCGAGAAGCGCACGCAGCCGCATCTGGACATGCTTCGGCAGCAGCACATGGAAAACGGCCTCATCGACGCGAGCACGGGCCTCGAGATCAAGCCCGAGCCGACTGAGGAGGATCTGCAGCGCGAGGCCGAAGAGGCGGAGAAGGAGAAGAAGCAGCACACGCTGCTCACCACCGAGGAGAAGAAGGCGAACCACATTGCGTCCGAGCAGAAGCGCCGCGCCAACATCCGCAAGGGCTACGAGCTGCTGTGCGACATTGTGCCGTCGCTGCGCGAGGCGCTCGAGCGCGAGGCGAGCACCAAGACGAAGCGCGACGGCGACGACAGCTCGGACGGCAGCGACGATGAGGACGACAAGAAGGGCAAGGGCGCGGGCAAGAAGAAGAAGGCGGCGGGCGCGGGCAAGAAGGGCGAGGCGGATGGCGGGATCGAGATTGACGGCGAGAAGATCGACGGGCGCGCAGGGCCGAGGTCGGAAGCGGTGGTGCTCATGAAGAGCCTGGACCACATCGGTGCGCTTGTGGAGCAGTACAGGGGTCTGATGGGCCGGCGCAATCGCGCGCGGCTGGCAGTCGCCAAAAAGTTCGGCTGGAATGCGCTCGCCAACCAGCCCGTGCCGGACATCGACCGGCTGCTGGCGATCAAGGTGCAGGAATGGTATGCCGCGCACGCCGACGATGACGATGCTGACGACAGCATGCTCGACGACCGCTTCGGTGGCCACGACGACGAGGAGCCCGAGGCTGAAGAGGAGCAGACGGAGGCGGCGAGGAAAAAGTCACCTTCAAAAACGCCGAAAAAGTCGCAGCCACGCAGCACCAAGAAGAAGAGCACCAAGCAGGATGTAGGCATGCAGGATTAAGCGATCCAAAAGGGTGACAGTAATGGTACTAATACAGGAGTTCTCTAAGGTGTGTCTTCTGCGTCGACCTGGGCGTTCCAGTTGGCTACGATTTGATCGACGGATGGTGGGTGGGCTGAACTGGTGGCTGCGTTGGATTTGGCGAATTGCACCAGGTCGGTGGGGACCATATTGCTGCTATACGTTGCGCCGGTTCCGCCTACGCTCTGGAGGCGTTTATCCTGGAGCACGCGCAGCTGGACTTGTGGGTTAGGTTGTCGGTGGAGATCTTCGAGTTCGTCGAATGAGAAGAGCAGGGGGTCGGTGCGGGGCAACCAGGCGTTGAAGTCGATGATCCACACGCGTCCGAGGTCCTTAGTCACATAGACGTCCATCACATAGTCTCGCAGAGGAAACCCTTCGTGCCCCGCGACGACGGTGTGCCAAAACGTTTCGATGGCCGTACGCAGTTGGGTCTGAAGCTGTGTGTCTTGGAGGTGGTCGTAGAACGTCATGTCGCGTTGCGTGATGGCTAGGAGTGAACCAGCCCGGACGAAGCAGCGAAACTCGTACGAGCGTGCGATCTGAAACCACTTCTTCAACACCAATTGCGGCTTGATCTCGCCCACACCCTCGGCAGCGCTCGTGGTGACTTCCAGCCCCGCCCCGTCAGCTGTGGCTGCGTCAGGGACGGATGCATCCGTCTGGGTGATTTGCTCCAAATCACGCCCGATGAATTCGCTGCTCTTGAGCAGAAGATACACGTCCTCCGGATGCGTACACTGCAGATTGTTGCCCGCCAGCATAAAGCTCGCATCCAACGGCGCACTCCAATTGAGCTTGGGGAAGACGGGGCCGCCATCGTACCGTTCCACCACAGCGCGGATCGCCGCATCCAGACTCGTGAGCTTCACCACGGCTGCCTCTTCCTCGTCCTCGTCCGAGTCATTGTGCGAAGAGCTGGAGGCGGAGGAGCTGGCGGAGCTGAAGCGCGGCAGCGTCGAGGGACCACTACCGTCGGGGAGGATAAAGGTGTCGGCACCGAGCCAGTCGAGGAATTCCGGTTGGACGGTGGCAATGTCGATGACGGTGGACTTGGGTGCGTGTTTGCGGAAGACGGGGTACCATTGACCGTACTGCGTCCAGTAGAGCGCCTCGAGGGGCGAAGTGAGCGGCTCCGAGGCGCGCGAGTCGTCCGTCATGCTGCGCGGCGAAGGTGGTGGATCGGAAAGTCACAATGTGGAGCATTGCCGGTCCTTCTTCCTGAGGACTTTTTTTGGAAAGGGAATCTCGGAAGTCGGCTTCGTCAGAGCGCGCGACTGGAAAGGCCAACACCATCATCCGCACTCACCACTGCCAACGAGCATCACCGCCAACGACCACCACCGACCACGTTCGAGCGCCGGAGCACTCCACACAATGTCGCATATTCTCGAGCCGCTCGATGCGCCATCATCGTGTAAGTCCCTCGCATGCACGTCGTTGCACAAGCTAGGAGAAGCAACTGACCTGGTCCACCGCATCTGTTTGATTCAGACCGCGACTCGCGCTCGCAAAGCTCCAAGCACGAACAGCAGCAAGCGCTGCGTCAAACGGCGACGCTCTACCTTGGCAACCTGTCGTTCTACACCACGGAGGAGCAGATCTACGAGGTGTTTGGACGCGTCGCCAACGTTGGTGCGGGCGGAGGCATCAAGCGCATCATCATGGGGCTGGACCGCAATCAAAAGACGCCGTGCGGGTTTGCGTTTGTCGAATTCTACACGCACGCCGAGGCGGTGGACTGCATGCGCTACGTCTCAGGCACCAAACTCGACGAGCGCGTCATCCGATGCGACCTCGACCCGGGCTACAAGGAGGGCCGGCAGTATGGGCGCGGTCGAAGCGGTGGGCAGGTTCGTGACGAGTATCGCCAGGAATACGACGCAGGCAGGGGTGGATGGGGTCATAATAGGCTGCGCGAGGAGGAGGAGAGGAAGAGGATCGAGGCCGAACAGGCCAGAAGGCTGGAGCGAGAACAGCTGTACCAGGAACAAGCAGGCATGGACTCGGGTGGAGGAGGATTGGTCCCCGCCGGTGCAGAGCATATGTACGACGAACTCGAGGCAGACGCAAGAGGCCACGCTGCCCCCTCGACCGCTCCCACCGCGGCCAAACGCGAACGCAGCTACGACGAAGAGGATCAAGAACTCTATGGCAAGTCTGAAAAGGTATGTTCCCCCCCCAATCCCGCTTTCGAGACGTATTCGGTGCTGATTCCATTCGCTTTTTGTCATTCGCTAGAACCCGAGATTCAGAGACAACGAGGACGAAGACGATGTCTAGATCGCACCTGTACCATCAATTCCAACTCGATCGTGTCTCTGTCCTTTCACCTCGCATGCTCCTGTCGGAAACTTGCCTCTCTGCCTCATTTCGAGCTGCTTCCCATTCACACGGTGCCAACTTTGTTAAGCTTGATGGAATTGCGGTGCGCTACTTGGAAGCGGCGAGCTGGTCTAGGAGCGGCTTGATGCGCGCGAGTGCGATCATGATCGCCTCTTCCGACCGCACCGTCCTGGAGCCCTGATTATCGACGATGTTGATCCATGCATCAAACAGATCCGCTGCATCATTCCTATCCAGCGGGATGCGCGCATCCGCCTCTACGGCGAGCTCCAATCCGCTCAGCCCGCCAAACACGATCAAGGCGTGCTGAGGCTTAGCCAGCGGCTGAATTGTCTGGCCCTCGGGTGTGGCGACGGGTGTCGCTTGGCTGGTGGCCAGTGCGACGTCTGTGAGCGAAACGCCGCGCTCGGACGTGCCGATGACAAGGTCGTACTCGGAGCCAAAGGGACAGTCGGTGAGTACGGCCGAGAGCGATGATGCCAGGCGCACCGTGTAGCCCCAGTACCAGCCGAGCTTCTCCACGGGTTCGCGCGGCGAGACGATCTCGCCCGCCTCGTGTGCGTTATACGGCATCTTGACCGTCACCCTGGTGCCCGCCTCCACGCGGGCGGGCGCGCCACCCGGCAGTGTAGCTTGGATCGGATCGCGAAGTCCAATGTTGACATACACGCCTTGGCTTCGACTACCCCGCGCCCAGTGAGGAGGGTCGATGGTGACGCCCTCGCGATACTCGCACTCGTCCTCGAAGCGCAGGTGGTGCGGACAGTCGAGTGGAGGCATCAATCCTGCGAGCCTCAAATCGCGATGCATGGGGAACAGCGCCTTGCGCAGATACTGCGGTGTTTCAAGGTACTGCAGCACGCGCGCCAGGAACGTCTGTGGATCGAAGCCCTTGCTCTCGTCGCCCTCTTGCGCTTCTTCACCCTCGTCCGCCGGCGCGTTTTGCGGCTCGCTCCACCGACGCTTGCCTCCGCGGGGCGCGGGGCGCTGCTGCGCATGTGCGTCTGGGTCAATGGAACGTACATCGCCCTCGTCAAAGACGATAATCTCGTCCACGTTGAAGATCGCACACGCACGCGCAATGTGTGCCGCCAACCGGCTCTGAAGTTCAGGCGACTGCGCGTTGACCACGATCGAGCCCGGGATGGCCACCGACACCGTGTACCGCCGCCCGCCCGGCGCCGTAGGCCGCGTGATGAACGACGGCTTGTGCGGGTTCACCTCGGCCACCTTTGCCACCACCTTGGTCGCAGCTGCAGCTGCAGGCGTAGGCGCAGGTGCGGTGGTCACGGCGACTCGCGCAGGCTGTTGGGTGGTCTTGGTCGCGGCGGCGGGCTGTTGCGGCGTGTCGATTGATTCGGCGTCCGAGTCATCGTTCGCAGCGGCGGTGGATTTGGACTTGCGAGAGCGCTTGCGAACGCGCTTGCGCGCGGATCCTGCCGCCGACGTAGATGCTACTGCCTCGGCCATGCTATAGTATGTCTGGACGGCGATGATGCAGATGATGGAACAACGGCAAAGTGGACCGCAAGCAAGACCCTAAATTTTCCCTTCGCTCAATTCTTCCAGTCCGACTCCCGAGTCCAAGCCTCCACCTCCTTCGCACTGAACGCTGCATCATGCACTCTGCTGGACACGCTGCATAACTCAATGGGAACGATTGTGCGTCCCGGTTTCCATTGCATGCTACGACGTCGTACTTCCAGCCGCCCTATGTATCCTTCGCCTTTCCAGATGCGGCTGAGCTTGTTGCGGCTGCTGGCGCTGGCGCTGCCGCGGGCTTAGCGCGCGCATGCACGTCCATATCGATGCCGAGCCCGCTGCCATCGCCATCGACCCCGGTGGCATGACCCAACAGCCCCGCTCCGCTGCCCGACGCATCGCCGCTGCGGCCGCTGAATCCGGCCTTGTTGGCGAGCTCGTTGAGCTTGGCGGTGAGCGCGTTGAGCTCGATGTTCTGCGCCAGACTCGCGGCTCTGCCCTTGAGCTTTTCGCTCATCTGCTCGAGCGTCGAGCCTAGCTGCCCAGCGTGAGCTGCGCCCGAGCGCTCCGAGAGCCACCACCCGGTGCTGACGCACTCCTGGGCGTCGGCGACGAGCCAGTCGTACCACATGCTCGTGAGGGGCACCGTGGCGAGGTGCCAGAGCGAGTGCGCGTCGAGGATGCGCAGCACGGGCGGAAAGTCAAGCAGCTCCAACAGCACCGACGCCGTGGTGAGCGCGAGGATGAGCTGGAGGCGTCGGCGCGGCTTTGCATGCGAGCTGGGCGGGCCGATGTTGGTGGACACGGGCACGGGCGGTGTTGCTGCGCCGTTGGAAAGCGGCGTGGGCGTCGACAGCGCCGACAACGACGGCTTGGCCGCACGCATGGCGGCGCGGCTGAATGCGCTGCGATCCACGAGCGGGTTGGACGGGAATGTCGTGGGTCGCAGCGAGTAGGTGAGCCAGAGTAGCGTATGCACCAGCCCGACCACGACGTTGGCCGCCATGTTGTACGCATAGTCGAAGCGGCCGATGCTGAGGTAGACGATGTGGAGCGCCAGTGCACCCATGCACGCCCTACGCAGCAGCACGAACCGATCGTTCCCGGGCGCCAGACGGAAAAGACGCGCTGCACTGAAGAAGAATCCGGACATGATGACGGCGGCGGCGGAAAAGTAGTCGAGCTTTTCGGTGACGGGCTTGTCGCGCGTGTGGAAGACGGCGGACCAGATCCACGCATTCATGCTGACGAGCGTGTGCACAATGTAGACGAGCTTGAGCGGAAACGCATCCGGCAGCTGCTTGCGGAAGTTGAAGAGCGCCTTGTAGTGGACGCGCAGGTTGAGCAAGCTGAAGAGCACCGACAGCGGCTCCTGCGCGCCGAGGAAGCGGATGAAGACCCACTTGCCGTGGAACTGCACCATCTGCTTCTGCACTGGGCGCAGCTTGGCGAGCTCCGTCTGGACGAGGGTGCGGATGCGCTCGGCGCGCGCCGCAGTCGAGATCGGCTGCTGCAGGGCGAGTGCTTCGACCTCGGCACGCGCGTCGTGCTCGATCTTGTGGACGCGCTCGACGGCGTCGTTGGTGATGCGATGCGTGCAGTGGTACTTGCAGTCGTCCTCGCATGTCCAGCGCGTGAGGCGCAGGACGAAGGGCAAGCGATGCGCAAACATGACGCCGTCGTCGACGCCGTCGCGGCACAGATCGGCGGTGCATGACGAGACGCACATGCGGTACTCGTGCGACCGGTCGCCTTCGGACGCCAGCGCCAACGGAGACAGCAGCACGGCAGCGAGCATGAGCAGCAGTAGGCTGAATGCTGGGCGCCGCGCGCGTGTGGAAGACGATCTCGGCGATGGACGCTGGCGTTCCAATGTCGTTGCAGAAGGGGTCTCGTCGTAGCTAGAAGCTCGTAGTGATTCGGCCATCCGCGCTCGGTCATGCGCATGTGAGGACGAGGCGTGCGCTGAGCGATGCGACCTGCGACGAGGGGCAGCAGGATGCGCAGCCCTGCTGGATGGACCTGCAATAGGATGCATGATCGCTGTTCGCCGCGGATGAAGTCGCGGAAGATGATGGCAGCTCGTTGAGAAGATCCAAGCCGGAGAGTGTTTGGAGCGGATTCATTTTCGACGCAACCTCCTCCTGCCTGGCCTGAGGAGCTCTCTCTCCACGCACTGCTCGTCTGCTGCTGGCCTTTTGGGTGGGCGCTGGTCCCTGCGGAAAATCGTGGAAATCGGTCAGCCTGGCAGCACTTTTGGTCAAAGATCGCGCGCCGATTCGAACTTGCGGTCGCCGGATGCCGGTGGAGGTTGTCACTCTTGGCAGGTCCGTGCCACGCCCACGCTTTCCACTCTGCGTCCACCATCACCTTGCCCACAATGGCGGCGTCGACATCGACATCGACATCGCAACCTCCTTCAGGCGCACCTGCTACGGGTCGGGGAGGGTTCGCCGCCTCCTCCAACACGGGCAGTGGCGGCAACTCCACCAATCAGCTGTACGCTCTCGCTTCGCGCGTGCCTCTGATCAAGTCACCGTCGATCTCGCTTCCCAAGCGCGTGACGCTGCCCGCCGATCTGCATCCGCTCCCACACGACATCTCGGCGTACTTTGTGTATCCCTTCAGTCTCGAGTCGTACGTGCTCGATCCCAACACCCCGTCGTCCACCACCATCGATCAGCTACTCGAAAAGCACAGCCAGTATCTCAAGCATCGAGAAGAGGAGAAGCAGAAGCACCAGAGAGAGATGCTGCATAAACTGGCGCCAGGTTGGCAGGGCGCAAGTGGCGTATTGCAGCCAACGTCAACCGCATGCAACCAGTCCAACACAGGTGCAGGCCAGACTTCGGACGAGGCTCAGCCACAGCAGCCGGAACAGCAGCAAGAAAGGACGCCGCTCGATGATCTTGCGGATCACCTCGCCCAGCTCGACGCCTTGCATTCACAGCCTCCCCCAGCCAACACCTAGATCACCCTCTCCATCCTTGCACCGCATCGAATCGCAATATACCCATATCCCTTTCCATTCCCCGGCATGGCTGTCTCCTCCCTGTGTGTCGCTGCTCCCTTCTACTGTCCATGGTGCCTTCGCCGATATCATCTCGCAAACCCTCTAGCAAAGATTCAATTAAATGCCGCCAAAAAAATAGAAAAATCGAAAAAATCGACACCAACAGGATTTGAACCTGTGCTCCCAGAGGGAATGGCATGTATTGTTGAGCAGGATTTGCTCTAGAATGCTGAATGATTCTAGTGCCACGCGATAACCACTCCGCCATAGTGCCTTTCTTGTCGGCGAGGCGGCGAGTTGACACTATGAAGCCTGATGGTCATTTGCTCGCTTGCTTAGCTCGGACGATTGGGCCACTTCATAATCATCAAGCTCCGTGACGCTGACAGAATAGATTTGCGAGTGTGCATGGGTCTAAAATCAAGAGTGGTGCTGCGACCGAGTCGGAACTTACGGCGACTGGTCCTTGCGGGTGGTGTTTTCGAGGAGCTGCAGCAGCAAGTCTTCCATTCGTTTGCCGCGTGCTTCCATGTCCTGCACTCGTTTCGCAATCGTACGCAGCTCAGCATCCAAGGTATCTCTGCCAAACGACGTGTCGACACCCTCGGCGCCAGTATCCTCGCTGAGCGCCGCAACGGCTGCAGCAGTGGCGGCGTCAAATTCCGTGGTGCGCTGACGACGTTTTTGCGCCGGCCGGCTACCGTCGGGACTCGAGTCGCGCGAAATCTCCTGCATGGGACGTCCTGATCGTGATCGTGACCGCGAGGGACCGGTCTTGGCACCACCCTCGACGAGATCGCTCGGATCTAGCACGCGGTTGAACAGCTTGGCCAAGGGTGAGCTTAAGGAGCCGAGCCCACGTGGCTCGTGTCCGCGCCGGAGCAGTTGCACGCTGCGACTGACGCCCTGTTCGCGTGTTCGGCGCGAGGATGTGCTGCCGCCAAATGAGGTCTGTGTCGTACTGCGCGGAAGCGGATCCTGGGTAGATGCAGCGACTGCCCCTCCCTTGGACGCGTTCTCGCTGGTGGGCTGCCCCCCTTCTTCGGGCTGGGGCGTCAGCCGACGTTCGAGCTGGGCCGCAGCCCGCTCCTCCCAGCTGCCATTCGCATTTCCATCCTGTTTCCCATCGTGATCACCGTGCGTTGCCTTCTTCGCAGTGCTGTGCTTGAAATCGGCGTCGACGACGTCGTCAGCCTCGCCTTCGGCATCGGCTTCGTCGCCCGATCGACCGTCGTCGACCGCCGACGGCAAGTCGTCCTTGTCCTCGTCCATCTGAAAGTCAAACGCAGCCTCGATGACGTCCGAGGTCGAATGGTCGAGTCCCGAGCTAAAGATGGGCAGGCGACTGAGTAAGCTCTTTCCCTTCTCCGCCGTGAGGCTGATGCCCTGGCCAAACACGTTGAGCTCGCAAAAGTGGATGAAGAGCAGGATGTGGAAGCTGGTGAGGCGGATGAGGAAGACGTTGATCTTGTGCAGCCAGCGCGGCGATACGACAAAGCTGAGCGGCATGACAATCACCACGGCGAGCAGATTGAGCGGCGGCTGGTACGAAAAGATGGCGTCGGTGGTGATGCCCGACATGGTCTTGCAGGCAAACTGGAACATGGCCTCCTCGTTGGCATTCATGGCCACCACCTGGAACGTGTTGCTCAGCAGCGAGATGAGCACGGTGAGCAGCAGCGTATTGCTCATGATTGTGTAGATGATCATGAGCGGCGGACCAAATTCGAGCGAGAAGCTCTGCGCCTCGTCAAAGCCGAGATACGAGCTGCCGAACCACACCTTGAGCATAAGCCACAGCACCGCCTTGAACTTCCACCTCTCTTCGGACGCGAGCGAGTAGAAGGCATACGCGAAGCCCGAGAAGCACACCATGGCGAGCACGGTGAAAAAGGCAAAGTCCGACAGCATCGCCTTGAGGCTGAGCAGCACCACGTTGTCCTGCACCAGCGAGCTCGCCACACGCGGACACAGCACGACCGCACCGAGCGCAAGACAGTCGAAGCTGAGATCGCTGCGTGCAGGCAGACCGTGCCGGAGCGCCGAGATGCGCAGACCAAACCAGCAAAACGAAATGATGCAAAAGCTGGCATCGATGAGGTTGTAGAGCGAGCCGAGGTAGTACGACAGGCCGTGCTCCTGCAGCTGTGCCAGCTCGTCGACGGCAAAGCCAAACAGCCAGATGGAGAAGAGCGTCTCCTGCACCGTCCAGGTGGGGCTGCCCTTCTGTGCCAACGCCGCGACGTAAAGCACGAGGATGACGACAAAGGTGACAAACTCGAGCTTGCTGCGGATCGAGGGCACGCGGAGGCGGAGGTGGTTGAGCAGAGGCGCCTTGGTCGGGTCGTAGATGCTGAGCGGGCGCTTCTTGTAGCTGTCGTTGAGGATGGCGTGGGAGGCCTGGATGGGCGACAGCACGACCTTGCCGTTCCAGATGCCGTCGATGCAGCGCTGGCACAACGGCGTGGAGATGAAGCGCTTGGCGGACGAGGCGATGGCGAGCTCGAGCGTGTTGGAGTATTGCTTGGGCGGGAGGCCGTGCGAGACAATATCGTCAAAGTCGACGTGGGACGAGGCGAGTCGGAGCTCCTTGAGCTCGGCATAGGTTGCGCCAGCGAGCGGATGGAAGCTGGCTGTGAGTGAAGTGACGAGCTCGAGGCCGTCGTTGGAAAAGGTGCGGAGGAGCTTCATCGCGAGAAGCTCGCAGAGCGCAGAGCGGGTGTTGTTGACCGACTGGAACGCCAGATCGCGCGTAGCCTCGCGCTGAAAGTAGATGCGGTTGAGCATGAGACAATAGAGGATTGCGATGGACCTGAAGTTGCTATACTTGATCGCCAGCGGTCTCACGAGCGAGAAGTTGAGGTCTACCGACGAAAGCTCTTCCCAACTGAGATGGGTATCGATGGTCTTGCGGAGGTCGGCACGGATGAGATGGATGAGGTGGAAGACGTCTTGACGCTCTACGACCTTGATGAGGTTGACGCCGTCCTCGCCCTCGGACTCAAGGAGACGGTCGATCTCGTGTGCGGAGGCCTCGGTGGTGCGGCGTGCGGTGCTGGAGGTGCGTGTATGGGCGGTGGATCGCGGCAGTGTCAGCGTGCCTGCGCTGCCAGGGTGGCCGGAGGAGGCGGCAGCAGCAGCAAGATGTTGCTCGGTCGAGCTGATGGAGAAGGCCGAGCTGCGGGGCGATGTCGAATCGAGCAGATGCGGGTTGATGTGATCTTCCGGTCGTGGCTGGTCGGGCAAGTGACGAAGCGAGACATGGCGCTTGTGATGGCTGCGACCGCCGCGCAGCGAGTTGGCGGATGCGCGCTGCGAGACCGCCTTGGACATGGTGGCCGAAAGCGCTCCACAGCTCGATCTATGCGCAGACGGTCGACGGCAGTGAAGCTGAGCTGTGGCTGGGTGTCGGGAGGCAACGAGCAAGGAGCCGCCGGTGGCATGAGGGCTTCCGGTTCCAGTGGCTCGTGCTTGCGCTGAAGGCTGCACTGCACTGTGCGGCGCGACTGTGCATGCGTGGGCGGGTGTTGTGTGTGCGTGTGTTTGTTGAATTTTGGTTCCTTTTTGGTTCCTTTTTGGGCGCTTTTCTGCCTCCACTTCAAGCAGGGCGAGGGTGAGGGTGTCGCTCAGGGCGGCGCGGTGTTGATTGATGCCTTGTTGCCTTGCCCAGCAGCAGAGCCCCGCTGTCTTGAGCTGTCACAACGCGCCACGCTCGCCGAGTCCCGCGATTTTCGACTCGGCTGACGCGCTGGTTCATCAGCTGTCGGAAGTGCAACACGCCGCTCGCTTCTCTTGGCGCCCCGTGCATCGTCAGCATAGAGACCGACCGACCCTCTCAACGACAGCGGCACCTCCTCTCCGCCCTAGCCTTGATCTAGCAGGCTCTTGTGCGCGTGCACCGGCATCGCGACCTCCAATCTTCAGCTCGAGAGCCGAACATGCTGCGATCGTAGTCGTGCATCCATCGTCGTTCTTGCCCGGTCATTGCTCTGCATCTACTCCGCTCGCTCGCTCGCTCGCTCGCTCGCTCTTTGCTCTGTCAAGGGTCGTTGCCGGTCGCCATCATGTCGCGACTCTATCTTCGGCTGCCTAATCTGCCGTCGTTCCACCATGCCATCACCTCGTTCCTCGGATTCATGGATCTCAAGATCGGCGCTACCATCCTCACCCTCTTTGCGCTCTTCAACAAGACCGCCGGCATCTACGGCATCCTCGCCGTCTTCCAGGGCGGCACCTTTTCCCAAGTCGCGCTCTACCTCTACTCAATAGCCACCATCGTCATCTTCCTTTGGGGTCTCAAGGGCATCTCGGACGAGGATGCGCAGCACGTCCTCACCTACGCGCACCTCTTTACCGCCGACCACATGATCTCCACCTTCTGGACGCTCCTCTTCACCTTCAACTGGTTCTACTTCACGCCGCACGATGGCCGTCCCACCGCCAACCAGTCGTCGTACCAGATGGGGCTCATGGACCTCATCGAGTCCATCGAGGCGCAGTACCGCACGCCAGAGCAGATGGCGCAGTTGCACCACGACAAGCTCACGCCAGAGCAGCGCGTCACCAGCGCACAGCGCATCTGGAAGGAGGAGAAGGACTTTTCGGCCGGCGTGCTCACCCTCGGCTGGTTGATCAAGCTCTACTTTGCCCTCGTCCTCTACTCGTACGCCCTCCACCTCCGCCACGGCACCTACCGCACCCTGCCCCTCTCCAAGGCCTCGGCAGCCTCGACTTCGCAGCGCTCCGGTGCCGGTCGTGCAGAGTACCGCTACCATCCTGTCGTGGGCGACGACGAGCTCGAGAGCTGGAGCGACGACGACGCCGATGCAGACGCCCAATCGAACCGCAAACCGGCCGAAGCAACAGGCGCGGGCTCGTCGATTCCACAAGCGGGTACCAGCACGGGTGGTGCGAGAGCTGTCATGGACCGTTTGGCCGCATGATGTCGCCTTGACTCGGACAATATGCTTCTGCCACCCCACTCTCCTCTCCCATTCACGCTACAGTAATAGGAAGCTGAACAGCCTCGGATGCTTGGCTAGACACATGACACGCACCATGCGCTGTGATGACCGGAAAAACGTGTGATTCCGGCTTCGGCTTCGGCTGTCCGACCTGATCCGACACGACCCTGAGTGCTCTCGGCGGCCTTACTGAGTCGAGTGTTGGCCGAGCCATGCTTTGCTTGAAGTGGACACGATTCGGCGGGGGCAAGCGATTCGCATCGATGACACGCCGATGAGGGCGAGTATTTCTCGCCGATCTGCTCAATCGGGCCTCGGCCGAGCTTGACTCAAGATCACGTGAATTTCTACTCGCCTCTTATGAACGGCTGTATGTGAGCGTTCAAATTCGAATTTCGAGTGGCTCGAAGCAACCTCCTCGCCCTCTCAGACAGCAGTCAGCGTTCCGCCCGCAGTCGAGAGGCCGATGTGGGCATGGACGAGAGTGGCTCCGCTGCCTTGCGTTTGGGCCTGGCGACAATGCAGGCAGCAGAGCGCGGTGTCCTCGTCAGCTGGGCTGCTAGTGCAACCGCGAGAGTGGGGCTGCAGCGCCAAATCTTCGAGGCTGCGAAGGACCGAGCAAGCGGGCGTGGAGATTTCAATAGCTGAACGTGGGAGAGTGGCTCTGCAAGCCTGTTTTGTGGGTCGGGGCGCACGAAGGCAGCTTGGCCGGTTCGTGGCTGGCAAGCGCAGGAGGGTCGTCGTCGTGTCCGACACTTTGGCTCCTGCGACTTCCCATCACCAACCACCACCCTTCGTCACCTCGTTTCGTTATACTTCAAGATGGTCTCTTCGTCGCGTCGCGTCCAGCGCAAGGCTCACTTCGATGCCCCCGCTCACATCCGCCGAAAGATCATGTCGGCCTCCCTTAACAAGGAGCTCCGATCCGAGCACGGCGTAAGTATGCCATTTCCAAATCGGCTGCACCACCAAACATCGATGCCATTCCGACACTACACGTTGCTTCTTCCGACACGATCCGTACGACAAGCAGCACTTGCATTCCACCTTGCATCCCAGCATGAGCATGTCCTCCACCGCTTGATCGGCCATTCGACAACAATCGGCACACCAGAGTTTAAGGCATAGCCAGGACGCATCGGGATAGGATGGTATACAGGAAGCTGCGGCGATCGCTCTGTAAGCGGCGGAGGGCTGCGTCAGCTGTCAACTCCGACTCGCACAATGGCCAAATCCATGTATCGAGAGGGTGATGGCAGATTCGGCCGCATGGCGCACGGAAGGATCAGCTTCAGGGACGCCGAGTGATGCCAGAGGATGTGATCAGCCTCGCGGATGATGGATTTGCGCGCTACGCAGTCGGCTGCATCGACTCTCCTTGATCTACATGGATTGCAGACATGATCCGTGGCCTCGACAGCCCCTACTGCGTACCGCCTCGGGTCATATTCGGCCAAGCCAGGAAAGGGTCGCCGGCGATTTAGCTGGAAAGTCTTCCGCTCAATTGTCTAGCACAGATAAAATTATGGGAGGGAATCGCAGGAGGGTGTGAATGATACAACGCGCCGATGATAGAGTGGCGCAGATCTTGGAGACCTTGTTCCAGCACATGCTCAAATCAGTCGGGCGGCTCGCTCCAGCACGGCCTGTTCAGGGTCGGTCTGAGTGCTTTCAACTCGTATCGACACGTTCCTTGCGCCATGACTCCACACCACTTTCTCGCGACAGACGACCAGCGACAAACCGTTCGATGTTTGCGACAAACCGTTGATGTTTGCGACACACATCTCAACAGCTCCGCGACTCAGTGGCATCGATGTTGATCGTGGCTCGGCAGAATCCGATCCAAAGACCTTGCTTCTAACCTACTGTCTCTATTCGTTCGCACCTGCAGATCCGCTCGCTCCCCGTTCGCAAGGACGACGAGGTTCTGATCGTCCGTGGCTCGCAGAAGGGCGCCGAGGGCAAGGTCACCCAGGTGTACCGCAAGAAGTGGGTGATCAACATTGAGCGCATCCACCGCGAGAAGGCCAACGGCGCCACCATCCCCCACGGCATCCACCCCTCGAACGTTGTCATCACCAAGCTGAAGCTCGATGAGGACCGTAAGAAGATCATTGCGCGCAAGTCGGGCAGCAAGAAGGAGGGTGACGTCGAGATGAAGGACAACTAAGAAGCAGGGCTTGATGTAGCCTTGTCTTTCCGTGTTGTGTTTTTCTCTCGCTTGTTCCTCCCCCTTTCCTTTTCCTGCGCACCTTGTATCGGCATACACCCTCATCGTCCACCCCACTCCGCCAAAGATGCATAGCTGCGGGCCCTCGGGCTTGAGCGTGCATTCGCGGCGGTCAAAAGGTCTCCTTGGCGATGCGACGCTATATCCGCAATCGCTTTGTACACTGTTCTTTTTCCCTCAAGCATCCCCTCCTCCCTTCACGACCAGGTGGGATTGTTCTCTTTCACCAGCCGACGTTGGCAATGATGCTGGGCCGTTGATCTGGCTGCTTCGGTTTCGGCATTGTGATGGCGTCGGTTTTGGCGCATCTGGTCTGGGTTTCGACGCCCGCACTGCATGCACACCAACATGCACTCTACACACGTATCTAGCCAGGTGGCAGCGCACGACAGCCGTGCGCTGCTTCACACCCACCCCAAAAGAATCCCAACACTACTGTGATCCTATGTGCATTTGCTTGCGATGGTTCCCCACGATCTGAGAGCGAGTGAGTGGAAGTGCGGCGTGGGGTGTGATTTTACGGCCTTGTTTTTCGGCTCGCATTTCGGTTGGCGGTGCAAAAGTGTCTTCGGAAGAAGAGGTCGACTCCGAACCGAAGCAAGCGGACGGGAGCGTGTGGGCAAAATGATGCAGGACCGACAGAGGCGCATCGGCGAATTTTGGTTCCATCGTGTTAAGCCGCGAGACGGACTTGCTTAGCGGCTGTCGATAGCCGAAGACGCAAGCTCGTCATTTTTGGCATGCGTGCCGCCACGAAAAATTCGCATCGACGCAAGGTTGGGTCTGGTGACCGTGCCGTCGATCCAAGCGCCAAGCGCCGACTTGAGAACAGAGAGCTTCGAGCTCCAAGGCCACGGCTGTTCCGACGACGCAACACAGTGGCAATGGAGCAAGCAAGCAAAGAGCAAGAGCACAGAGCAGCTCCAGCAAAGGAGCTGAAATGGGCGCCCGCCGCAGTCGATTTTGGCGACCCCACCGGCCAAGTTGGGATGGACCAACGTCACAAAGTCACAATTTCATTCCATAGCGAGAGGCAGGCGATGGTGCCATCGACTGTTGGGCTTGCAAATCCGAAACGCACGTCCGGCTCGCGTCTCAGCTGGCTGCCCGCATTGCTGAGCTTCTGGAACGCTTCAAGCTTGCTGAGCATGGCCAAGACCCTCGTCGAGCTTGGTGGGGTCGGCTTGTGCTTGATGAAATTGGCTCGAGGGACGCTGTGACCGTGGTGCCGGCCGTGGGCAGCAAACTGGCTCAGCTGTCGAGAGGTTCGGATTTTGGCTCGCTCTGCGCTCTGCCGAGTCGGATTTTCGGTGGCGCCGACTGGCTCCCACCCAATTTTGCTTGGCGGCGCAGCGCAACACGGCGTCGATTCGGCTCGCCCGCTCCCAGGCTGCCACGCTCCCACGCTCGCTCGCACGCAACCCACGCTTGGTCGCTCGCACATCATCTTCGCCGTCCTCCTCCACCCTCTCTACCCTGCCTCCCTCTCTCCATCTCCTTGGCAATCTCCTTCAAGCGTGCCATCCGCAGCGGACCCTCAACTGGCCGTACACACGCGAGCAAGACCCTGCCTCTCTCCATCTGCACTCGCGATAACGCCATCCTTTCGTGCTCCTGCGCACGTCGCCAACGCTGCTTCCACGTTCCAACAACGCAAGCAGCTCTTGGTGTTTGCTCCACCTGCCCGCCGCCGGCACACTGCACAGCACATCACCTCGCTAGTCTGCATTTCCACGCACCGATCCGCATTGGTGCAGCTCGCCGCATCGTCTAGCTTCGGATCGCACGCTTCCGCAGCGCACTGGAGCTCGAGCATCGCTCATCATCTCGCACTGCCATGCACCCGCTGCTGCGCACATAGCGGCTGAGCTCAAATTCCACCACCATCCCCCGCATCATCGGCAACGCCTCGGCTCGCTCAGACGCTCTAAGTCCGAGTCTGCAGCAAGACGCATTCGCCAAAAAAAGATGGTCTCTTTCCAGCATCCATCTCCCTCCTCCTCCTCCTCCACAACATCCAACAAGTGGTCCCAATCCCACACCGATCACTTCGACCACCATCACAACTCTTCGGACGCATCGGCTGTCGCTTCGTCCTCTCGTCATACTACCGACTCCTCGCTGCCTCGATCCAAACACGATCCCGCTTCCACACCGTGCGCCTCTTCTAGCAGGCGGCGTGGCTCCGCTGTGTCGCCTCCATCGTCTCCTGCACAGTCGTCACGCAGCGACAACGAAGAGGACGACGACGACCACCATCTCCAGTCAGACTCGTTGAAGGGCAGTCAGTCCCTCCAGCACTCACACAGATCGGATCATCCCACCACCACAGCCATGGCTACCCTCTCGGTGCACACGCCTCCAGCCGTACATCAGCCCGACCCCATGCTCTTTGCACGCGCAACCAACAGCCCCCTGCAAAAGTCCATCGCCTCGCTTCGCGCCGCCTCGCCTTCGCCTCCTCCTTCGGCGCCAGCTCCTTATACCCAAAATCCAGCCTCCTCGTCCCTGGCAAACGTCACGGCGGGCGATGGCTGGGCTATCATACCCAAGAGCGCCACTGCGCAACCATCAGCCGCTACCCAGGCTCCATCCCCCGTAGCCTCCTCCGCGGCGACAGCAGCACAGCAATCCGCTGCTTCCGGCCTCCTCGGTCTCAGCCAGGCCGCATACGCAAGTGCCGCCGCCGACCTCTCCAACCGCCGATGCGGCCCTGCCGACGCCTCCGTCAATTTTGACGTGCCCTTTGGCGAGAGAGCCTCGCCCGCCATCATCTCGCTCTCCCAGCGTGGCGCAAGATCCCTCAGCCGCAGCGCCACCCGCCCGCCCAGTCCGCTCGCTCTGTCCCCCGCCATGCCGAGCGAGGCGCTCAATCCGTCCGGAGCGCATCGCGGCGGTCTGCGTGGCTCCGACGAGGACGTCGAGATCGCCGACAAGGACGTCCCCATGAACACAGACGAAGACAGCTGCGCTTCCACCGGAGCAACGCCGCTCGTGCCACCCGCAACGCGCAAGCTTTGCGTCCGACACCAACGCATGGCCGACGAGGGCACCACCGCCCGCCTTCAGAAGGTAAGTTGTGAACCGCCATCCCGCACCCCTTGCCTCTTCCCCCGCTCTCCTCCTTTCTTCTACTTTGCATCCTTCGGCACGAGCCCAGAGAGCCGTCCGAAGTCATGCAGGTCAGGCAGCATCGTGTCGTCCACTGTCTCCTCGCGGACGCTCGACGCTGCCCATCGATCAGCGGGATTCGTCTCGTTGCTCGTGACCCTTGATCATGCTATAACGAAACACTCTGTTTGAAGCCTCGACCTGCCTTATAGGTCGTGCGCTATAAGTGATGTGGCACATTTCCAGTATTGCAACCTCGGCTTTCCTCCCTCTTTCCGTTTCATTCAAACACGCCAAAAAGGAAAAGGCCAGATTGCTGACTCCAAGCCATGTCTTCTCTTGTATCTTGGATCGTCCTTAGTCGATCGAGAGTCTGCCCCTGTCCGATCAGACCGCCGTCAACACGGTTTGGTCGCTCTTCTCATCCTCGTCGCATTCCCGCAGAGCCCTTATCCTACAGGGCATTCTCACCATGTGCTGCTTCAGCCAGCTTTCGCTCCTCTCTTCGGAGCTCGCACTGGCCATCCGCATCGATCCCTTCTCGCTATTCCCGCGCGAAGTCTCGCTCAAGGTGCTCGGTCATCTCGACGCCATCAGCCTCGGCCGCGCCGCGCAGGTAAGCCGCTCGTGGAAGCAGCTCGCCGACGACGACCTCCTCTGGCGCAACATGTGCGAGCAGCACATCGAACGCAAGTGTGAAAAGTGCGGTTGGGGTCTGCCGCTCCTCAGCGAACGTAGACGTCGAGCTCCGGGCCCTGCCGTCCAGCTCGGCACACCCGAGTCGCGCGACCTCAGCTCCGACGGCTCCGGCGCCGCCTCGTCCACAACACCGGGCACGCTCAAACGCACCATCACCGCCGCCGCCAACGCCGCTGCGCTCGAAAAGCAGTCGCGATCGCGCGGATCCAGCCCCACACCCTCGTCGTCCAATCGGGCACACTCGCGCTCCGTCTCTGGCCAGCGCGATCCGCAAATGCGTGATCGCGACGCGCCGCCGCTCAAGAAGCAGCGCAGCGGCCTCAACGGCGAGGCTACCGCGTGTTCGTCGACGGGCACCGTCCCCAAGACGCGCCCGTGGAAGTCGGTCTACTGCGAGCGCTTGGCCATCGAGCGCAATTGGCGTCGCGGAAGGTACACCTCGCGCACCCTCGCTGGTCACACCGACGGCATCATGTGTCTGCAGTTCAACGAGAACCTCGCGCATCCCGCCTTCCCCGTCGTCATCACCGGCAGCTACGACCGCACCGCACGTATCTGGAACCTCGAGACCGGCGAGATGCTGCGTGTGCTCGAGGGCCACACGCGTGGCGTGCGATGTCTGCAGTTCGACGAGGCCAAGCTCATCACTGGCTCGATGGATCGCACGCTCAAGATCTGGAACTGGCGCACTGGCGCCTTGATGAGGACGCTCGAGGGCCACACCGAAGGCATCGTCTGTCTTCACTTCAACGAGGATACCCTTGCCAGCGGCAGTGCCGACAGCAACATCAAGATCTGGAATTTCCGCACCGGCGAGTGCTACACGCTCCGCGGACACCGCGACTGGGTCAATGCCGTCACGCTCTGGACGGGTCCAGCTGCCAAGAAGCGCCAGCAGCGGCTGCGCGAGGCGCTGCGTCAAGGCCAGCCTGCAGCCTCAATCAAGGACGAGGATCCGCGCGCGGCCGGCACCTTCCTGTTCTCCGCTTCGGACGACGGCTCGATTCGGCTGTGGGATCTTGGCCTGCGCGAGTGTCTGCTGACATTCGAGGGCCATGTCGGCCAGGTGCAGAGCCTCAAGCTCGTCATGATGGACGACGAGGCGGTTCGCAAGCTCGTCGGCGGCGCGGCTGGCGGTGTGGGCGACGAGGGCCAACAGGCTCAGCGCAATGGCACGTCTCGTCGCGGCTCGGTGCACGCAAATGGCGACGACGATGCGCCCGACGCGGTCGAAAATGGCGACCAGGACATGCTTTCGCTCGAAGACCAGGAGTCGTACTTCCTGGGCGATGCGAGTCTGTCGCATTCGCGCCGGCTGTCGGGCGGGCTGCCCTCTGCCGTGGGCGCTGCTGATGTAGGTCCGGGCAGCGCTAGAAATGCAGCTGGGCGTCGACCGTCGAACGCGTCCGAGACGGGCGAGAGGTTGTACGGTGCCGCTCGACGTAGCGTCGCTGGGCCATCGCCGCTGTCGTCTTCTATGGCTGCCTCGTCGTCGTCGTCGCAACAGCGACAGCAACGCCGACGCATCGACAAGACGCTGCTGCGTGTGCAGGAGCGACTGTGTGCAGCGGGTCTCGTGGACCCGTTGCCGCTGGATGCCGAGATGGGCGACCTGGACCCGAGCATGCGTGGCGGTCGTCATGGCGGCGGCAACCGGTCGGGCGATGAGTCGAGTGGGCCATCGGGTCGCGCGGGCGAAGGCGAGAATGGTGCGGGCGCCAACGGCGAGCGACACCACGCCAAGCCGCGACCGGTGCTGATCTCGGGCTCGCTGGACAACACGCTCAAGGTGTGGGACGTGCGCACGGGCAAGTGCATCCGCACGCTGTTTGGGCACGTCGAGGGCGTGTGGTCGCTGGATGTGGACAAGCTGCGCATCGTATCGGCGTCGCACGACCGCACGATCAAGATCTGGGACCGCGACACGGGCCTGTGCCAGAACACGCTCGTGGGCCACAAGGGCGCGGTGACGTGCGTGTCGCTGACGGACGACAAGATTGTGAGCGGTTCGGACGATGGCGACATCAAGGTGTGGAGCTTTGCGGCGAATGCGGCGGCGGCTGCGTCGACGTGTGCGCCGGCAACGGTGTCTGCGCCGCCGACCGCGCCGCACGATGGGCACTCGAGCTGATGGCACCGGAGTGTGAGTTGTAGCATGCAATCGCAGATTCTTTTTCACGTCGAACTTTGTGGGTGTGTGGTGTGCGTGGTGCTGGAAGGAGCCGATGAAAGTCACAGACGTCATGAGCGTGGCAAGGGCCGGTGTGGGATGCGGTGATGGGTGCGCGGCAAACAAGGGGTGTGGACACACACGGAGGCACTGGGCGTGGGGCTGTTTTTGAAAGGCATTGGAATTGGTCACAGGAACGAGAGAGGGCTAAAATGTAGCTTGGGAATCGGGCTGGGATGACGGATCGACTTGGTGTTCACTTGGCGGGTCTGATTGCGCTTGGTCTTGGTGGTCGTGTTGTTCGACTGCGTCTGCCACTTGTTGTTCCTCCTCGTCGTTGTGCTGGTCTTCGTCCTGCTGCTGTTCTTGGGCTTCGTTCTGGGAGTTTAGGTACTGGTCGAGTTCCTGGGTGGGTTCCTCTCCCGGGAGGGGAGGTTCCTGAGTCGCATCTCGTTCGCGGAATCTCAAATTGGCCTCGTAGAACTGGAGCAACTTGAGCGGACATCTGTGATGCGCTACGGTGCTTTCGAATGCGAGTTTGTCGCCGTTGTCGAAATGCACAAAGACACGGATCTTGTTGTCGCTCATCTTCTCGACGCCCTCGATGCGGCGAACGATGGGATCCCAATCGGCGATCCTTGCGTAGCGCTTGCGCAGTTTCTCGAGTCGCTTGGCATGAAGGTGTTGGGTCTCCAATAAAGCTCGTTCGTCATCGGCGAGCGAAGGATCGCTTCGAATGCGTTCCAATTCGGCATCTTCCTCGTCCAGTCCCTCGGCATCCGGCGAGACCGAGCGCGACACTTGACCGTTTGTCCTCTTGGAGCGTTTTGTCGGGATGGAAGATTCGCGTCGAGTGCGCTTGGTCGGTTGCGGAGTGGATGGCTTCTTCTTCTTGCCTTTGACTCTTTGCACCACGCTCGTGGGCAGTTGAGCCCAGTATTCCGAGATCATCTCCTGCGCACCCCCCATATCGCTCTCGAACACCCACGTGTTTTCCGTATCGGGATAGCCCTTCCACTTGACAAAGTACGACAACTGACCGTCGGTCTCCTCGGTCGAATGGCTGACGATGTATTCGATCTCATACTCGTCCTCGGGTTCGTCGGATGCCTGCTCACCCTCGCCACCAGGAGAGGTGGTGGTGACGGCGTTGGCTTGATCCACCATGGTGACGTCGTCGTCGTGCGCGCTCGATGGACCTGCAACGGATGACATTGCCAGATGAACAGGTGGGGTGTGTATGTGTGTAGGGAAAAGGTGGGTCAAGATGAGGATGGGCGGTGGAGGAAGAAAGGAATGCGAAATGGATTCGCCCAAAAAGGCTCACAACAGCGGCGCGCGGTTGCGAGAAAAAGCGCGCGGGCTCGAGCGCAGCAGCGACCACGAGTCGCGTAAAGCGTCAAATCGCGTAGCCTTTCTTTCGACTTCCTCGACGCGCCGCAAGCTAACATGCTCTCGCCTTGCCTCACCCCTACACCCACACGTGCACGTCGAAGCTTCTCCACGCCTTTGGACATTGCCTTCTACTTGTCAAGGTGGTCGTGTGCAATCCAGTGTGCCACTACGCTCGCCATATCCTCGGAATGCTTGAGACAGAACGCATGTGGCGTCCCCACCCTGCAGTGCGTAGCAGTCGCCCTGGCACGGCCGTAATGGTACTGAGCTGCGCGCTCGCCGTTGCCTCTCGAACCCCTCGTCGAGTCGTCGGTCTCGCTCTCGCTGCTGGGCTCTACCACCTGCGCTTCGATGACGATCTCTCCGTTCGGCCGACGAATCGCCTTGGCGTGGCGAAGATCCGGAATCGAGCCGGGCGAACTCCGATATTCGGACACCGAGAAGCTTCGCGTGCGCACATGCGAGCCCCGACGCGATCCTGTGGGCTGTCGCGCAGCACCACTGAGGCCGAGCGAAGGCGGGAGGTGCACTCGCTGCAGGCTGAGCGTGGATTCGACTTGCGAGCGGATCCAACCGGGAGCCCAGGCGTCGGTCTCGTCCGCCGCCCAGTAGCTGCGAATCTTGCCGCCGCGATTCGAGGTGGTGAAGGCATGCACCGCGTCTACCGTTGGTGGGTCTAGAGCCTGGACCGTGGTGAATTCTTGGCTCGCCATGCTGAGGGCATTGGATACTGCGCCGGGGGTGGTGAGTAACTCGGCCGTTGCAAGCGCTGCTGCAGTCGGCTGTTGCGTCAGCAGCCGGATCATCCACACGAGCGTCCAGAGTGGAAGCATCGATAGCAGCAACAGTGGCAGAGGGAGAACAAACGTTGAAGTGACGCGGTTGGCGAGCAGCTTGATGCGACGCGCATTGGGTGTGCGTCCAATCCATGCGAGCGTTGGGAAGAGCAAGTGCAAGCCATCCACTGCATCCGGTCGAGCCTTGAGCACCTCGGTGGCCATCCATGCGCCAATACTGTGTCCCACCACCACCACCTTCGTACCTCCGTCGGCATATTGACGTTTGATAGCATCCAATACGCCGATCTTGTGACGTACTTGATCCGTTAGCGATGTTCCCCATCCCTTGGCAGCTTGTGTTGCATTCGTTGCGTTGTCGCCCCAAACCGCATTCGTGCCCACACGCGGCAGCGGTGCATGACCCCGATGCGAAACCGCCACGATCTCAATCCCCACCCCAGCGAGGTGCTTGGAAGTGTAGATCGAGTGCAGAAAGTCGATGTAGTACGATGCCACACCGGGATTGCCCGGGATGAACAGCAGCACTACACGCGGAGGCGTAGAGGTGGAGCTAGGCCACCAGAGCGTCTGCGCTCCCCCATACGCCGTCGTGAGCGGCAATGCCAGACTAGACGCTAGCGAAGCAGAACGCATCCTCCGTGATTCCAATCGTCTATCCTTGCACAGTGTGCGAAAATTGCGAGCTTCCTGCCGTCAAAGATGGTGGTGCAAAGCGCAATGCTTCTCGCGTCTCACGCCGCATTTCGGCATGCTTCCAGGCCCGTGCGTAAGCAGCCTAAATTTTCACACACCGCCCCCTTCCCCTACGCTTGGCCATGTGGAGCAACCTCGCCCGTCACGCAATCTCGCACTCTCACATAGAACGGCCAGGGTATATGATCTTGAATTGGATCCGATGCTGATGCTGATGCTGATGCTAGTAGTTGAACTCGATGCATATGCTCGCGTATGTGCGGCAAACTCCTTAGACTTTGCCTTCCTTGCGACCGGAGCTCGCGCCTTTGAAGAGCTTGCCGAACACCGACTCGCGCTTGTGATGCTTGGTGTGCGCTCCCGACGCCGCCTCCGCACCGTTGCCGCGCAGCCGACTCGCTGTCCGCTGCAGCATGTTGGGCGGCGGTGCGGTGGCAGCAGGTTTGGAGCCATCCTTGTCATCGCCGCCACTAGGCACCAGCGTGGCGGTGGTGGCTGACGACACCGACCGCTGGCCCGGCGACGATCCATTCAGCGTCATCTCGGCACTTCCCGCCGCTGCAGCTGCAAGGCCACCATCTCCTTGCCTCCCGTCCGACGGCTTCGACGCTGGCTTTGCTTCGTCCTGGTCTGCCGCCACATCCTCGGCGCTTAATCGCAAGCTCGTTGGCTCTTCCGCAGCTGCCGGTGGCTGCGTCGGCGAGACCATTGGCGACACCTTTTCGCCGATCGGCGCCAACGACGACGCAGGGCCCGCAGCACCGAACGCGTCCACCTCGCCTCCCGCCCGACCTCCGCCATCCTGCGTCTCGAACGAGACCGACTTGCGGTGGCCCAGTGCATCCACCGAGCGCCCGCGGCGGCGTCCAAAGCTGCCATGCATCGCGCCGCCCTCCTTGGCGAGCGCGTCGTCGTAGCTGCTGAAGCGTCGCATCAGGCTCGTATCGTCCTCCTCGGTCGCCAGCACATGATGACCATCGATCGAGACGAGCTTGGTCGAGCGTACCGATCCCTGCGGCGACGGCAGCGAGACGACGCCGGTAAAGTTGCGGAACGGATCGAGGCGCTCGAGGTTGGGCGTGGTGGTGCGGCTGTTGATGGTGCCAAAGTCCCACGACAGGTAGTGCTGCGTCGAATGGATCGAGGCGAGTCGGCGGCGCTCCTGGCGCTCGGCCAGCGGCGGCAGCCCGGCGAGGATGGCCGAGATGAGAAACTTGGGCGCCTTGGCCTGTTTGAAAAAGCCGTGCGACAGCAGCTTATCCGCCGTCGGTCGGCGCTCCGGATCCTTCTGCAGACACTGACGCACGAAATCGTCCATGAGCTTCGAGTATTTGTGCGCGCCACCTGTACGGTCGAGCTGCGGCGGCTCGTCCTGCATGGTGCGCATGAGCACCTTGACCGGATTGAGCTTCGAGTTGGGTGCGCGGCCCTGGGCGAGCTCGAGGGCGGTGATGCCAAAGCTCCAAATGTCGGCCTTGGTGCCGTAGTGCTTGCGCTCGATGACCTCGGGTGCCATCCAGCACGGCGTGCCGACAAAGCTCTTGCGCTTGCCCTCGCTCGAGACGGAGCCGGACGACTTGTCCGTGTCGCCGACAAACACGCCGACGCCAAAGTCGCCGAGGAGCACCGTGCCATCGTCGTCGACGAGGATGTTGGCCGCCTTGAGGTCGCGGTGGAGCCAGCCGTTGATGTGGAGGTAGTTGAGGCCCTCGAGCGCGTGCTTGAGGACAGTGGCGATGACGAGCTCGTCGAAGCCCTCTGGGTGGGCGAAGCGCATAATGTCGAGCATGGAGCCGCTGCTCATGAGACGCGTGGCGATGTGCAGCTTGGCGCCCTTGACCCAGCAGCCTCGTACACGCAGGACGTTGGGGTGTTTGGAGAGCGACATGAGCTGCGTCTCCCTGCGCAGCTCCTCGGTGTCGCGGCCGTATGCCTCGAGATCGATGATCTTGATGGCGCACGCGCGGTCGAGCGGCTTGAAGACGCCTTGATGCACGACTGACGAGGCGCCAAAGCCGATGACATCTCCGACAATGTAGTCGTCGCCGTTGGCCGAGTACATGGGCTTTGCGATGGGATGAAGAAGGAAGCTTTTTGCCGTCAGAATCATGGCGCATAGCTGTGAGAACTCGATGTTGGCGCGGGCGTGAGGAGGGAGAGGATGTGCTTACCCAGTCATCGTACACCGAGCCGATGTGCATCGCGGCTCGCATCTTTGCCATGCGGGAAGAGGTGGCATCCTTGTCCTTGGCCGATTCGCGCGAGATGCTGCTTCTTGGCGAGCGTGCGGGGGAGGCGCTGAGAAGCGAGTTGGGAGCGGAGGCGGTGCTCGCGGTGGACGCGGGAGCATTGTTGGATGAGGCGCTGGCAGCGTTGCCTGAATGCGGAGCAGGCACCGTACGGGCGCTTGCGCCGCTCACTTTGCGCAAGACGTCCATGGCCGCCGGTTGTTGGATGGCTACTGTTGCTCCCCTCCACACGGTCGGATGGGCGACGATGCCGGTGATCTGCCGTTGCGGTAATGTGCACGAGAAGTGGGCAGTGGCTGCTCGACTCTGGCTTCAGCTCGGACCACGGTTGCCAATGCAGCAGGTTTGCCTGGAGCTTGACTGAGGGAATGAAGCGGCGAGCTCGGGAGCGAAATAGACGAGACTTGAATCGAAACCAGGTAGCGAGGAGAATGGGCCGCGTCGCCAACGATGCCAGCCAGCTGCTAGCTCGAAGGGAGGGGGGGGGTGGGCGCGAGGCTGTCGGGTGGACCGACGCTGCGATGGAGGGCGAAGCGGAGCAAAGAACGATGATGAAGGGAAAGGAGGAAGCTGCAGAAGCTCGAGACGAACAGCAGCGGCGTCGGGAACCGTTGAATGAATGCTGCGCGTCCTCGTCTCAGGGTTTCAGTGAGGAAAAAGAGCCGAGCAAAGCAACACCTGGCAGCAGCAGCATCAGGCAGCCCGCCACTCTAGCAAATGCGCCAACAAGCAGCAACAGCAATCACCTCGCCTACGGCCGCAGATGAGCATGTGGAGAAATCGCCTCGCCTCGCCTCGCCAAAAAAGCCTCGCCGCCACTTTGCCGGAAATGAGACAGGCAGGCAGGCGAGGCTGGGGCTGCAGGGCCCCTGCAGCTTTTCCATCGCAGTTCAGCCTTGGCAGGCGACCAACGAACAAGAGCGCGCACGTTCTGCGAAAAAGAAAAGGGAAAAAACGACCCGCGTGTTGAAATGGTGGACGTGCCCCTGGCGCATGCTGCTGATCAGCTGTCACTCTGCTGCTAGACGTTGACGAGCCACGTCAAAACGCGGGCAAGCCGAAGCGCCAAGGCGGATGCTTTCCCGCCTTCTCGCTCGCTCGACATGAAGAGTAACTTGGCTCTTTTTGGGAAGCCGCTTTGGCGTCGGATTCGCCGATGCTGAGGGGTTCATGGACGGCTCAGCCGACGCTCCGGTCCAAGGTGAGAGTTGTTCGCCAAACGACAGAAAGAGCTATTCTACGCAGGAAGACCGATTCGGATCCTCGGACGCTCCAACCGCTCCGCTACTGGCTTCACAGGCTTCACAGGCTATGCGGACGGGCCGTAACGAGAGCTCATCTATCGCTCCATGCCAGCACGAGGCTCCATTCGAAGCGTATCTCATCGTGCCCGGCCCGGGCTGTCGCCGAGGCGCTGCAGCAGCAGCAGTGTGAAATGAAGCTGCAACGCAACCGCCTACGTCAAATTGACCGGCTCCATCTCGGTCTTACGAGTGCAACAGCAAGCGCCCTGAGATGGCGTCTGTGCTCACCGTCGAGACGCCATTAATGGAGGTCGTCACGACTGCAACGCTCGCTGCAACAAGTGACTGCATGCTGCAGAGACACATTAATGACCTCTGCACGGCCCTCCCGCCGGTGTTGCAATTTTTTCGGGCTACGCGCCGTTGCGCCCAGCTGCGTCGGGCTCGGTGGCGATGCAGCCCAGCCTAAAATCAACGCCAGGCTGTAATCCACTGCTGCTGCGCTGCCGCTCAAATTCAGTTCATCCCTCCAGCAGCAGCAGCAGCAGCAGCAGCAGCAGCAGCAGCAGCAACCGGCGCTTCGGCCGCAATTCAGGATTGACTCAATCCGCACTCCACTTTCTCACGACTTGCAGCCGGCCCGGCCCAACGCCAGCCCAATCCTCAGCAATCGCATCGCAGCCACGACTCAGCTTCACTCTCGCCCGCTACATCGGCTATCCCTGCCTCGAGACCTGCCTCGAGCGAGAGCTCCTACACCATCACGACCCGAGCACTGCTGCTCTTCGCCCGCCCAAGCTCACACGACCCCGTGCTGCACCAGCGCTGAGCTTGTCATCCTGCCTCCATCGCGCACGTGTGCCTCGGATCATCGCCCTCGATACTCGATACGGACCGAGTGACGCCCTTTCCCAGCATGCCGACTTCTCATACTTGATCGTGCCGTTTTTGCTTCCACCCATTTCGCCGTGCTTCGGCGCGGTCCCACTCGTCCACTGAACGCCGCTCCCACCCTCGTAAACCGGTCATGCTGCGTAGTGCTGTCAGTCGCACAACGCTCAAGGCCGTAGGCCAGGGCGGCCTCGGCGGCAGCTCTGGCCATGTTGAAGGCATGCATCCCAATCTCGGACTGCACAACGCTGCCGCCACGGGCAACATCGGCCTCGTCAAGTTCGCCCTCGAAAACGGCCAGCCCGCCAACAGCAACCTCAACGGCATCTTGCCCCTCCATGCCGCCTGCTCGGGCGGAAGCGAGCAGAGCGTACGCATGCTCATCTTCCACGGCGCAGACGTCAATGCGCCTCGTCTCAAGGCCAAGGGTTCCACCGGCCCAGGCGCAGAGGGTTCCACCCCACTCCACTTTGCTGCTGCCAATGGCCACCTCGGCATCGTCCGCATCCTCCTCGAAGCAGGCGCACGTCCCGCTGCCGCAGACAAGGATGGCCTCGTCCCAGAAGCACTCGCTCTCGGCAACGGACACACAGAGTGTGCCAACCTCATCCGCTCCTGGATCTCCGCCTACGGTTCAAACGGCCTAGCCGGCATGGTCGAAGCGCGAGAGACCGTCAGCGGCGACGTCACCCTAGGCCCCGCCGCCTACATTCGTTACGCCGCCTCCGGCAGGAGTCACTCTCCACTCTCACCCACCGCTGCCTCTCAGTCCAACGGCTCAGCTCCAGCCGCTGGCAACACCTCCTTCTCTGTACCCAGCACGCCTCAAGCCCACATCGGTCTCAACACACAATCATCTTCCGACAACCTTGCTACCACCAATGGCCCCAGATTGGCCGGCTCGCGTTCAGCCACGCCTTGCAAAAATGGTCCGCTCGCAAAGACCAGCTCGAATCCCAACCTTCGCAGTCAAGCCACCTCCGCCGTCGCTACGCCACATCTGCCCCTCGCTTCGCCCTCCTCTCTCTCAGCTTCCACTTCACAGGGAGCGCAAAGAGCCGCCTCTCGAATCACTGCCACACCAGGGTCCACGCTCGAAACCAGAGATGCAAACGGCCAGCTACCTTCGACCGCCAACAGTGCCACCAGATCGGCGTCCTCCAACAGCACTTCTACAGGCGCCTCCAGCGCCAACATCAGTGCCTCCGCATCAGGCAGCGTACGCGAGTCCAAACGTCGGCCATCGTTACCTTCCATCTTGGAAAAGGCCGCGCATCCCGCCGCTTCGCTCCGCGCCGCCCTCGCAAGCGGTTCATCATCTCACATGGGTGGCAGTCTGTCGCAGGCATCCTCCAGCAGATACATTGACCATCCCTACGATGCTTCCACAACGAGTCCGGGCAAGAAGCACTCCAAGCTCGCCGGCAAACGCAGCCTCTCCAACATGCTCAGGAAAGCCACGGGAGGATCGCATTCCAGCACTCATTCTGCCACACTGTCTCCATCCATGCCCGCCTCTTCGAGCTCCTTTCTGGCCGACCCGTCTGCCGCGAGCAGCATAGGCGGCCGTCTCCACTCGGGACCCATCAATCTCGATGCGCTCTCCAAGCCCGGTCGCGTCTCGCGCAAGTCCTTCGACTATCCACGCCCTTCCGCATCGACTCTGCAGAGAGGCGCTCGCCGCCACGGCGCCAGCGAGAGCTCGAGCGAGGATGCAGACGCGATTCTCGCCGCCGCAGGCCAGCCACCTCTTCCTCCGCTCGACCAGCAGCGCCGCCTCCGATCCACTTCGTCCTCGTCGTCGCTCTCGGCCGCTCGCGATCCTTTGTCCGCCGGCAACACGATTCGACGAGCGCGCGCAGGCTCCAACGACCAGATCACAAGCAATTCGGCTCGCATGGCACGGCTTCCCATGAGAGGCAACGCTTCCCTCGATCTTCTGCGTCCGGGCAGCCACGGTCAAGCCGAACCCCACGATCTCGGCTCATCTTCGATCGACGCCACACGCATCGAGCGCCAGCGAGCAGGTTCGGCCGGCAGCCGTGCGGCTGCCAACCGCGACAGATCCGTCAGCGTAGCCAGCACACGCAGCGCCGACACGACGGATCAAGAACGCAGCCGAGCCAGCTCCACCGCAAACCACACCGCTGACGATGATGATCTTCAAGAATTCCTTCACCACGCAGACCCCGAGCCGGGCGACTCGACGCTCGATGCCGAAGACCGTTCGCACGCACACCAGCTTCCGGCAGCCCTGCGCAACACGACGGCTCCCAAGCAGAACGATGCAAGAGACACAGCTTCATCGGCCAGGACCAGTGCTGCGCTGGGCCCCTATGGCGCATACAATCTCAACACTCGCGACCGATCCGGAAGCCACGTATCCACGCTCAGCTCCGGCTCGCATTCCGGCAGCAGCGCAATCGGAGTCGGCGTTGCATTCAGCGAGTCGCACTCGAGGGACTCGCCCAGTCTGTCGGCGAGCTATCAAGCCCTGTCCATCGCCGAAGAGAACGGAGTGGCTGCTTCTGCCGCTGGACTGCACGCCACTGGCTCGTCCTTGGCAAATACCCGACCAGCTCGTGCCCCGTCTGTTGCAGACAGCCTGACGAGCCAGGCGTCCTCGTCGTCCTTGCGATCCAACTACCTCTGCGCGGCTGAGCAGGCGCAGGCCATCTTGAACCACGACGCCCCCTTCGCTTCCGACGGGCCTGGTGGAACGAGCACATCGCTCGCCGCCCAGCTGGCGGCATACGGAGAAGCGCTGGCGCTCGAGAGAAAGCGAGCTGGTGATACGCGCTCGGGTCCTTCGCCGAGCCTGAGTTCTCGCGGCAGCAACGCAGCGCTGCGCTCCAAGCTGCCAAGCGTGAGCGAGGATCACTCGCCTTCGCGCTCGGCAAGCCACAGCTCGCACAGCTTTTCCGCCAGCGAATCACGCACGCCCAATTACCCGGCCACCGCGGCGCAGTCGTACAACCGACGCGTTTCTCGTAGGCCGCATAGCAGCGAAGGGCGCCAATCCCAGGAAGCGGGCCAGCGTAGCGTTGCTGGGTCGGCCCAATCCTCTTCGGACCGGACGAGGCTGAATGAGCGCATTGCCGGGGCAGCAGGTCGAGGACAGGATGGCGACGCTACACAGAAAAGTGCATGGCTCGAGCCTCACGGCCTCGGTGTGGAGAGGCAGCCGCCGGCCGTCTCGCCAAAGCTTTCTGCTGCGAGTGCGCTTGGCTCTCCCATGCATCTCCAGTCGTCGCAGGGCTGGGCGCGGGACGACGCTGCTGGCGAAGCCTCGGAATCGTCCAATGCATCGAGGATCACGCCATCCTCGACACGAGATGGCCGCGACCCTGCGCCTGCTGTGCCGCCCAAGGACCAGCGAAGACGTCGTCACGAACCCGTCACGCTTCACGGTGGAGCTGGAGCACTCGCTCTGGCTGCAGCAGCCAAGCCGACGCCGGCGGTCGACATGGATGACGGCGACGAAGACGATCCCAAGACGCCCGTGCTGGGAGGCAGCCGTGCCATGCTGGACAAGTTTGCCACGTCGCCGCGGAGCCTGCATCGACACAGCCCGTCGATGCCGACGGAGCTGAGCTCGTACACGGCTGCGCGGAGGGAGCGCTCGCCTGCCGTGGGGCTGGGCGACAGCGGCGGGAGCAGCACGGCGAGCTCGACTCCGCCCGTGCCGCCTCCGCGCAAAGAGTCGATCAACATGGGCGAGTTCGGCGAGCTCGGGTCGCTGGGGCTGGAGGAGCCCATGGCGTCGGACAGGCGGATGCTGACGCCCGATTCGGCCACGTGGTCGTCGTGGCGCACCGCCGGTGCGGCTGGCGGCGATGGGCAAGACGATCTTGGCCGCGACAAGACCGGCGCTCGATGGGAAGGGCTGCGCAGGCCGAGTCTCAACATGCTGCGCAGCGCCACTTCGTCGTCGACGCACTCGCCGACGCCGAGTCAGGCGTCGGACTCGTACGGACACAGCCGGTGGTCGACCGACGAAACGGCGGGACGAGTGGACGTGGCTGGCTCTGGTGCGGCGTCGCAGTCCGCGTCGGGAGGAAAGCGCGGGCTGGTGCGCAACCTCATCAACAAGGCCAAAGGCTCGGCATCGTAGTGGAGCTGCGGACGAGGCGGAAGCGGATGCAATGATCATGATACCCCGTTTCGCATGCAGTGATGTGGCTCCGGCCGAGATTGGGTGGAATGAGCAGCGGAGGCGGAAATTGAGAAGAAGCCGAGAAAGGTGCGTGGCACGGACCAGCCCGCGTCCTGTGGATAGCCTAAGGCGCGGCAACTTTGTCCTAAAAGTAGAGTCTTGGAGGAGGCGAAACAGAAGAATCGTGGATGGATGCACGGATGCACGTTGTCTTGCTTCCATCCACTCGGTGTATTGGTCAAGATGAGTGAGGCACCACGACGAAGTGCGCGCAACGCCGGTAAGCCTGCTGCCCCTGCTGCTGCTCCAAAGCCAGCAGCCAAGCCAGCGGCGGTGAAGCGTAAAGCCGACACTGAAGCGGATGGGGAGAAGAAGGCCAAGACCAAGGCTTCTGGCGTGCTCAAAGTTGGAGATCCTCTTCCGGCACTGACGCTCAAGACGGACGAAGGCAAGGACATCAACACAGCCGATCTGAAGGACGTTGTCATCTTTACGTGCGTATCCTTGTTCATCCTCGTTCTTTCTCTTGCAAACGGATGTTGACATTTCTTTTGGTGGGGACAGGTATCCGAAGGCTAATACGGGCGGATGTACGACTCAAGCCAAGCTGTTCCGCGATACGCACGACGAGTTTGTTGCTGCCAAGTATGCCGTGTACGGATTGTCGAACGACTCGCCTACGTCGCTGGCCAACTGGAAGGCCAAGCAGTCGTTCCCTTACACGCTCATCTCGGACCCGCAAAGGGAGCTCATCAAACACCTCACGGGAGCAGCGGACAAGACTCGACGAAGCCACTTTGTGGTCAAGGCGGGCAAGCTGGCGATGAGCGAAGTGTCGGTCAAACCGGCCGAAAGCGCTCCGGCTAGTTTGGCATTTGTACAGAACAACTAGCGCAGCTTGAGCGCCGGACCCTCGCGAATCGAAGTTAGACGTGCAGACAGCGAGGTGAGCTGCGTCGTGAGGAAGCGATGCACTCGTACGTCCTCTTCGGCGTGCGAAGCGTCGACAGCCTGATCCCAATCATCGGGTGTTTCGGTGGACGGTGCTGTAGTGGGAGGAAGAATGTCGGTCCGCAACAATAAGATGGAGGCTAGGTACGATTCGTACGGTTGAACGCTGGATGGTGCCGTAGCGTCTTGACTCTGAATCATGCCTGCCAAGGTGGGTGAGATGGGCAGGTACATGTACGCCTTCCTGGCTACTTCCCACGCTGCAGCACGCACGGTAGGCACAGCATGCAGCACCAGCAACCTCTGCCATCCATCCATCGTGTACTTGCCATTCTCGTTGCGCAGTATCTGCGAGAGCTGTAACGGGTTTGCCCCGCGCAACGCTGTGTAGACGCGATCACAGAAGCGCACATGTGGCTCGAGGTGCGTGGGATACAGTGCGAGCAATTTGGTGCGCAGCAGCCTGTACTCGCGCAGCCCACGCTGCGTTCCCGCTGCATCTTGCGCATACTGGCCCAACCGCACCGCACGTCCCGACAGACACAGCACGTACAGCAAGTACATGGAGCACATCCTCGTCCTTCGCTCCGACGCATCGTACATCTCCAGCCCGAGCATCTGCGCCAACTCGCCCACATCGCGTGCAGCATCGCTGGAGTCTTGCGGCACGTCGAGATACAGCTCCGTGACGAGGCGCGGGAGGGTGGCCGCTAGCTGAGGCGCATCGGCACATAGCAGCGCGATCCAGGCCGAGGTCTCGTACACGTCGACTGCAAATGCGTCGGTGCGCTTGCTCGCCACCACCGCCTCGCGCAGCTTGCGCACCTGCAGCATGAGTTGCGCCAGCTCCTCGTCCGCCGCCGTCGCTGTCGCAGCACCCACCCGCGCTGCACCGAGGTAGGTCGCCGAATACAGCACCGAAAGCGGCGGCGTGTGCGCAGAGATGAGCGGCAGCACGCGTGTGGTGAGCCGGTCCGAGATGTAGCCACGCAGTTCCGCTTGGACGGATGCCGAGGTGAGGTCCATACTCCCCTGCGACGCGAGCTCACTCGAGATCGACGAGGATGAGTCGAGGCCACGCGAGGGAGAGGCGAGTAGCGCTAGTCGGTCGAGAGTCTTGCCGCCGAGAGGACGAGAGGTGTCGCGCGCTTGAAGGCCGTCGCGACGAGCAGGTGCGTCGCGGATCGAAGCGGTGCGCATGGTGGCCGTGAGCGCAGCCATGCTATCGTGTTCGGAAGGTGCGGATGTGCGTGCCCAGCGCGAGCCAGATGAGCCTGCACCGGATCGAGCCGCGCCGCTAGCTTCGACTCTGGAGGAAGGCGTGGGAGGTTGTGTGCGCCATGCGGAGGTGGAAGAAGAGGGAGCCCATCGACTCTGTGATGCGCCGCTGGTTGACGGCGACGACGCGTTTGCTGGCCGTGCGGGTGCGGGTGTGGATTCGGATGTGGACGACTGCGCGGCACGCCGACTCGCCACTCGCGAGCTGGTCCAGCGCGGTTGCTCCATCGCTCTTGCAGTGCTGGTGGTTGCAGATCACGTTGGCCAGCTGCCGAGGACGAAGGTGTTGGTCGAGCGCGAAAACAACCTCCACACGGCGCTTTGAGAGTGGACCCTGAAAGGCGCAAGTAGCGCTCCTTCTTCTCGCCACACCACCAACCCAGACCATGCCGATGATCACTCCGGCGCTACGACGGGCGCAAGCATCCTCGGCCGCACCTGGGCTTGCAGCCTCCACCGCCTCCACAGCCACACTGGCGACCCAGTCGCTCCCACCGCTGCCGGCGATCGCGCACGATGCAGATACGCTCGCGCGCGTGGGGGCGCCTGTGAAAAAGATCCACTCGGAAGAAGACGTGCATGTGTGGCAGCAGTCGGAAGCGTATAGGGTCTACACGCTCTTCGTACAGCGCATCTGCGAGGCCTGTGTCGGCAAAGCCACTCGTCTCCCTCCCTCCCCCTCTCCTGCTGCGGACACGGAGGGGGAAGTGGGACCGGTGGAGAGACTCGTTCGGCTGCTATACGAGCTGAACCGTTGGACGGACGAGATCGAGCCGCACGCCAAGCCGCAACGGTTTGGCAATCTGGCATTCCGTGACTGGGGCGCACGTCTCACGCAGCGCATCGACGAGCTACATCACGACTTGTTGCCGTCACATCTGGCAGCGTTCGCACCCGAGCTGGGCGCGTACCTGCTCGATGCATTTGGCAGCTTCACGCGCATCGATTACGGCAGTGGGCACGAGCTGGCGTTCTTCGTGTGGATCAGTATCCTGTACCGGCTCGGCTTCTTCGGCGAATCGACTGCGAATCAAGTGGCCGATGCGAGCGTCGAGGAGGTGCTTGGGCTCGAGGTGTTTCCGCTGTACCTGCTCGTGGTGTGGCGGTTGCAGGATCGGTATGGCCTGGAGCCTGCTGGTTCGCACGGTGTGTGGGGTCTGGACGACTTTCACTTTCTTCCATACGTGCTTGGAGCTGCGCAGCTGCGCAGTCAAGCGGCGCTACGACCCAGTCACATCAACACGGTTTCCGCGCACGCCTCGATCCTGCACGACCAGCTGGGCAGTGCGCGTGATCCCGCCACGCTCCTATCGCGCTCGCTGCAGCTGCCCACCTCGCTGCTGTGCGATGGTGGCGAGGCGGTGGTGCCGAATCTGTATCTGAGCTCGCTGCTGCGCATCCAGGTGCTGAAGCGCGGACCGTTCCACGAACACAGCCCGCTGCTGCACGACATTGCCTCATCCGTGCCCAACTGGATCAAGCTGCATGCAGGCATGCTCAAGATGTACGCCGCCGAGTGTCTCGCCAAAAAGGTCGTGGTGCAGCATCTGCCCTTTGGCAAGGTCGGGCTCGTGTGGCCAGACAACCCAGCGCCAGTGGTGGCGAATGCGATGGTACCACCCGCCAGAGGCATGGCACTGGGTAGCAGACAAGGAAATCTGGGTAGTCTAGGCGTTCCAACCGCCAGACAGGGCGCGACTATGCCACCGGGCAGAGCGACCGCAACACTAGGCCAGACGGTGGCATTGCCACGAACAGTGCCACCTACACGCTTGCCACCCAGCACGGCGGCGCGCACACCGCTTCCACACACAGCTGTGCCGCGTCCACCGCAGCACGAACGGCCTCCTAGTTCGTGAACAATTCAGCGGAACACGCAGCAATACAGACCGCAGCGAGTGCGATTGAATCGAGAGCTAAAATACAATGGACGATCGAGAAAGCCGAGAGGCGGGGATTAGGCGGCTCTGCGCAGCGTGACCTTCATGCTGGAGCGCGAGCCCGAGGGCGGCAGTGCGTCGGCTGCTGCGTCTGCGGCTGTTGCGTCTGGGCGGGTTGGCGCCGGTTCGGGCGAGGCTGATTCGGTGTACTGCCTCAGACGCTCTGCACGGTCGCCGGCGGACGCGGCTGCGTGCGGTGGTGGCGAGTGGTGTCGGTCGTACGTCTGTGCGGGCGCAGCATACGCGCGTGCGTGAAGATGAGCGGGAGCATGTGCGTGTGATCGCGGCGGCGGTGGTGGGTAGTCGTCGTACGCGGCATATGGCTGTCTGGCTGGCGCTGCTGACGAGTGCGATGGCGCGCGATACGAGGCGCTTGATCCCGGCGCTGGCGGGTAGGCATAGTCTGCATGGGCACGACCCGCAGGTGCTTGTTCAGCACGCATAGCGGGAGAGCGGTACGGGTCGTCGCGACGAACGTCTTCGGGCGCATCGTAGTGGTGCGCCTGCGCGGGCGGAGGCGGGTAGGGCGCGACAGAGGGCGTAGCCTGCGACTCGGCCTCGAGACGCTCGTAGAGGATGGCGCGCTCGAGACGCATGCGCTGGATGTTGCGCTTGATGCGCAGCGTCTTGAGGTGCAGCTTGTCGTTCTCCACCTCGATCTCGCGCACCTTCTTCTTGAGCTCCTTGTACTTGAGACGGTACTTGGCGGCGTCGCCCTGGATGGCCACGGTGGACGAGTACGCCTTGGACTTGGTCTTGACCGGCTGCGTTGCCGGGGTGGGGGCCGACATGTTGGGCGACGCGTGTGTTGGTACTGATGCAAGAAGGGGTGATGAGGAGGATGGCAGGTGGGTGCTGCGGGCGATTCGAAGAGTGTTGGTCGGTGCGGATGCAGCGGAGCGGAGAGTCACGTGCCGGCCACCGACAGCGCAGCGGAGAAGCTCGAAAATTGCGCCCAAAAAAAGGCGGCAGCACAGCGCTTTATCGACTCGCCAAAGCTGCGCCGCGCTCCAAAGCTGACTCGAAAATTTGGAGCGTTCTGACCTTCCAATTGGCAGTCAAGGCGGCAGCAGCAGCAGCACACGACTCGCCTGGCTTCTGATCATCATCATCACCACCACCACCACGTCCTCATCATCCACAATAGCATTCGACCATGTCGTCGTCTGCACCCCAACCCGTCGCTTCGTCGGCGCAGGCCGCTGACCCCGTCCAGAGCCTCACCGACGCCGCACAGAATGTCGACCTGAACGCCAAGCCCAAGCAGCCCAAGCAGCAACAGCAGCCACAGCAGCAGCCAAAGGGCGAAAAGAAGCCCAAGGCCAAGAAGGAGGGCGCCGATTCTGGTCCCAAGGCGCCGCTCGAGTTCACGCCTAAGCCTGCCTACTTTGACCACCGCATCGCAATGTTTGAGAAGCTCAAGGCGGAGCAGGACGCCGAGTTTGCTGCCAAGCCGCGCCAGCCCATCACCGTCACCATGCCCGACGGATCGAAGCGCGAGGGCACCTCGTTCGAGACCTCGCCCATGGACATTGCCAAGGCCATCTCCAAGTCGCTCTCGGAGCGCATCGTCATCTCCAAGGTCGACGACACGCTGTGGGACCTCGAGCGCCCGCTCGAGGCCGACTGCAAGCTCGAGCTGTTCGACTTTGACTCGCCCGAGGGCAAGCGCGTCTTCTGGCACTCGTCCGCCCACGTGCTCGGCGAGGCGTGCGAAAAGCACTACGGCTGCCACCTGTGCATCGGCCCCCCGACCGAGGAGGGCTTCTTCTACGAGATGGCCATGGGCGACTCGGGCGACCGCATGATCACCCAGACCGACTTTGGCGCGCTCGAGACGCTCATCAAGAACGCCACCAAGGAGAAGCAAAAGTTCGAGCGCCTCGTCGTGAGCAAGCAGCAGCTGCTCGAAATGTTCCACTACAACAAGTACAAGAAGCACATCATCCAGTCCAAGATCCCCGACGGCACCTCCACCACCGTCTACCGCTGCGGACCCATGATCGACCTGTGCGTCGGCCCGCACATCCCGCACACGGGCCGCATCAAGGCCATGACGGTGCTCAAGAACTCGGCGTCGTACTTCCTCGGCGACCAGAACAACGACTCGCTGCAGCGCCTGTACGGCATCTCGTTCCCGGACGCCAAGCAGATGAGCGAGTACAAGCAGTTCCTGCTCGAGGCGGCCAAGCGCGACCACCGCAAGATCGGCAAGGAGCAGGAGCTTTTCATGTTCCACGAGCTCTCGCCCGGCTCGTGCTTCTGGCTGCCGCACGGCGCACGCATCTACAACACGCTGCAGGAGTACATCAAGTCCGAGTACCGCGGGCGCGGATTTGACGAGGTCATCACGCCCAACATGTTCAACTCGAAGCTGTGGCAGACGTCGGGTCACTGGCAGAACTACAAGGACGACATGTTTGCGCTGCCCGTGGACAAGGAGATGTTTGCGCTCAAGCCCATGAACTGCCCGGGCCACTGCCTCATGTTTGCGTCGCGCGATCGTTCGTACAAGGAGCTGCCGCTGCGCCTGGCCGACTTTGGCGTGATCCACCGCAACGAGGCGAGCGGTGCGCTGAGCGGCCTCACGCGCGTCAGGCGCTTCTGCCAGGACGACGCACACATCTTCTGCATGGCGAGCCAGATCGAGCAGGAGATGGCGGGCTGCTTCGACTTCCTGCAGCGCGTCTACGGCCTGTTCGGCTTCACGTTCAAGCTCGAGCTGTCGACGCGGCCGGAAAAGTTCCTGGGCGATGTGGAGACGTGGAATGCGGCCGAGGCGAGGCTGGCTGCTGCGCTGGACAAGTTTGTGCCGGGCAAGTGGGAGCTCAACCCTGGCGATGGTGCGTTCTACGGCCCCAAGATCGACATTACCATCTCGGACGCCATGCGACGCCACCACCAGTGTGCTACGATCCAGCTCGACTTCCAGCTGCCGCAGCAGTTTAAGCTCGAGTACCGCACCGCCGTGTCGCAGGGCGGCGAGACGCAGGCGGAGCGACCCGTGATGATCCACCGTGCGATCGTGGGTTCGTTGGAGCGATTCATTGCGATCCTCACCGAGCACTTTGCTGGCAAGTGGCCGTTCTGGCTCAGTCCTCGCCAGGTGCTCGTGGTGCCCGTCACGGCGAGCGTGTTCGACTACGCCAAAAAGGTGCAGCAGCAGTTGTGGGATCAGGGCTTCTTTGCCGATGTGGATCTGTCGGACAACACGCTGCCGAAAAAGGTGCGAAACGGCGAAATCGCCCAGTACAACTTTGTCTTTGTCGTGGGCCACGAAGAGATGCAGACCAACAGCGTCAACATCCGCAACCGCGACGACGTCAACCAGAAGGGCAAGGCGGAAACCATGCCGCTCGACAAGACCATCCAGCTGCTCACCAGCCTCAAGCAAGAACGCCGACTCGAGAACAAGCTTGTTTAGACTCGCAGCCCCATTTCAATCGCAGTAAACATGTGAAGCAAAACGGTCGGAGGTATCATTTTCACATCGTCGTGTATTTACAAAGCGTGAAGAGGGTGAGGCAAGGTGAATTAGAAGAGAAGGCCGCCTAGGAGCATGCCTCCGGCTAGACCGCCTAGGATGGGCAAACCTGCACCTCCGTAGGGTCTACTGTAAGGCCCCATTGGTCTGGCGTAGGGGCCATATGCACCGTACGGGCCACCTACAGTTTGGTACGGGCCGTAACCGAGGGTTGCACCGTAACCGAAAGCGCCCGGAGGCGGGGGTTGGGCGAAGATTTCTCTGCCCTGTTGATCCTTGCCTATGAATTGGGGTTGACCTGTGCGGGTGGCTGTGACGAGGGCTTGACGGATCATGGCGTGTTGCTGCATAGCTCTCTGTTCCGCTTCTCGCTGAGCCTTTCGCTTGGCCTCTCGTTCTTCGTGCGTCGTATTGGTCATCTTATCCTTGAGCGACCTGCCGAACTTCTTCAAGCCCTTGGGCTGCGTTGCTCCCGCGGCCGAGGACCCATGCGGGGCGTGCGTTTGCTTGCGGGGCGTGTCGTCTTCATCGTCGGTGTCGGCATGAACCATCTGTTCGCGTTCGATACGTTCGTGCTCGCGGCGGATCTCGTCCGGATGCTCGCGCTGGAACTGTTCGTCGTCGAAGGGATGCACCCAGATCGAGCGTGGCGGCTTGGCGAGAGTATCGACGAAAAAGTTGTGATGCGTCGACGGATCCCACTGTCGAATCCAGCCGTGCGGCAGCGGTCGCAGCATGTCCTCCATCGACTTGCGCGTGGCGGCCGCATCCTGGGCAGGAACAGCCAGATTGCTCGATGCGGTGGCAGTGCTGCTACTTGCTGCAGCGGCGGTGGTGGTGGAGGAGGAGCCGGCAGCTCGACCGCTCACCTGGTCGTACGAGGGCGGCGCCTCAGCAGGCTCGGTAGTCTTTTGCGTTGACATTTCGTAGCTTCGTGGTAGTAGATGGGATGGGTGAAGAGTGATAACGGTGGGTAATGAGGAGGAGGCGACACCCTTGTTATAGCTCTTGAGTGGATGGCAAGCGGGTCTTGGCGGTCCAGGAACGCTGACGGCAGCTTTGCCGAGAGAGCGCAGCAGCGGTGGCAAAGTATCGCAAAAGTGGAGGCCGGCTGGCGGGCCATGTGGCGCTGCTGCTGCTCACCAACGTCACACTGCCACAGCCTTGCATCGCGCATCGCATCGCCGACTTCGCACAGCACAGCCGATCCCACAATTTCAACAGGATGTTACGCCTTCCTATCCGCACAAGAAGGTATTTTTCTTTTTGTTAGGTTTGTGTGCATGCGTTAGGTTTGTGTGCATGCAAATACCCGAGGGCAAAGCTCGGCCCAACTTTGCATTGGGACGTCGACGAAAAGTTGCGCCGAAATAGCCGTGGTCAGCCTGGCGATATGCTTGATACGACGCTTCGCCCCAGCTTACGAGCCTCTTACGCTCCAATCGACGTCGCAAGGCACTCGAAGAGCCGCAAACGCTTCGCATCGACAAGATGTAAGGGCTCAGACAAAGTGCCGTTCGGACGAGATCCGCGCACTCGCCATACACCACAGTGGAAGCAGCGGCCACGGTGAATAAAGTGACAAACGGCAGCCGTCAGATCACCCTCGATCCCCCAGTCAATCCCACATCTTCTCGCTCTGTAGCATCAGCATCGACGCTCGAGAGCCTCTCTCTCTCTTCAGTCTGAAGCTATTCCTCAACACTCACACTCCCGTAAGTCGTCGCAGAGCATCAAGCGCCGCCCCATCTCGGCAGCTCAAGCCTCGGAATTGGCTGCTCCGAAGACAAGGCGCGCGCGCTCTCCACTGCACCCTGGCCCCAACTTTTTTGCAGCTCGGCTTTTCCGTCGGGCGGCTGAGTGAGCGCCAACTGCGGCTGCATTTCAGTGAATTGAGTGTTGCTTTGCTCTGGCTGACCGCATCTCCTTTCTGCTGCTTGCCTTGCCTTGCCTTGCTCCCACCATCCCGTCGACTCTCGTCTACAGGACGTGCCTCTCCGACATCATGACCGACTCGGACGCCACCTCGGCCACCCAGGCCGCGCAAAAGCAGCTCCAATCGTCGTTGCTTCGCATCGCCATCATCTGCGCCTCGTCCATCCAGTCGCTGCGCGAACCCGTCCATCCCACCATCCTCGAAGCGGCGTCTTCGTCGTCGTCGTCGTCCAAGCCGCCCAACGCACACACGCTCTCGGCACAGATCGTCTCGGACCTCTCCCAGCTCCTCACCCTCGTACAGAAGCACTCCACCAACCTCGCCCTCGCCCTCAAACCCAGCGCCAAACCTGCACCGCCCACCGACGATGCCACCATCTCTCCCGTCTCCGGCCTCGATGCCAAGTCGCTCGAAGCCGCACAGGCTCAGATCGTAGCACTCGGCAACGACCTCCTCCCCAAGATCGTCTTCCTCGCAAAGAAGGCGTGGAAGGACCGCGAGGTCTTCCAGCACCGTCCCAAGCACGACAAAAACGACCCGGTGCAGATGGAGGAGAGGCGAAAGCTCGAGCAGCTCGCAAACGAGATGGGCGGTCAGCTCATGTCCGCAGACCAGCTCGGCATCCCGCCCTCCGAGCGCGACGACCTCGAAAAGAAGCTCGAGTACTCGCTCGGCAACTCCTTCGCCCGTGAGATCCGATCCGCCGTCGAAGACGTCCTCGGCTCCATCGCAGATCTTCTCCACTCGCTCCTCGACGACCGCGCTTCCAAGGCGCTCGAACATGCTTCCAGCGCACGCGACCGCGCCGACGGCATCCTCGCCAGCGTCAGTAAGAAGCTCGACAACCTCTCCCTCTCCTCCTCCTCCTCCACTCGCGACCCCGCAGAGCTTCGCAAGCGCACCCTCGCAGCCAACAACCTCGTCTGGGAGACGTGTGCAAAGTACATCGGCGAGAGGAACGCCGACGGCACACCACGCACCATCACCTCGGTCGCTCCCAACGGCGTCCGTACCAAAGTCCACGTCAAGGGCCTCAGCAAGTCCAACCTCGAGGCATGCAAGCGCTCCTGGAACAACCGCATCGAGCTCATGCGCGACGGTCTCGACGAGCTCAAGCAGGGCATCGACGCGGACAACGACCCTCACGCCGCCGACCTCGCCGCAGACGATGACGCAGACGAGTTCGCCTTCCCCGCCGCCACCCCGCTCTCGCCACAGCAGAAGGACCGTCTCCGCCAGATCTCCAACCTCGTCAAGATCGGCAACCTCGCACACGAAAACATCCTCAAGCAGCTCGTCAAGTCGCAGTCAGCCACCGCCACCGTTACCGCCTCCATCGATCTCGACGAGGTCGAAGAGCTCGGCAAGCAGCTCGAAGAGTCCCAGGACGAGCTCGTCGCCGCCTGCCTCTACGGCGAGGTCGACGCAGGCCTCGAGGCACAAATGTTCGACCACGATGCCGACGATGCCGACAACAGCCACCCCAACACCAACGGCAATGCTGACGACGACGACGCCGACGCAGACCTGACCGAGGAGCAGGCCATCGAAAAGGCCATCCTTCGCACCTTGGAGCAGTACATCACCGCCATCGTCTCGCTCTCCGCCTACGTCACCGACCGCGACGAGCTCGTGGACAAGGTGCACATCGCCTGCGCCACCGACGAGCAAGGCGACTTTGCCCACGTCTTTGCCGCCAAGTTCAACCAGCTCTCCAAGGTGCTCTCCGACGCCAGCTCCGACATCGTCATTCGCGCACCCTCGGCAGCCGCGCCCTCTACCAAGGCGGCTCTCCAGCACACGCCCACTCGCCAGGCCAACGACGAATTCAGCTCGCAAGTCTTCCTCCAGGAGCTCGAGTCCATCGCCGCCAAGCTCGGCTCGGGCGCCAAGATCACCAACCGCGCCATCGCCGAGCATCTCGACAGCGCCGACCCGCTGCGCCCCATGCGCGACGGCTACATCCTCCCCACCTTCAAGGACGTCTGCAGCCCAGACTACGCATCCACCTCGGCCGAGACCGCACCGGACGCAGAGTCGCTCTACATGTGCGGCAACTCGCTCGGCCCGCTCTCGCGCCTCACAAAGCGCTACCTCGAACAGGAGATCGAGGCATGGGGCCGCAAGGCGGTGCTCGGCCACTTTGAACACCCCTACGGCACCCCCTGGACGCAGATGGAGAAGCGCGTCGGCGAGCTCTGCGCCAACGTCGTCGGTGCCAAGCAGTCCGAGGTCGTCGTCATGGGCACGCTCACGGGCAACCTCCACTCGCTGCTCGCCACCTTCTACCGCCCAGCCACCAAGCCGTTCGGCATCGACTTCAACGGCGACGTCGACGCAGCAAAGCGCGACGCCCGCAAGACCAAGCACAAGATCATCTTTGAGCAGAAGGCGTTCCCCTCGGACCAGTATGCGCTCGCTTCGGTTGTGGAGCTCAATGGCTTCGACCCGGCCACGTCGCTTGTGCCCCTCGTGCCCAAGCAAGGCACCAAGACGCTCGAAACGGCGGACATCCTGGCGACGATCGAAAATTGCGGCAAGGAGGGCGAGACGGCCATCGTGCTCATCGGCGGCATCCAGTACTTTACCGGCCAGCTGTTTGAGCTCGAGAAGCTCGCGGCCAAGGCGCACGAGTACGGCATCCTGTTTGGCGTCGATCTCGCGCACGCCTTTGCCAATGTGCCGCTGGCGCTGCACGACTGGGGCATCGACTTTGCGTGCTGGTGCACGTACAAGTACGGCTCGTCGGGTCCCGGTGGCATTGCGGGTCTGTTTGTGCACGAGCGCTGGCACCAGCTTGACCTGACGCGCCAGGCGGGCTGGTGGGGCCACGAGAAGGAGACGCGCTTCTCGATGCCGGATCGATTTGTGCCGACGCGCGGCGCCGAGGGCTGGCAGGTGTCCAACCCGTCGATGCTCGACATGGCCGCGCTCAAGGGCAGCTTGGAGACGCTGCTCAAGGCGGCGGACTACGGCGAGCGCAACGCACGCGACGAGGGCGCAGGCGACGGCAAGGTGGGCCGCGGAAGCATCATGCCCATCCTGCGCAGCAAGAGTCTGCGGCTCACGGCGTACCTCGAGGCGCTGCTGCTCGAGCCCGGCTTTTTCCCGGACGGCTTCGACATCCGCGTCGTCACGCCGCGCGATCCGCTGCAGCGCGGCTCGCAGCTGTGCATCCAGATCCCCGACCCGCCCAGCGCGGTCGCAAAGCGCGAGCACGAGGAGCAGCAGCAGCGCCAGCAGGCCGAAAGCGCCAAGTCGAATGGCAAGGAAGTGCCGCCGCCCATCGATGGCAAGAGGCTCATCGCGAGGGCGCACAGAAGGGCCGAGAAGCAGCGCGGCCTCGTGGCGGATATTCGCGCGCCGGACATGCTCAGATTGGCACCGCTCGCGCAGTTCTCGACGTTCACCGACGTGTGGAGGACCGCCGACGTGCTCAGGCAGAGTCTGCTCGAGGAGGTGCAGGCGGATCAGAAGGCGTAGCAAGCTCGTATCGATCTTGGGATTGGCATAGAAGGTGGAATGTGCAGAGCTGCTCCGTGTGGCATGTGTGTTTTGTACGTGTGTTTGTATGTGGAGGAAAAATGTGGGTCTGTGCAGTTATGAATGCGGGTGTGCATCAGCTGAGCGGCAGATCGGCAAGGGTTTCTCGGAGAGTGCGAGTTGGGTCGTCGATGGGCTGATTTTTCCGGCGGCATTTGTGATTCCGGCGCCCGAGTCGCGAGGTTCCGAAGGACCGGTGACGGTAACCAGCATCTTGGCATCTCACTTTCACCATCATCAGTGGGCTAATTTGGAGGAGTTGATCGAGATGGCGGATACTTTGGGTTCTGGTGCGTTCAAGTCGGCGCGGGCGTCTGCGACAGCCTCTGCGTCTGGCTCGGGCAGCAAAGATGCCGTGCCGCGCTTTGGCGCATGGTGGACCATCATGCGTTCCATCGGCGACATGTCGCTACCCATCTTCTTCTCGACCATCCACGTCGCCAACACTGCGCTCGTACCGCCACCAACAACACCACTCATCGTATGCTCCAACCACAGCAACACCATCATCGACGTAGCCGTCCTCGCCTCCCACTTCCCCGAACGTCGTCCACTCCACTTCTGGGCCAAAGCGGGATTCTTCAAAAACCGCATCACAAGATGGATCCTCACCTCGTCCGGTAACATCAAGGTCGACAGACGCAACAAGAACAACCAGTCGCTCTTCCAGGGCACCTTTCGTGCGATGAAACAGGGAGGCGCCATCGCACTCTTCCCCGAAGGCGGTAGTTATACCATCCCCTACGTCGCCGACCTCAAGATGGGTGCAGCTTGGGCAGCGCTCGAGTACGCGAGGTATCTACAGCACCAATCCGATGGGGTGGGAAAGCAGAAGACACAGGTCGAAATCCTGCCAACAGCCGTGGTGTTTGACGATAAGAGCAAATTCCGCTCGCGCGCGCTGTTGCAGTTTGGCAGACCGATTCGTCTGGATGCATACATCGACGAGTTTCTCTCGGCACCTTCGCCTTCGGACGAGCCTGTCAAGGGTGCCACCCAGCGTGTCAAGGAGGGCGGAACCGTGCCTGCAACGCCCGAGAGCATGACGCGCTCCAACACCAGCACGGGCACGGGCGCACGCGGCGCTCCAGCCAACATCGATAGCTATGCGAGTCCGGCCCACCGCGCCGTAGCGCGTCTCACGGCCGATCTGCAGCGCGCCATCGAGGCGCTCACGTTCAATGCGCCGGACTGGGAGACGTTCCAGGCGGTGCGAGCCGCTCGCGAGATGGTGTTCGAGCTCCACCCGCACACGCTCGGTGCGCTGCATGCGGGGATGGACGAGCACGTCGAGATCTCGCGCCAGCTCATGGCGCTGCTCACGCAGGACGGCGAGGCGAGCACGCAGGCGCGGCAGGCGCTATTCGTGTATGCGTGCATGCTGCATCTGTGCGATGTGGACAACTTCACCCTTGCGCGCGTGCTGCGACGCTCTCGCGCCGGCTTCGGGAGTGGGCTATGGTCGACAGTGCGTGCGATGGCATTGCGTATCCCTCTGTATGTGCCCGTGTTCGGGCCGACGCTCGTGCCGATGTATCTGGCGCCGAACGCCGTGGCGCACCACTTTGCGGCGCGCGAAGAGGAGAGTCTATCGAGCGTCAAGACGCTGGTGGGCTTTGTGTTTACCTCGGCCCTGTACGCTGCGCTGGTGGTCAAGACGATGCAGTGGACGCGCTGGACGCCACCGGGCCTGCTTGTGGGCATCGCAGGCGTCTGGTGGCTGCACGATCTCAACCGCACCAACATCGACACGGCATACGGCCTCGTCAAGCAGCTGCGTCTCGGATGGCGTCTGTGGCGAGCCAGCACCTCGGCCGCATTCAAGCGCACGGGCAGGAGCAAGGGCAGGAAGATGTTCTTCTATGGCACGCTCGTGCATCCGCGCATCTTGGCGCGTGTGATCGGCAGTGCGGGCGCGCACGTGCGTGTGCAGAACGCAGTGCTGGACGGTGCGACGCTGTACCATGTGCGTGGCGAGGAGTACCCGGGATTGGTGCGCACGCAGACGGGCACGGTCAAGGGCACGCTCGTCACGGGACTGACTGACGCCGACGTGCAGTGTCTCGATGCGTTTGAAGGCGACGAGTACACGCGTGTGCGTGTAGGCGTCATCCCGGACCCAGCCACGCCGGCCGAGTGCAATGCGACGCGCATCGACAACGCAGGCACCGCACCGCTCCACGCCGTACTCTCGAGTCTGACGCGCGAGAGGATGGCTCAGCTCGTGCGGGCGCAGGACGAGGTGGAGGAGGACGTCGAGGTGTACGCCTGGAGTGCGGGTAGGGACAAGCTGGAAGACCGGGTGTGGGAGTTTGACGTGTTTGCACGCGAGCATGCGGCGCGCTGGGTGGGCGACGGCGTAGAGGCGGAACACGAGCACGAGTATCAGGTCGTCGATGCCGTCCAGGCGACCATTACTGCGACGCAGACCATGACTACGACTCCGCCGGGCGAGACCGCGCCAGCGGACAGCAGGACGTGGATCGAGACGGCAGCGTCGTCGTTGACGAGCGATGCGCGGGTGGAGGCGGCGATCGCACGCGTGTGCGCACAGCTGTGCGAAAAGCCCAGCATCCAGTTCTACGTGTCGAAAGCTTTTGCGCCGCACAAGCGTCCGTCACTCTCGAACCCGGCGCTGCTGGCTGCTCTGCTGGCCGCGCGAACGCAGGCAAGAAGCGCGCTGCAGCGCCTCGTTCAGTCGACCGCACCCGGCACGCATGCGCTCGACACCCTCATCGCTGCCCAAAGCCGAGCGATGCGCTCTCACCACCTCCAAGTGCAGCCACAATGGCCGTTCACTGCCGACCAGTACAACGCCGCAGCCAGCGCCGAGCCCAAGAAGTCCATCTAGACCACGACCGTCGCCGTGCACGAGGGCCTGGATCGACGTCGAGTAATGATACAGCATAGAAGTGCGCTGGCGTGGCAGGGAGAGGCTGCTAGGCAAACGTGAGCATGTGTGTCGTCGGATGGGCGCGGTCGCGGTAGGCGCTGAACCACTCTTGTGCAGGCTTGGCCTTCTTGCCTGCTGTCTTGGGCGTGTGTACGAGCAGCCATTCTTGCGGATGCGAGGCTGCCGTTTTCACCACCAGCGCCTCGAGTGCGGGCGAGACGAGCGCCGAGCCTGGTGGCGTGGCTGCATCGAGCATCGCCTGAGCAGCCGCGGCGTCCGCAGCCTCGAGATCAGCGTGCGCGATGGTGGCCACGTCCAGAAGCGTCACCTCGACTGGGCGGAAGGATGTGCCTTCGACAGCGGGATGCAGCGTCGTGCTCAGCGGGTACTACCCAAACCAAGCGCATAGAAGGTCAGCACAGTGAGAAGATACTTGGGAGAGCCAAGAAGGGAGAACTTACGAGATAGGAAAAGGCGTTGTGCCGGGCGACAATGTCTCTGGCTTGCATCTGCGACCACTTGACTATGCTGTGCGTCGACTTGAGTTTGGGCGCCAGCGACTTTTGCGCCTCGTCCTGCTCCCAGCTGCTTGCCCAGTGCGTCGGCAGATCCGACAGCGTCTGCACGAGCAGTTCTGCCGCTCTTTGAGCCATCACATCCTGCACCTCCAGGAATCCAGCCTCTCTGGCTTGCTCTCGCTCGAGGGGAGGTGGGAAGTCGAATGCAGTCTGGGCGATGATGCGGCCCGTGTCGAACTTTCCCTTTTCGAGCGTCTGAATCGATACGCCCGACCGAGTGAGCCGAAGTGCAAGCGCCCACTGGATGGGTGCTGCCCCCCTCAGCTGGGGCAGCAGCGAAGGATGGATATTGATCCGCTGCCACGCATGGGGGAACGCATCGAGGAGGGCGTCGGGGATCAGGTGGCCGAACGAGCAGGTGAGCAGGATCGACGAGCGCGACAGCGCCAGATCGGCAGGAAGCGTGTAGGCAGCCATACCGCCGTTCTCGACGGTGGGCACCTGCTGATGCGGCAGTGCGTGCTCGAGCGCAAGCTGCTTGACGGGAGACACGCGCATGCGGCGTGCGCCCCACTTTTGCGCAACATCCGCCGGCGTCAGGATATGAAGCGACGAACAAAGCTGGGCGCGGTGCGAGATGAGCGCCGACAATGAGGCGGCAGCGAACGCATCGGTGCCGCAGAAGAGAACATCGTACGGCGCTTTTGGCACGTCGCCTCCGCTAGCTGTGACGACGGCCGAGGTCGAGAACGCAGAGGTTGGTGCAGTGCGTGCCAAGCAAAGTGGTGGGTAGGCAGAGCGAGCACGCACCCCGGCGGTGCGCCGAATCGTTCGAATGAGCATCATGCTTCGTGATGCATGGAATTGGCCAGCGCCTGGCTCTTGCCAGCTACGGTGTGGACGTGGGAATGTGATGACTTGACTAAAGAATCGTGGTGGTCTGTGTGGTGAACGAGTGCCGAGGGGCAGCCTGGATGAACGGGTGATTTTTCGTCATGCAGCTCCGTCCAGGGTCCAACGCGGAAGGCTTTCTTTCAGAGTGGGACTCTCATGTCAGCCTGGCACCGCGGATTTGGCATGCACGCATCGATATGAAGACCCGCAGGTCATCTGCTTGGCTGACCTGGCCAGCCCACCTAGGAAGTGAGCCTGAGAGACAGATCGTCCGAACGAATGTGCATTCTGCACGATCGTCGTCGGAAGCCTCTGTCGGGCGGTCCGCAGGCTCAACCTTCGAAATTAGGAAGATCCGCCGCCTCAAAAGTTGAAAAGCAGAGACCAACACTTCTCCCGCGTCCATTTTTCCTGCAGAGGATCGACAGGCCAAGTCAAGCGTGCGTGCGCTTTTGGGAGCTCCGACCCGCCCAGCGCTTGAGTCGCGTGTGCGTGCGTTGCTCGCGGCCTCTCTGCTTTGGAACCTGTCATCAATCTCATCCCAACCTGTCTCTCGCTGTCCCCCGCCACGTCGGCGTCAACCCAGCTTGGCAGCGCGCCATTGTCCTGCGCTTGCATCGGAGCGACCGACAACGCATCCCACCATGTCGTATACGGACGCGCGCACTGCGGGCGCCGACGAGTCGGCGGCCTCAGCCGACACGACGCTGCGCGACACGAGCAACTTCCCCTCGTCCCGCACGCTCAACTCGTCTTCGCGCCTCTCGAACTACACCGACGCACCGACGCGCCGATCCTCCTTCCAGAGTGCACAGGCGAGCCTCTACCAGGACACCGACGCATCGCTCGGCTTTGACGATGCGCGCGAGTCCTTCGATCTCGACAGCGACCTCGAGGTGCGCAGCCAGCGTGTTCCCAGCCGCACCGCTCGCTCCCGCACCGCATCGCCCTTTGAGCCCGCTCGACCACGCTCGGCGGCCAGCATCCGCGCCGCAGACGCTATGCTCGCAAATCGCCGCTCGCTGGCAGCCAGCGAAGATGAGCTCGAGACCACTGTGGACGCCCCTACCTCGCCGTCTATGGGCGCGCCTGGCCTCGCGCGCAGGCGCTCCTCTAAAGCAACGTCCATAGAGATGACCAGACCTCTGTCTTCCCTGTCAAGGAGGAGCAGCATCAGTGCAGCAGGCCAAGACGAACCGCACAACCGTCTTCGCGACGCAGCAGCCGCCGCAGCCAGTCGCTCATCCTTCTCCAACCGCCGTCACTCGGTCGAGATCGACCAGCTCGCACGCAACATCAGCCGCGCCTCCACGCCGCATGGTTTCCGCACCGAAGACGAAGACGACGATGCGCCCGCCCCTCGCCCGGCGTCTCGCTCCGGAAGCTCGCTCGCCCTTCGCCGCTACGACCCGGACGGTGGCTCGTTCATCAAGCGCGACGGCAGAGACCGAGGCTCCATCCTGCCGCCTGCTGCCTTCTTTGCGCCCAAGAAACCCTCGGCTCGAAATTCGACCAGCAATCTGCTCGACTCGAACGCCACCAACGCAGCCCGCAGCACCACTCCGCTCTCGTTCCGATCTACCACGCCGATTCCGCCAGCGGCCGCTGTGAACGATGGCAATGTAGACGGCGCCGACAGCCAGTCAGCGCAGGAGGTGCTCGAGTACCGCACCACCTCGCCGACAGGGTATCACCAGCACGCCCGCTCACCCAGCCCCTGGGGCGTCGCCGCTTCAGTGCACTCCGTCAGCTCCTCGGTTCAGCACGCGCCGGCCGTAGGCTCCACAGCAACGGACCGCAGCGATGCCCTCAACCCCGCAATGGCAGGCACGCCGGTCACTCCACTTGGCACACAAGATGCATTTGGGCATGCATCGGCGCACGCCTCGCCACACTCTGTCGTGCGCATGATGGCGAGCACCGATCCGCTCTTGCCCGCACGCGCCATTCCCGAGGCCACCACCCCTACCGGCCTTGGCCTTGGTGCGTCAGCTGCGACGGCTGCGAGCGAAACTGCGCAAGACGGCACACGAAGTATGCCTGAACAGCGCGCGAGTCTGCGCAACGGCGGTCCTGCCGCGGCAACGTCTGCACCCAACAAAAGCGACAAGGCATCGCCGGACGCGACTGGTCCGCATGCCAAGGGCTCCAGGCGGGGTGTGCGCAACTACCGCCACCACAAGGGCGAGAACCGCTTCCTGCTGGGCGGCCTGCTGATGACGTCGAGCGACAATCCGCTGCCGTTCATCGCGTCGTATCTGCTACTGCTTGTGCTCGGCGGGTTGTTCTTCGGCTTTGAAGCCAAGTGGCTGTCGGACAATCTGAGCCCGGCGGTGATTGCCGTGTTTGCGTACGTGTGGCTGCTGGCGGTGGTCAACATGGGTGTGACGGCGTGGAAGGATCCGGGCGTGATTCCGCGCGGGCTGGATCCGGACCCGCCGTGCGTGCTGGGCGATACGTCGTACGAGCCCGGGCGGCAGGCGTTGGCGGACCCCGAGGATCCGCTGGCGATGCCTGTGCAGCGCGTGCTGCGCATCCGCGCGCAGACGGTCAAGGTCAAGTGGTGCGAGACGTGCGGCACGTATCGACCGCCACGCAGCAGCCATTGCCGGGTATGCGACAACTGCGTCGAGAACATCGACCACCACTGCACCTACCTCAACACGTGCATTGGTCGACGCAACTACGTGCCGTTCCTCGTGTTTCTGCTCGCATCCATCGTGGCGGCGCTGTACGTGGTTGGCTTTACGGCGGCACGGTTGGTGTTGATGACCAAGCCCACGACGTACACGTATCCGCGCGGAGGCGCTGCGCCGGGCTACTCGTTCCGCGAGGCGCTGGCGCACTCGCCCGTGTCGGCGGTGCTGTTCGTGCTGAGTCTCGCGGCGGCAGCACCGCTGGTGGTGCTGTTCAGCTACCATGCGAAGCTCGTGCTGCGCAACCGCTCCACCGTCGAGCAGATCCGCATCAACACCGCACGCGACTACGGCGAGCACAAGGAACTCGAACTCGCCAACACGGGCGACGACGACGCCGCGTCCACCTACGGCGCTGCTGACCGTCCGCGTGGCGGCGGACTGCGCGCCTGGCTCGTCACAATGAAGATCGCCAAACCGAGGTACAGGGATCCGAACCCTTTTGCTGCTCGACGCACGCGCACCAATGTGAGGAACGCACTCGGATGGAGGAGCGTCGATCTGGCCAGCTGGATCGATCGTCGTGCCGTCCACGAGCCGGACACTAGAGCGCCGCACCCGCGCCCCACGGCGGACGCGCAACCAACCACCGCACCGGTGTGGAAAGCATGAGGCACCCAATCTATCCACGGTCTTTTCAAGGGAATCTAAATGTCGACTTCTACTGCTGTGATTTTAAGTGTGGGGGAATACTAAGACTGGAGGTAGGGGATGAGGTTGCGGAGGCGGGGAGCGGCTTGTTGGATCTGGTCGTCCTTGCAGAAGCTGAATCTGACGTAGTTTCTGCCAACCTTGGCGGCGCCTTCATCTGCATAGAACGCGGTTGCGGGGATGACGACGACGTCGCACGTCTTTGCGATGAACCACGCCTTGAGGTAATCGTCGTGTTTGGCGAGGATCGCTTTTGGTACGTCGTTGTTCTGAACCCAGTCGTCAGGGATCTGAAGCTTCGAGACGTCGGCCATGACAAAGTAGCCTCCATGTGGGACGGTGTAGGGCAGACCGATGTCGTCCAGGGCGGTTTGGAGCACTTTTCTCCTCTCTGCGTACTGGTCGATCTGAGTGTTGAAAAAGTCGTGCTTGTTGGCAGCTTCGAGTCCGATGGCTGCGCCTTCTTGTGCGGATGAATTGACGGCAAACGTGATGCGCGTATGTACGGCGCGAGCGGGTGCGATCAGATGGTCCGGTCCCACCAACCAGCCAACACGCCATCCAGTGCACGCAAACGACTTGCCCGCCGATCCGACCGTGATGGTGCGATCCCACATCCCCTCGAAGCTCGCCAGGCGCACATGCTTGTGGTTGTCGAACGTAAGACAGTCGTACACCTCGTCGGCGACGACGAGAATGTCGTGCTTGACACAGAGCTCGGCGATCTTGCCCAGCTCCTCGGCCGAAAACACCTTGCCGACCGGGTTGTGCGGCGTGTTCAGAATGAGCGCCTTGGTGGATGGTTTGGCCAGCACGCTTTCGAGGTGCGCCATGTCGAGCGTCCATTCGTTGGAATCGATGTGTGCGTCTTTCGCACCCGTGGGCGGGAGGAGAGGCACGTAGAGAGGAACGCCACCGTGGAAGAGGATCTCTGCATTGTACTGATCGAAGAAGGGCTCGATGCAGACCACGCCGTCGCCGTCGTTGATGAAAGCGCCCATGATTGAGTAGATGCCACCGTTTGCGCCGCTTGTGACCTGGATCTCGGTTTCGACGTCGAGCTTGCGCGATCCTGCGGGACGCTGTCTGCCCGGCTGAATGCGGTCACCTTCGCTGGCGCCAGAAGGAAGGTGAAAGTCGGGCGAGTAAAAGTCGCTGATGGACTGACGCAGACGAGGACGGCCTTTTGGATGCGAGTAGTGGTGCAGATCTACGCGATTGGCAAACTCGGTGGTGATCGCATCGAGGATGTAGGATGGCGGTTGCCAGTTCATGAAGCCCTGACCGAGGTTGATGGCGGTGGGGAAGACGACTGGGTTGAAGAGGGTCCATACGTCGACGCCGGCATTGAGCTCGGCATGAATGCGCTCGGCGCGTTGAGTGGCCCAGCGCGTGCCCCTGCCAGCGGATTGCGATGCGGCGGACATGGTGGAGCGACAAGCGCCTGCCAACGATGTGGAGGCGCGGGGGAGGGCGGAGGTGGAGATGCGCTGTGGCAAAGTCGACAAGAGCTTCATGCGCGTTCAGCCCCGGTACGAGAGCGGCTGGTGCGTATTGCAGTGCCAAGGTGAGCTGCTGTGGTGGTGAGGTCTGAGGAGGCGTAGGAAGATCTCGGTCGGAAGATATGGCGCAGCGAGGATCGGCTAAACGGTCCAACGGTCCGTGCTTGAATCATCTTCTGATGCCGGCGAGTCATCTGTCCGCGACAGCCGGTGCGCAACCACTGGCAGTGTTTGAAAGTAGTTGCTAACATTGGAGAATATTCGCGCTGGACCCTGCATCTGCACACTTTTGGTGGGGAGCGGCCAAGCGCAGATTTCATCATCCGAATGCATCTGACGTGCTTGTCTGATGGGCTCTGCTCAATTGGCCAATCACAGCTAGGGCGCCCCCCGCATTTTTCAACTTGCGGGCCAAGAGAAGCGAGCCAATCGCTGGATCCGCGATGCCGCCATTCTACGCACGCATCCCGACATCCCTCAATTGAAGGCCGCCGCCCTTGCGATCCCTCGCACCTCGCTTCAGATGAAACAAAGCAGCGGAGTTCATTGCGCTCCATCCCTTCTGTATCGTGATCGCCGGTGAACTTGTCAAGAGCGGAGTACCAGCGGGGAAGCAGCACGCCCCAAATGCACAGATGGCGTAGGCAGTCCAGCCGGCCTTGAACCATGAAATCACCCTCCTCCGATTGGGCGCTGTCACATTGTGCACCTCCCTTTTGGCAAGCATCGTTTCGTGGCAATGTGCATCATAGAAAGTGGGATGGTGCCATGAGTGTGTGTGAGTCATGCTGCTATTGTCTAGGGCGGGCAAAGCCGGCTTTGTGTCGAGTGTCGGTGGGAGGGACGAAAGCATGGTACTCGCTTGACGATGCTCGGCTACATCTTGCTCACCTTTCAGGGCTCTGGTCTCTGGCCGACATCGCGTGGCTTGCGCTCGCTTTCGCCATTTGCCCCTCTCCATTGCCAAAGCTGGCGAGCCGTCGCAACCCCCACCTTGACCACCATCTACCATTCTCCCTCAGGCGCTCTGCTCTTCCACGTGCACTAGCGCTCGCCACTAGTCTCGGATCTTTTTGTCCACGAGGTTTTGCTCGCCCTGGATCTCCTAGCCGAAGCTTCCCGTCCCTTACTCTAAGGTGTCTCTTTCCTCTTTGAATCGTACATAAAAGCAGGCCGCCTGGCTACTTCATCTTTCTTACCCCTCAATCATCCCCATCCCCTTACCCTAGACATGTCGGCCAAACCTGCTTCGGTCGACCGCGTCGTCGTCGACGACGCAAGCTCCAACCCGGATCAAAAGTCGCTCACCAGCGCCTCGGACCATGTCGCTCCCGTTGCAACGGAGCCAAGCAACACCAAGCAGACCTTCCTCGAGCTCATCGGTCTGCGCGACCCCAAGCCCGAGGCACGCCCGGTGTGGGACGGCAAGAATCCCTCATGGTTCCGCTCCACCTTTTTCCAGATCACCGTCCTCGGTGGATGCTCCTTCCTCGCTCCCGGTATCTGGGGCGCCATGGCCGCCCTCGGCGCAGGAGGCTCCCAGGACCCCAGCACCGTCAATGCTGCCAACTCGCTCACCTTTGCGCTCATGGTCGTCACCAGTCTATTCACCTCTTCGCTCATCTCCAAGACGTCCGTGCGCTTCGCACTTGCGTTTGGTACAATGGGCTATGCGCCCTATGCCGCGGGTCTCTACCTCAACAGCGTCAACCAGACCCAATGGCTCATCATTCTAGGCGCAGCGCTTTGCGGTATCAGCGCAGGCACTTTCTGGAGTGTGGAGGGCGCCATTGCCCTCGGATACCCGGAGAGGCTCAAGCAGGGAAGGTACATCTCCTACTGGTTGATGTTCCGTGTGCTCGGTCAGCTCCTTGGCGGCATCATCAACTTGGCACTCAACTACAAAGACAGCGAAGCCGGATCCATCTCGACCAACACGTATCTCGTTTTCGTTGTCCTCCAGTGCATCGGTCCCCTCTGCGCCCTGCTCCTATCGCCGCCGCACAAGGTGCAGCGCACGGACAAGACACCCGTGTATCTGCACATTGAGTCATCGACCCGGCGCGAGCTCAAGCTCATGTGGAAGACCATCACCAAGCCTCATGTGCTGTTGCTGCTGCCAATGATTTGGCAGTCAACCTGGTCCGAGGCGCTCATTGGAACCTACGCGGTCAAGTACTTCAGCGTAAGGTCGCGCGCGCTTGGATCGCTCCTCTCGGCCGTCACCGCCAGCATCTCGAACTACATCCTCGGTTTCTTCCTCGACTCGAGAAGATTCACCATCAACACGCGTGTCAAGTCGTCATACATTACGATTTACGCGCTGCAGGCGGGCTGGTGGGCGTGGGCCATCTACATCATGCACAAGTACCACACCACCACGCCCAAGCCAACCTTCGACTGGACCACCCCCGGTTACGGCGAGGGTTTCGGCGTCTATATCTTCCTCCAGATCGGCTTTAACTTGATGTATGAGCTTACGTACTTCATTGTAGGAGCAACTAGCGACGACCCAGCCGAGCTCATCCGCCTCACCGCGATCGTTCGCGGTGTCGAGAGCGCCGGCCAGTGCGTCTCGTACGGTGTCAACAGCACCAGCTGGCGACTCGACGCTGTCGCCGGCTTAAACACGGCGCAGTGGGCAATCAGCATTCTCCCCGCCTGGCTCGTCGTCAGGAAGGTCGGAATTCTCAAGGACGGAACAAAGATTCACGAGCCCAGGACGTATGCGGCCGAGGAGGACAGGCAGAAGCTCAAGCAGAGCGGCCTCGAGACGGCAGAATACGACCTCAAGGGCGACAAGTAGAAGCGCTCTCGCAGCACAGTCTCTCTAGTGCAGTAATGGAACCATGATCAAGAGATAGCAGACTGGCGCTTGAAGACAAGCTGAAGAGTGTCTTACTGATACGGAGGATCGACACGAGAGGCAGATGCGAAATACCGCAGCCGAAATGAGCTCTGCTTAAATTGACACCCACGACCCGCTCTTTCATACCGGCTTCTGCAAGGGGTCGCATACACTTCATCAGTCTTCGGGAAGTGGGAGGCTGGACCACACACTATCGCACCGATTTGACACGCCAAACTCTGTCTCGTAGTCCGGAGTGGTTCCGCACTTATTTTTGCCGATGTGAGGGACTGAAGCAGAGCGCTGCACTTCACTCTCGATGAGATAGGTTTCAACTCTCTGTAGGAATCGTTCACGATTCAACCACGTCGAATTCCTTTTCAAGGAGCAAGGCTGCTTGGGCAAGGCCGAGGTATATTGAGATTACTAGGTGCGGGGCGAGGTTGCCGGCTACGGAAGGATGGCGTCTCTAAGCTGCCAGAGGAGCATTTCGGCAAACAGGGCGCCGCAGGGGAGTTGGCTGGGCGCAAGTGGGTTAAGTGAATGCTGGTCCTGTCCCATGAGGACCTGAGCAAAGTTGAGCGGGACGACGTCGGATGGCATTCGTGCTGCGCGCGACACTTCGCCCTTGACCACGTCGTCGCCATGAACCTCGAGAGCCGAGTGCTGCGCATTGTTGATCTGGGCGATGCGATTGGCGTGATAGAGCGGGTGGTTTTTACGCACCTCTCCCTCGATTCCGAGAAACGCCTCGACAGTGCTAGCTTCCGAGGCGAGAGGATAGGCGGTGTCCCTCCAGACGATGCGAGGTCGACGCCATGCCCGACGCACGCTGCCGAGCATATCGACCATGCGAGAGCGCCACCACATGATGCGTTCCTCGGACAGATTCTCCAACAACCCAACGCCAGTGTCGATATCAAACCGCGCCCAGCGTGCGAGATCCCACAGGCCGGAATTGAAGATGACCAGATCCGGCTCGGCTCGTGCGCGCGGCAATGGCAAGGCGGGCGATGTGTGTGTCTTGGACGCCATATCGCGCATGTACGGCACGAACAAGTCCGTCACCCGATCCTCAAACAGCCCGGGTGCATTGTAAAGCTGCTCGCCCCGCCACGAATCAAACGTATCCGCCCCATACGCATAGATCGACGTGACCACAAAGTCGTACTCGGGCAGGTAGCAGTAGTGGGCCAGCGGCGCGTTGTTCTTGACGGGCGTGAAACCGTGCTTGGGCGGAACCGTGTTGATGCTTCCTCCCCACGGATGCGTCTTGTCCACCGCCTGTATTGTGTGTCCCGTCAGAGCGCAGAAGTGTTCGACGAGCGACTTGTCCACCTGATGATCGCCGATCATGAGCACGGTGCGGTTGGTGAGGAACGCCCCGAGCTCCTCGACGCTGCTGGACGATGCGAGCTTGTGCACGGCGTGCGGCGCGATCTTGCTCGGATCCTCGTGCTGGATGTTGAGCGTCGAGATGAGCGTGCCGAGCAGGTTGGTGGTGGAGCACGACGGATCAAACGTGCGCCATGCGGGCAGATCGTTGGTCCCGATCGACCAATCCACCCATCCGGGAATGCTGAACGGATCGCAGCGCCGAGATTGTGTCGTGTGATAGCCGCGCCGCGGCCCGCTGGTGGAGACGCCGCGAGAAGGATCCGCAGGCGCGAGCGAGAAGAGAAACGTGATCGCAATGTACGCCACGGAAAAGTAGGTGAGGATGCGTCCGGCGGTCTGCACGCGCGTGTCTGCGAGCTGCGGCTTGCCTTTGCCCGTCAATGGGCGCACGTTGGACGGCATGGCGGGTGCTAGTAGGATCCGACCCCCTTTCGGTCCGTCCTCCAGAGGCTCGTATCGGCGAGGTTGCAAGCGGGCGTCGACTCCTGAAAGTTTCGTAGCTCTGCGAGAATCGGGAATGGATGCGATGGATGGAGAAGGTGGTGGCCAAGGAGAGAGCAGGAAGATCGAGGTGTGGGATGGCCGATGCAGCGGGCGCCCTCACCTGAGCTTCGACTCCGCATGCTCCGTGCGGGGGAAGGCGTGGCTGGGCTCTCCTGCACACCCATGGCCGCCTCCTGGCGCTTCCAGCCTTGATCCCACGACATCGGTGCTCACGAGCTCACGATCGCAGCAGAATCGGGTTCTCGCTCCGATCTGCGTTGAGCTGGCAATTTGTTAGGTCGATATCCTCCTCGCAGCAAAGTGCCTAATTTCAAAGCTCGGCCGAGCTTTTAATGCGTCACATGACGTTGGAAAAAGCCCGTGCAAAAGCGGTCGAGGTGCGAATTTCCAACTCGAAGCGTGCCAACCCTCGCGCATCGGCACCCGAGCTGCCAGCCGCAGCCTTCGGACCTGAGAAGCGGCGAGCTGTGGTCGACGAGGGCCGTTGAGGCTGAGAGCCGGCTGGGCCTGGCATTGGGTGCGAGAGCCTGGAATTGACTGCTGTGCAGACCCGAGCGAATGCGAAGTTGGACATCGCCGCCTGCAAGCCTGTTTGTGAAAAGGGAGGCAGTCGGGCGTGGCGGCTCACTGCGAAAGAAGCTTCGTCGCCATCCGATCATCCTCCTTACCCTCACCCTACGTCAACACCCCACATCACCTCAAGGTTAGTATACACGCCAGCACACTTCGAACGGGCACTTCAGACGGGACAATCCAGCACACGCAGCACGAGCGTTTCCATCTTCTCCGGCATCGCACATCCAGCTTCAGCGCAGGCAGTCAGTTCAGGCCTCGAATATCTACACCTCATACTCGCACCACCACATCTTCACCATTACTCCCAATCATCACCGTCTCACCAAAGGTACATTTCATCGTATCAGTCGACGATCCAACGCTGCTCAGTTGGAGGGAGATCATGCGCCAACTCTGCTCGCATGAACAACTGGAACATTTGGACACATGTAACAGATGACACCAATCATCGACCAGGCAGTCGCACACATGCCTTGATTGCACATCGACGTTCGTCCTGCGCACTCCAGTCTACACCAATCTCGTCGAAGAGTCGGGAAAGCATGCACCGCGACGTGCAACGACCCTTATACCGCCCGCACACTTGCATCGACATGTCTCGCCTCATCTCGTACACAACCACATGGTCCACGCTCGTGCTCGTCGTCGCTCCGCCCAACCTACGATGCGCTCCGTCCGTGCCCACTCTGCATCGTGTCCGGATCAGCAGTACTGACCCGCAACCCAACTCGTTCCGTTTCCGCTCGCAGATCCAAGATGCTGCAGATCTTCAAGGAGCTCGACCTCGCGGTCCCCGCCGACGTTACCGTCAGCATCTCGTCCCGCGTCTTCACCGTCAAGGGTCCCCGCGGCTCTCTCACTAAGGTTAGCATTCAGTCCCCACCGCCATCCTCGGACAGCTCGTTTCGACACACAGCAGCAGCAGAAGCAGCAGCAGCAGCAGCAGCAGCAACGACAACAACAACAGCAGCAGATGGCAGGAATCTCAGACGAATGATCAGAGAAGGGACAGGCAGACTTCAAGGCGCATATGCTGCTTTGCCCAGAAGACAGGCTGGAGGCTGCAGCGTACGAAATTGTAGGATGCCGCTACCTGTGCATTGGAGCTCAATCCGTCCGATCGCTCCTGCCAAAGTGGCAGCTCTGCACAGAAAGAGATGAAGGCAAAGCACGCAGCAGTTTTGGAACGAGCAGCATCTGGTCGCTGGAAAAGGCAAACCGAAGGGATGGACAAACAGGAGTATCGGATCCGCCTGCTTCTTTCAGCTGGAATGGCGCGTTGTAGCGATGACAGAGCTGGACGACCCGACAAGGCAGATGCTCTCTTTTCGTCTATGTTCGCTTTCCACCGCCGCTTCTAGTATCGCTGCTGCTGCTCCTCCTGTTGCTGTCTAGAGCGAGCTTCCGACTCGGTCGACCCGCTCATTCGCATCCAAGACCCGAAGCTGACCCTTGCTCTCTCGCCCATGTATTCTGCATTCACTCCTACAGTCGCTCAAGCACATGAACCTTGATGCCCGCATCATCAAGAGCCCCGCTGGCCAGAAGATCAAGTTCATCGTGTGGCACGCCGCCCGCAAGCACGCCGCTTGCCTGCGTACCGCCCAGGCATGCGTTGCCAACATGATCAAGGGTGTCACTGTCGGCTTCCAGTACAAGATGCGTGCTGTCTACGCCCATTTCCCCATCAACATCATCATTGCTGGTGACAAGAAGTCGGCCGAGATCCGCAACTTCCTGGGCGAGAAGCGTGTCCGCAACATCCAGATGCTCGAGGGCGTTACGATCCAGGAGGACAAGGCGCAGAAGGACCAGGTTCTGGTCGAGGGCAACGACATTGACCTCGTCTCGCAGTCGGCTGCTCTGCTCCACGGCGCCACGCTCGTGCGCAACAAGGATATCCGAAAGTTCCTCGACGGTATCTACTGCACCGGCAAGGCCACCGTCGTCAAGGCCGAGGCCTAAGCTGTGTCCTTTCCTCTGTACCATCTACCTTTTCCTTCGCCGCACCTACAACCCTCATCTTCACATGCTTGTATCGGTTAGCATCTGATTCCCTCACCCCCTTTTTTCCACTCTCACACACACAACCCTGCAAAAATAAAACACGCTCCCATCTACGCATGGAGCAGTTTCGATCCCAGAATCCGTTCTTGTCCGGGTGGCGTATGTCCGAATGCGAGTGCAGTGAACATGAAGGCGAAAGTTGGGAACATCAAGCTTCACAGACACGACCGGGTTATACAATTTGAATGGTTCCAGCGATCCAAGATCTAAAGCATGCGGTGGATGTTGTGGTCTGTGAGGTCCGCGAGCGACTTTGCATCGAGGGGCTGCGAGCCTTGCCTCCTTGCGAGCAGCTCGGACCACCAGGGGAAGAGGAACTTCTGGACGATGAGCTTGAACCAGGGCGTAAAGGCGGTGGGGTCGAGCTCGGTCATGAGCGCCTTGAGTTCGTCCGGCGAGACCCACTTTGTGTCGCACACCTCGTTGAGGTTGGGCTCGAGTGTGACTTTGGCGGTGATGAAGAGGATGTAGTCGATCTCGTGCTCGCCCCAGATGTCGTCCTGACCGTTAGCGGCGAGGTAGTGGATGCGCGTGAGGTACTGAAACTCGTCCAATGGCACCTGCTCTGCGGGAATGCCCAACTCGTGGTCGAGCTTGCGCTGGGCAGCACGACGAACCCCTGCACAAGCCAGAAACGCAAGATGCGCGAATCGTCAGCACTTTGCTTTGTCCTCCAGCCAACCACTTTGCAGGCAGTGCAACTTACCGATCTGCTGTGCCTCTTCGAGCTCGCCCTTGATGGCAAGCGGGTGGGAGCAGCACGTGTTGGTCCACATGTTGGGGAATGTGATCTTCTCGGTGGCCCTGCGCTGGAGGAGCAGCTTGCCGGACTCGGGGTCAAAGAGGAAGACGGAGAAGGCGCGATGCAAGAGGCCCTTGTTGATGTTGGTCATGAGGTGGCACTCCTTCTTACTGCCGTCGCGGAGGTACTTGTCGTCGTTGTCGAGAACAATGCATCGCTCCTCCATGAGTCGGATCTGCTCCTCATCATAGCCGGCAAGCGACGAGTCGAGGCTGATGGAGCCGGCCTGGACGCTCTGTGTGGCGGTTGCTGTGACGGTGGTGGTGGTGGTGGACGACATGACGACTGCTCTACCTTCCGCGAGTTGGTTCAGAGTAGGAGCGAGTAGAAGTGAGTAGGCGCGAACGTGTAGAGAGAAGCGTCGAGCGGAAACTTGCGAAGAAGTGCGCACATTTGGCTCTGGAAAGCAACACTCTGCGCACGCAACCCTATCTCTCTCTGGAGCCCCTCGCCACTGTGATTCGCCTCTCGAACCCTGCGAATCAGCCCACACTTTACCACTCGCTCACCCAGCAGCGGATCGGAGGCAGAAGATCGCGTCTCGCGATTCTTCGCGAATCGGGGCTCACACGAGGCCCAGCAAAAGGCTCTAATTCCGAATCACACGTGATTTTGTAGTGGCAAGTACAAAGGACGAATAGGCTGAGCTGTCTTGGGCGCAATTGACAGGGTGTGCGTGTGTGCCAGAGCTGGTGTCTGGCTTTTCTTCCAAATTTGCTCGCTCGCATGCTTGCCTGGCTCCAAGGCTGAGGGCGTGTCCTGCGGTGAGGAAGCTTCGAAGTGGCAGTTGCTTCGGGCTGCTTGACCCTTTGAACTTGCTTCCCGCTCTACCATCGCCTCTCCACCAGTAGCGCCGGCAGCATACGACATTCCAACATGGCTTCGGAGTCCGCAAGCGCATCCCAGTGGGTCTCGCCATCCACGCGACCCGAGCACATCGAGCAGCTCATCTCTGGCGTCGACCGATACAACCCGCAGAACCTTGACGTGCTCCACGACTACCTCGCCCAGCAGCTCGACGACGGCTCGTACGACTTGCTCGCCAACCTCGCCATCCTCAAACTGTGAGTATCTCAAAAGTGTCCGGCGTCGAATCGGTCCTCTCGCATGCAAGAAGTCGCAACACAAGTCCACGCACACCGACCACCTCGACAGGGACGCGAACAGCAGCACGTAGGCCAGAGACCGGTCGCACACCTCGACTTCACCGCCAGCAACCGCGGTTGCGGCCTCGACTCGAATGATGATCCCTTTATTACCAAAATGCAAAGCGATTGGATGGCTGGGAGTGAAGCCCCGGTCACCCGATGACGTGCATCTATATTAGCTCTATCTGACTCGTGTCCGGCGATGGCTCGGCACAAAACGAATCGTGGAATTCGACATGGCCCACCGCTCGCCATAAGGAAACGTCTTTGCATTCGAGAGGAACTTTGACGCTCTTGGCGCTGTCAACGCTCCACGCCAAGCAACTCGACCTTGGCACCGCGCGAGTGCGACCATACTGACCTTCGATGAAACCTCTCGATCGTTTGACCATGCGCTGCAACAGGTACCAGTTCAACCCTGCCGACTTCAACTACGTGGTCGTGATCAACATCCTCCTCAAGGCTCTCGTGGCTGCGCCATTCCCAGACTTCAACCTGTGCATCTCCCTGCTCGGCGAGGCGCCATTGCCCACCGTGCCCGTCAAGGCAGAGAAGGAGGCGACGGCTGGTGACGATGCGGGCTCGCTTGCTGGCGACGAGGAGGAGGCGGTTGTGGAGAAGCCCAAGGACGTCGCCTCGGCGGGCCACCTTACGGATGCGTTGATCGTGCGCCTCTCGCAGCTCAGCACGCTGCTCTTCCAGGCGCGCTTCCGCGAGTTCTGGTCGACGCTCAACAGCGCCGAATACGCCGACGTTCGCGAGTACGCGGCCAAGATCAGCGAGTTTGAGAACGCCGCACGCAAGGTGGCGCTCAACTCGGTCAAGGGCTCGTTCACCTCGATCAGCGAGAAGCGCATCGGCAGCTACCTCAATCTGTCGGGCGCCGAGCTGGAGAGCTTTGTCAACGCGCAGCCCGGCTGGAAGCTCGCCAACGGCGCCGTGAGCGTGCCTGCCAATCCGGACAACGAGATCAAGGCCACCGTCATCCGCGAGGAGATCTCGCTCGACCAGATGCACAAGTTCCTCTCGCAGGCTCAGTCGCCCATCCTCCGTGCATAGATCGGCTGCCCATAGCGCGTCCAGCAACGTCTCTGGCTCCGGCAAGAGTGACAGCGACGTCCATTCATCCCAAAATCGAGCTCCGTGACCTGCTCTCTCTTGTTCCTGTACCATATCCAAGCATCAGTCTCAGCCAAAGAATCACACGCATATCCAAGTCTTCGAGTGCACGCCGCTCTATACTCTCTCAATCGAGTCGGTTGAGACGGCCAGTGAGACTGCCGCAAAGACGGGGGAGATGAGAGCTGCAGCCTAGCGGAGGATGCCGATCCTGGCACCCCGATGTGGGACGGATCGCAGCTTCGAAGAATCCCATTCAACGCGACCGACAAGCGCGTCGCGCGCGAGCACCGTAGCTTGAGGGAGCGGCGGTGGTGAGCTTTCAAATTGCCTTTTTGCTGCCCACTGTGGCTGGGCTGCAAGCCACAAGGAGCTGCGTTCGTTATCGCACTCGCTCTCACGCGCCATCCACGCCGCCTCTCCAGTTGATGGCTGCTGCAGATTCGGTTCGAGGCATCACGGGAGGAATCATGGGCCCCTTGTCAGAGACGTGAAGCGCAGCGTTATCGACTCGACCGAAACCGGCGAGCACGAGCAGGGTGGCCTCAGCAGGGAGCCGTGGGTTGGGCGGCGGCGCGCGTGAACACGACGGCAGGAATACGGGCGCTAGGCGCTGATTTTTAGGATTGGATTTCCACTTTGGGCCTCGCTGCCAGCCCCTTGCCGCCTGGTCTCGCCTCGCCTCGCCCACGAATTGCCAGATAGGGCGCCGGAACCCAAGACGCGCGCGCGTCGAGGGCGCGCACTGGCACCACTGTCGGGTCGGATGTCAGCTGTCAGTTGGATGCATAGTGCCAGTGTGCCTTGCTTCAGCTCAACGAGGCGCCCGACACTGCTCCAGCGCCTCGCCCGCCCTCACTTGGGTGCCTGTAGGTCCATCTGCACCCATCCATCCATCCATCCGACCGCCGCCCCCGCGCCCGCTCCGCCCTTGCCCTTGATCATCGTCGGCTCGTTTCAGGTGGGGTCCTCTGCCGACGCGCCGCACATCGCGAGGGGCCCAGGTTTTTAGATTGGCTTGACTCAGGGTCGCGCTCTCCATGCCATGCCAACCTGGGCGTGGATGCCCGCCTCTTTACACGACCGCGCCGCTGCTACGCCCATCTGGCTTCTGCTCTGGCCCTCCGCGCGCCCTGCCTCCTCGTGCCTCTTCGTGTCCCCTCGTGCCCTCTCGTGCCTCACCTCGTCGAAGCGCAGCCATCGCGCCCGCAAGCGTGTTTTTTTACCAGGTCTTACGGGTCTCCGGCAAAGTTGCATCCCTCTTTCCCCTCCATCCATCCAGTTCTGCCCTTCCCCTTCTGTCCGCTGCCACTCCCGATCTAGTCTGCCCCCGCTGTCTCGGTCCCTCTCGTGCCTGCTACCACCATCCATTTCCTCTCTCGCCCTCCCATCCGCTCCCTTCCGCAGCATACTCCTCTACTACACCATCACTTCTGCTCTTTGCCATCGTCCTTGCCCGTCGTCTCTTTTCGCATTTGTCTTCGCGCCGCATCCAGCTTGCACATCTACATCGCATCTCGTCGCTGTCTCAGACCGCACAGCCCACCTCCACCAGCGACCGACATTTGCAAAACCCGCTTTTTTTTTCATCCAACTGCCCACAAAGCACCCTGCCGCATCTCGACGTTCCTAGCTTGGCGTTCCTGCGTACACACGACATCTTTTGACACCTGTCCGTCTCGGCTCGGTCGTCATCGTCGTCGCATAAGTCCACGCACCGCAATCACGCACGCACGGGCCGACCTTGACTACCACATTCAAAGTCAGTCGATCCCAGCCGCAACTCGATCCCTGCGGCCGTTCCATCTCTGCTGCTTGTCGTCGTCAGCACGTCTACTTTGGAGTCGGCCCAGTCGCTGGCATGATAGAGTCCCCGTCAACGACGGCACCCTCTCTATTCCCATCCGAAATACCCAGGCCCGTGTAGCTCGCGCCGTCACCGTTGCTCAGTCTACCCCCACTATCGGCATACCCAAGCTCCGACGCCTTCACAGCAGCCACTTGGTCCACGTTCGAACCTTCGTCTCTTTTCTCACTTTGGTGCCCTTACGAGGACATCCATGTCAACAACGCTCTCTGCGCTCATCGTCGCCGATTTGCCCTTGGTTAATCGCACCAAGTCAAGTCCATCTTCTCGGCTTTTCTTCTCGAGTCGCGTAGACCAAACACCACTGCATCCCTCCGCCGTGCCTCGGACTATGCCAGACGGCGCCAACCCGTTCCAGCGCATACCCGAGAGCCACACGCATCCTTTCCCAACCACATCCACCACCAACGGCATGGTCTACAGTGCAGAATCCAGGCAGCCACCTCCTCCGGGAATCTTCGCACCGACACCAACGTCTTCCAGCTCAGCAAGCACATCCGGTCCACCTGGCATTTCGCACGACCAAGCAGGTCCATCCGCTTCCTTCAAGTTTCCCGCATCGCCCCCTCTGGCACACGCCGACCACACGCCGCTCGCTGCACCTCGACCCATGCAGCCATTCCCACGTATCACCTCGCCGCAGCCCGGCGCCGAGCCCCAGTCAGCCTCGCGACCCGGCGGCCGCTCACCATCGCCAACCAAGCGTTCCTTCAACTTCCCCATTGGCGATCCCAGCGAGCGGTGGCACTCGATCGGTCAGGCGTCAAACAGTGCCAGCCGTGCCTCCAACAGCACAACACAACGCAAGCAGTCGCTTCATTCGGGGCTCACCGCGGGCAATGCATCCGCCGAGCCCTTCCTCGGCTACAATGAGCTCTTCTCGCCAAATGGCTCCACCCTCGCTACATCCGAGGCGTCCAAGAGCGTCAACGCAGCCGCCCTCTCCACCTCGGATCCCATGAACGTCGCCTTCCACTCGGGCTCCAGTGTTGACTCGAGAGGCTTCTCGCTCTCGTCCAGCCACGACCAGGACGTCCCTCCTCACCGCTTCGGACTCTCGCCCGGCCACTATTCTGCATCGGCACGGGACGAAGCCTCGCAGATGGGCGGTCATCCTCGCAGCATTGGACACGATGACTTTGGCGCACGTCCTTCGTACGCAGGCGTGGGCGCCAGCGGCAGTGCAGGCGCTCCACCAGGAATGCTCGCCATGCCGCCCAACGCCGGCAACCTCAGCCCACGTAGTATGATGCAGCTTCAGCACCATCACATGCAGATGCAGTCCCAACAGAACCAGCACCAGGCACAACAGCAGCTTCCACCAGGATTGCAACAGCAGCAGCAGCAGCAGCAGCCACCAGCACAACAGCACTTTGGCCTCCAAGCCGGCATTGGCAACGCCGCCGGCCTCGCACCGCCAGGCGGTCCGGCAGAGGAAATCACCACCGTCTTCATCGTCGGCTTCCCCGATGACATGTCTGAGCGTGAATTCGCAAACATGTTCCTGTTCGCCAAAGGCTTCGAGGCTTCTACGCTCAAGATTCCCGCAGGCCTCGGCAGCGCAGCACCAAATGGCCGCGTGCCTGATGTCAACGGCCCCCTTCCAAGTGGTCCGGGAGGCCCGTACCAGGCCGTTAACATGCCCGGCTTCGACCCTTCCGGCGGCATGGTGCCAGGCTGGGAGGAACAGAATCTGCCACTTGGTCTCAACCGCGCTGGCGTGAACGACGCCTTCTCCTCCTTGACCGGTGTGCCTGGAATGCCCAATGCTCCGGGCTCTGCCAGCAACCAGTCGGCGATGGCCGCGGGCAAGATCAAGCAGATCATCGGCTTCGCCAAATTCCGCACACGCGCCGAGGCGCTCGAGGCACGCGATGCGCTCAACGGCCGCAAGGTCGACGCCGAGAAGGGATGCGTGCTCAAGACCGAGATGGCCAAGAAGAATCTTCACACCAAGCAACGGCCCGTCCTGGCCGCCCCAGGCTTTCCAGACGGGACCAGCGGCCCCTTGCCTCCTTCGTCGAGTGTCAGTGGGCCGCCTCCGCCATTTGCCATCGGCGGACCTTTTGATCCTCGCGCAGGCCCGCAGCTCAACGGTCCAGCATCGCAGGCGGGTCCGTTTGGTCCATTTGCAAAAGGGCCGGGCGGCTTTGAGCCGTTCGCACCCAGCGGACCCGGCACTACGCCTGGTGACCTTCTGTCGCCACACGAAATGTTTGGCGGGCCCGACTTCTTCAGCCCGGGGAACAATTCGGCGCTGCGTTCGTCCATCGGCGGCTCGGGTGCTATGGATCATCAGGGTCGATCTGCCGGACCGACGCCGGCGTCTCAGGCACAACAGCAGCCACCGCAAGGCTCAGTGGGTCTGGACAAGTGGGGTGGCTCCATGGGGCCCATCGACTACTACGGACCCGAGAGCGGGCCAGGCCCTGTTGGAGCGCCGGCGGGCCGGGGCGTGCAAGGCGGTCCGGGCCAGAGTGGCGCGCAGAGACCCGAATGGCCCACGGTGGGCTCTCCGCCCCCAGGTCTTCACGGCGCCGGTGCATCCGCTCAGCGACCTCCTTTCGCCAGGCAGGGCTCGCGCGGTGTCGGTCCGATCGGCGGCGCTGCTCATGAACAAGGGGCGGCCACCGGCGCAGGTGCCACGATGGGCAGGTCTGATGAAGGCGGCAAGATCGACAACAGCCAGTCGAATTCGACTCCTTCCTCGGCGGGCCCCGAGGACACGCAGCAGCAACCAGCTTCCGTCGTCACACGCTTCGGCTCGCTCAAGCTCAACTCTCCGCCGTCTGGCGACGATGGGCCGGCAGCGGGTGGAGTGCGACCGCCGCAGCAGGTGCCGAGTCCGGATCTGCCCAGCCCGACGGGCCGCAACGTGGTCGGGGACAATCATCCTCCCGTCAACACGCTGTTTGTCGGCAACCTTCCCAGCAACGCCTCGAGCGCGGTGCTGTCGCAGATCGAAGACCAGCTCAGGACGGTGTTCAGCGGCTGCCGTGGCTTCCGCCAATTCTCGTTCCGACTCAAGTCCAACGGCCCCATGTGCTTTGTCGAGTTCGAAGACGTGCACACGGCGTCCAAGGCCATGTCGGAGCTCAATGGCCACTCGCTCGGGGGCGCCATCAAGAATGGGGGCATCCGACTCAGCTTCAGCAAGAATCCGCTCTTCCGCATGAACTCGAATTCGGCCATGTACTCGGCTGCCAACGGCGTGGGCGGTGCGAACGGTGGATCGGCATCATCTACGGACGGCGGTGCCAATGCTCCTCTAAGCCTGGGCGCGGCGAGTGAGACGCTTGCAGCGACGACGCGTCGATGATGCCGAAATCCGAGGAAATTTTTTTTGCGACGCGCATTTCGACACCGGCTCGCACGCCTCCACCCGGCTTTCTTCCCGACCAGCATCATCCATTCGGCACCGCCGACGGGCACGCTTCCACCATGGCGACGGCGTCGGACTCAATCGACTTTGACTTTGACTTTGAGGCGGTCAATAATGTCGAGGAAGCGGCGTACCAAGACGGCTACCAGCAAGGCTTCGACCACGGCGCGCTGCACGGGACTTTCGAAGGGCGTGAGCTCGGGCGCGAGAAAGGCTTCGAGCTTTGGGAGGAGGTAGCCTTTTATCAGGGCCTGGCCAGGGTGTGGAAAGAGTGTCTGGAGCAGGCAGAAGCGGCTGGCAACACCTCTCGGAAACAGGCCAAGCAGCTCCAACACCTAGCCGGGCTCGAGAGGCTCATCTCGTTCTTCCCGATTACCAACACGTCAGATCCGTCGACTGATCTCCGACCGACCGAATCGACGGACGAGGTCGGGGAGGAAAGCGAGGATGCCGAGGCCGAGACGACGAATGACGACGAGCTCGCCAAGCTCGACATGCTGGCGCTGCTGGAGAAGATCCGAGCCAAGTACAGGCTGACATGCTCGGTGCTGGGGATAGCGCCGCAGCGTGCGCCGTCGCTGGCGCAGATCGGGCGTGGTGGGCAGGACGACGATGCCGAGAACGCCGCTCGAGCGGAGAGCAAGTCGGTGCTGGTAGCTGGCAAGTTGGTGGACCCAACGCAGCTCAAGTACTGAGTGCGCTCGTCCTAATATACCCTTCTCGCGCCCTTCGGTCGCTGCAATCATTCTTGGCGCGTCTTGTCGCGCTGCATACCCTGGCCGAGTGGCCTCCCACACTCTTCTGCTCTGTATTTCCCCCCTCACGCTCCTACTCTCGTATCTTGGCATGACTTTGCGACGGTTCTCTGCTCGTTCAAACCCACCCTTTCGTCTCCGCATTCGCTTTCTTCTGCTCCGGACTTGGCCCTCTCCCTCTCTCTATCTCTCTCTCCTCTCTCTCTGTTCTCGTATCTTAGTTTGTATCGCAGGGGATGGCTTTGCCACATATGTATCTCGGTGTCACGGTCAATAACAGCGCAAGTTTCGGCTCCGCCATGTTTCCAGGTGCAGTGTGTGAGTGAGTTGATGGTGGTTTGATATCGGCCGAGAGGATGGACGGGTGCCGAAAGGTGTAAAAGCGCCGGTGTGTCGCTGTCGAGGAATGTCGTGGTGCTGCAGGCTCGCAGCACGAGTAGGAGGGTATTCCGGCCTCGTTAGCTGGATGACTGGTCGATGGACTTCGATACGGTAGCCCGGGTAAGCGGCGGCGGTGGTGCTCGAGCATGTGATGCCGTCGTGAAGCTGTCTTTTTTTTTTCGGTCATAATTCTTGGGCCCCTTTTTTTTCTCACTTTCAACTGCCTTTTTTGGCTTGGCTTTGTGTGTTACTTCAGCAGGCTTTAGCTTTTTCCACACCCTGCCACACGCCGACATCAGATGTTGTGAACAAGCGGAGAGCCACAGGAAGGCTCTGAGCTCCATCGTCCGACGCATCAAGAGCGAATGAGTTCCAAGTCGACAACTCGCATGCGACGTCGCGAGGGGGGAGGGGAAGCAGCAAGCTTTTGCCGCACGAAATGACAGAGGCGGGATGGAGGAACGCGGGGTCCCCATAGCAGACAGTGTAGTCCCCCGCTAAATGCGAAATTGTCGGTCCAGCAGGTCAGCTTGAGCCGGCTCGCTCGGGCAAAAGGCGAAAATCAGCGTCGCCAGGGCAGTTTGGCCCGCACTGGTTTCAGCGCGCAACCTTTTGCCGGACCCTTTGTCGCGCAGAGCCATGCCTCGCCCCCGCGCCTGCGCCAGCCCCGCAACACGCCTAGCGCCTCTTCAAGCTGGCCGCCGCGCAAGACTGGACCGGCTACTTGCTCCGCACAACTATTCTTCCCACCACGACCTCCTCTTACCATCGCTGCTTTTGTGTGTGTTTCGCCTTGGAAAATGTCGTTCTCTGCTCTTCGCGCTGCAGCTGCGCCGCTGCGTCGCACTGCGCTGGCTTCTTCGAGCCTCCGCTCCGGTATCGCACGCAGGGGCATGGCTACGACGTTCTACAACACCGACGTTGCGGGTCTCAGCGAAGAACAGGCCGAGCTGCGCGATGCAGTCGCCTCGTTCGTCGCAGCCGAGTTGCCGGCTGAAAAAGCGGCGGCGATCGACCGAAACAACGAGTCGCCCAAGGACATCTGGACCAAGCTCGGCGACATGGGTCTGCTCGGCATCACGGTGCCCGAAGAATTCGGCGGTCTCGGCAAGGGCTACCTCGACCATACCATTGTCATGGAGGAGCTTTCGCGCGCCTCGGGCTCCGTAGCACTCTCGTACGGTGCCCACAGCAACCTGTGTGTCAACCAGCTCAACCGACACGGTACCAAGGAACAGAAGGAAAAGTACCTGCCCGATTTGATTTCGGGCAACAAGGTGGGTAGTCTCGCCATGTCGGAGCCTGGATCGGGCTCGGATGTGGTTAGCATGACCACGACGGCGGTGAAGAAGGGTGATCACTACGTGTTGAATGGCGGTAAGATGTGGATCACCAATGCGCCGATTGCAAGCACCTTTATCGTGTATGCCAAGACCGAACCCAAGGCTGGCTCCAAGGGTATCACTGCCTTCATCCTCGAACGTGGCATGAAGGGCTTTACGCAACTGCCTAAACTCGACAAGGTGGGCATGCGTGGCTCGGACACATGCGAGATCCACTTTGACAATGTCGAAGTTCCCGAGACCAACGTACTCGGCACGGTCAACCGTGGAGCCTCTGTGCTTATGTCTGGTTTGGATCTTGAACGACTTGTTCTCAGTGGTGGACCATTGGGTCTTATGCAGGCTGCATTTGACTATGCCGTGACGTACGCACACGAGCGCAAGCAGTTTGGTCAACGTATCGCCGAATTCCAACTTATCCAAGGCAAGATCGCCGACATGTACACCAAACTCGGTGCTGCCCGCTCCTACGTCTATGCCGTAGGCCGCGCGTGCGATCAAGGAGCCATCTCCCGTCGTGACTGCGCAGGCGCCATCCTCTACAGCTCAGACCGCTGCGTAGAAGTCACCACCGAAGCAATGCAAATGCTAGGCGGAAACGGATACACAAACGACTACCCCGTTGCCAGATTCTGGCGTGACGCACGCCTCTACACCGTAGGCGCAGGAACCCAGGAAATCCGCCGCATGCTCATCGCCCGCATGTTCAACGAACAACTCAAGTAAAACCACCTCCCCACCAATCCCCACACTGGTACCCAGTTTGAAAGCACAAAAAAAGCTTTTGATTCAGAATCGAAACACAGAAAAACCACGACCACGAAACACTTGTTCTCGCAAGAAAGGCAGAGAGAGAGCGAGAGAGAGAGGAGAGAGTTTGAAACAGAAAACGTTTGAGAGAGGAAGGCCGCTCAATTGGTGGGCGTGTTCCTACCGCCGCTGAGGAGCGCCATGAGGTTGGCGCCATTGATGGCATGTGCGCCCACGGCCACCGGCTGATGCTGCTGCGGCGATGCTGGCGGCTGCACACCACCGGGGCCCTGCGCATAGTAGGGGAACTGCGCGGGCGACTGAGACCTGCGCTCGTGCGCGCCTCCCACGGGCCCGCCTTGCGTGTTGGGCATATCGTACGGCGAGCCCGGCGGCGGCGGCATACCAGGTGGGAATCCCTGACCTGCCAGCACTTGCTGCTGAATGTGCGGCGGCATGCTCATCAGCTGCTGGTACAGCTGCGGCGGCATTCCCGGCGGCGGCGGACGTCCGCCCGGGAACGGTGCGAAGCCAGGGAAGCCGCCGTTGGGTCCGCGCGGTCCCGGCACGCCCATAGGCGGCGGAGGCGGCATATTGCCCATGCCAGGCGGCATCGGCCCGCGTGCCAAGCCCAGACTCGCGGCCAGGTGCGGCGGCAGCTGCTGGAAGCCAGGCGCGCCCATCGGCGGCCGCGCCATCATGCGAGGGTCCATGCCCGGCGGAGGCGGTCGACCTGCCATCGCACCCGGGAATCCGCCAAATCCTCCCATACCGGGCGCTGCGCCTGGAGAACCGACGCCCGGCGCACCCGGGCTCGTAGGCGATCCAACACTGAACGCATTGCCGCCGCCCATAGCGGGCGAGTCGGATCGCTGCTGCTGCTGCTGCTGTAGCTGCTGCTGGTACTGGGGGAACTGCTGCTGAGACTCGTGCGGCTGCTGGTGCTGGTGCTGATGCTGCGGACCAAGGTGCTGGCTGTGGCCCACGCCGCCGGACGACGTGCTCGATTCGCGCTGATGCTGCTGCTGCTGCGGGTAGGGCAGCGGCGAGCGAGGTTCCATGCCATGACCATGAGCCTCGGCGGACGAGAGGCCGGGCGAAACGAGGCTGTGAGGTCGATCGCCGAGGTGGTCGCTATGACGAGCCTGACCGCCACCACCAAGAAGCTCCTTCAGCCGGTCGTCCGTATCAGCTCGCTGATGGTGGTGCGCATGCTCGTTGCCGTGGTCCTTGTTGGACGTGGGCGTGCCAGTGCCGCTTCCACCGCCGCCGCCTTGCAGCATGGCCATGAGTTTCTGCATGCTCTGCTGGTCTGCCTCCGACACATTCTTGCCCGAGGCGTCCTTGTGCGTTCCATCCGCCTTGTCGCGAATGGAAGACTTGCTGAAGAGCTCCGAGATGTTGATCGATGATGACGATGCGTTTGGCGGCGATTTGGGGCTGTGGATGCTCGAGGACTCCTTGTCCTCCGAAGCAGGCGTCGCAGGCTGAGCGCCCATGGATTCGAGCATCTTCTGCTGTGCAGCAAGGGCGGCGGCTTGGGGATCGCGCGGCGGTGCGCCGCGGCCATCGAAGAATCGAGCGAAGCGGCTGGATCGTCCGGGCAGACCGGGAGGCGCTTGACCCTCGGCGCCTGGGCCGCCGTGACTGTTGGAAATGCTGTCGAACATCGAGTTGCCCGATGCGGAGCGTTGGTTGGCAGCGGCCATCATCTCGGCGCGAATGGCGTCGAGTTCGGATTGTTGCGAGGCAGCATCGGAGCCAAAGGGATACTCGTTCGACGAATGTCGCTCCGCGCCCAGCGAATCGGCGTGAGATTCGAGCGGCGCCTTTTCGGGGGGCTCCGGCTCGCCGCGAGCGAGCCTCTCACGACGCTCGCGTTCCTTCATCTGAGCCTTGAAGGCCTGAATGCTGTCGACGGCACCGCCCATGCCATCGGCTTGCGAAAGCGGGTCGCCAGTGTCCTGTCGACGGCTGCCGAACTGACCAAAGGGTGCTCGGTTGTCGACGGGCAGGGGTTCCGAGTCGTCTTCGAGCCAGGCCGGATTGTCGTCTGCGTCGCCTGTCCAGGGAGCTCCGCCCGCGCGCTGAGCGCCTCGTCGCTCGCCAGGGCGCAGGCGATCGGACGGAAGGCCTGAAAAGGGGCCGGCACGGTCGCGGTCGCCGGGTCTCCTCCAGTCGGATGCGGTGTCTGCGCCACCCGTGCGTCGTACTCTGGGCGAATCGATGATCTCGCCGTCCTCGCGGCTGTCGTCGGCGTCCAAGCCTCGATCGCCGCGTCGTCGCTCGCGAGCCGGGTCGCGTCTGCGGTCGTCGGGAAGCAGTTCTCGCATCCTGTCCTTGCCGTACGAGGTGGAGCGTTCTCCCAAGCCGCGGCGACCGTCGCCCATCGCGTCGGGGTTGCCGTCGCGGGGAAGGCCGCGTCCACCACCTGGAGTGCCTGCTGGCTTGAAAGTGCCGCTAGCAGAGATCTGACCGAAGGGATTCTTTCCGGCGGGTGCGACTCTGCGGCCGCCGACTTCACCGAGGCGGAGGCCTTCGCTGCGTTCGCGGTCTTCGTTTCTCCTTCCTCCGAAACGCGCGCCTGCGCCTTCCCTCCTGGGAGCAAAGCCCCCGAGCGCGCCTCCAATGATACCACCGTTGTTGGCGCCCTCCTCGTATGGGACTCCGTGTGCGGCGGCGGCGGCAGCAGCAGCGTCTTCTGCATGAGCTCTGCGGACGTTTTCGCGCCTCGGGTGATAGGCTTCTCCCTCTCCGAACCATTCGCGGAGGGGAGCCATGGCGGCTGGCTTTACGACCAGAGTAGAGGCGCTGAAGGCGAGAAGGGTGCCGCGGCTGTAGATGCGAGGGCAGTCGGACGGGCGTTCATATTTGGTGGATGTCTGGAGGTCGGAGTGGTGGTGCAAAGGCGATTTGTGAGGTTGTTGGGAGCCGTTGGCGCCGAATGGATTGGGTGGTAACGCTGCGGCTGGTGGAGCTGCTATGCCCAGGCCGGGCGGTGGTCCTGATGGGAGTTGATGGGTAGATGCAGCAGTCAGACTCTGGAGGTTCTGAGATGCAGTGTAGCCAGACTCCGGTGGCTTTATGTGGAACTTACCAGCTGCCATGACGGGAGATTAGAGTGCGGCGAGTTGAAGCCTCGCGCTTTGCTTCGCTTGCCGGTCAGTGCGGTTGGATGGGGAGGGTTCGGGCTTGCAAAGGAGGTGGAAGCCTTGTGTAGCGTTGAGCCAGCGTTTAGGAGAGGTAATAACGGCGAGAAGCAGGCGGGCAGCACTTGGATGTGGATCTGTAGCGTTGGTTTGGTTCGTATGCGGCGACGATTGCGACAGGAATGCGCAGCGGTGCTGGGGCTGGCGTGTGTGCAGTAGGTGCTTGTCAAGTTGGCGGGTGAAGTGTGTTGACGTTGCAGCGCCGACGGAGGGGACGAGTGACAGCTGTAGAAACGGGAGGATGATGGGATCGGTGGAAGCGACGAGGCGAGTGATGCGTGATTGGACGACGACGCTTCGGCCACCGTGCTTTTGCAGCCAAAGCGACTCAGCGACGCACAGGTTGACGCGATGGCCCTTCCCAGCTGCTACAGGAAAGCTTGTTTCGTACGGACCCACAGCGCTCACCTTTCCGGATGCGCCAAACTTGGCCACGCAGAGCCATCCGCATACGCACTCCAAATTGCGCATTTTTCAAGCCTCACGCAAAGCCCATGTTGAGCTCGATTTTTCAAGGTCTCGATTGTTAGAGCCAGCAGCTTCTGCCTTCTGCAGCCACAAACAGCATGCCGACCGACGACGGTCTGTGCATGTGATCGAGAGGTGAAGTTGACTTTGCAGTGGCATCTACTCGGCGTTGCAAGGCTTATACACGCGGGCATACATGGGCAGGGGCAAGGTCAAGTTACACAGCTTCAAGGAGCCTCTGGTGGGTCTAGGCAGTGCCAGTCTCCTTCCACGGATACTCGAAGGGCGGGTCGTCCTTTCGGCGCCAGAGCTTCTTCCTGCAAAAGAGAGTCGAACGAAGCGAGAGCAAGTCAGTGCAATGATCTGCAAAGGCTTTGGAACGAATTTGATACCTACTTTTTGCCGGCCGTGTCCTGTGCCCACACCTCTACGCAGTGCTTCTTGCGGAACTGTTGGATGAATCGAGGGTCCCACAGCTCGGACGACACTCCGAGGTCCTTGCAGCATCGCATGAGCGCATTCGACTTGGCTCCCTCGGACGCTGTCGGTACCCCGGATGGCTTGAAGAACTCCTGCTCACCGCGCGCTGTTGCGACAAAGCTGTTGGATCAGAGCGTCGGTAACAGCGGTCAGTCACGATTCTTTCTCTGCGCGACTGCTGCTCGAACTACTTCAACTTACCGTCCCTGGCAGATGAGCACCCACTCGCGGCTCACGATGCCTTGTCCGACGTTGGTCTCGCTGCGCGGCGCCATGCCCCAGCCGCCCGGTCCGAACGCCTTGTTCAAGATGCGACGATACTTGATCTCGGGCAGGTAGATGAGGCCATCTGTGATTTCAAGCCATCCATCGATAATACGGGGCCAAGCGGATCGCGTCAATAGCGTGCCACATACTTTCAGCTGATGCGGGTAGATGAGCACTTACCAGGCTTGATCTCGATGTCCGACTCGTTGATAGGGCCCATAAGCACATCGACTGCCTCCTTGCTGAACGAACGCTCGCCGAGGCCTGCAAAGCTGGTGCCCCACTCCTCGGACACGTTGCTCGACGGTGCCGAAGTCGTCGCCGACGAGCTGGTTCCATTGCTTCCATTGTTGGACGAGCCGTTCGCAAGTCCAGGTGCGGCGACCTTTGGGTCGATGTCCACGCCGGCTGGTTGTTCTGCAGGGCGGCTGGAATGCACAGCTGGGTCGTTCGAGTTGCCACTCGCCGTGTAGGGCTCCTGCGGGGCACCATCGCTTTCGAGCTGTTCGCGCATCGATTCGGGTAGCGGATGTAGATCCTTCAATCCGGTGCGTGCCACCGACGGCTGCTGTTGCTGCTTGACGTAGGAGCGCGCTCGCGAGCTGAGAGCAGGAGCCGAGACCGAACAGAAGCTTCTTGTGGGTGCTGCACTCGTCGCCTGGCGAAGCACGCCGTGGCCTAATCTCGTGATGGAGTTCCTCATGATGTATCGTCCGTGCCTCCGTGGGGGTTGTTGGTGAGGAAGCAAGGCAGAAGGCTGAGCTTCGAGAGGTGTTGCTTCGTGCTCTTTCCATCAGATGGTCAAGAGCGTCAACGCGCCGCCATTTTTGTGGAGGCCAACTCCTGCGGCTCAGTCATCGTTGGTGGACGCGCGCTTCCTCTCGCGCGGTAGGAAGCCGTTCCATTCCCAACACGCGAAGCCGACGCGCAGATCAGCAGCAGCGCACAAAGAAGCTCGGCGCCGTCGACCACAAAGCGCACCCCCCACCCCCACCCTCAGACACTTCCAACCATCCACCGACCAGTTCGACCATCGCACAATGTCGGATCACGAGGCCACAGAGGCCGCATCGGTAGCAGCCGTGCCTGCCGTCGCGGATGAGGAGCAATCGGCACCGGCTGGATCAGAAGTCACTGCTGCAGAAACATCCAAAGCGCCAGCAGACAACCTCGAGGACGCTCTGTTTGGCGACGATGACGACGATGAAGAGGAGCAGGTCAAGCCTGCCTCGAGAAGTAGCGCACCAAACGGCAACGATGCGACGCTGACTACTTCAAACGGTGCCGGCGATGACGACGACGAGGATGATGACGAGGACGAGGGCATCCGCCGCAACGTGCGTCGATCCAGGCAGCAACGTGTGGCATCAGCTTCGGCTTCTCCACCACCTGCGGGCGCCAACGGTCTCACTGCACCGCCTCCGCTCGATCCCTCCTCGCCTGCTCGTCGGTCAGGTCGCTCATCCCGCAGCGGCAGCCCATTCGATCGCGAAGGCTCGCACGAGATGGACGATGCAGCGCTGCGTCAGCTCGAGTACAAGGAGGACGAGGACGAAGAGCTGCAGCCGGACGACAACATCGAGGTGGCGCAGATCGCGCTGCCTCAGCTGCCCGTGCGCCACACCAAGGAGCACTGGCTAGCCAGGATACCCCACTTCCTGCGCTACGTCACCACGCCCTTTGAGCCCGACTCGTGGGACGACGAGCAGGAGGAGGAGATGCTGCGCGACGAGGGCTTCAACTCGGGCTTTGCACACGACGAGGGCGCCACCAGTCTGCTCCGCACCTCCAACACCATCCGATGGAGGTACACCGACGAGCTCGACCAAGACGGCGCGCGCGTGCCCGAGTCCAACGCGCGCATCGTCCGCTGGAGCGACGGCACCATGTCGCTCCAGGTCGGCAGCGAGCTCTTCGACATTACGCAGCAGACCGAAAAGGGCCGCGTCTCGGTCGCCAACACCGGTGCCAACACGCCGCAGCCAGGAGCGAGCTCGCAGTCCGCAGGTCCATCGTCGCAGCAACTGCTGAGCCAGGCCACGCAGAGCATGCCCATGGGCTCGAGTGGCTCGGCCAACCGTCCTGTGCAGAGTCTGTCGTACCTTGTCGTGCCGCACGAGCGCGAGCAGGTCATGGAAGCCCAAGGCCCCATCGCCGGCTCGCTCGCCTTTACGCCCGCAGACACGCAGTCCGAGACGCATCGCAGGATCGCCAAGGCTTTGCGCTTCCAGAAGACCGCACGTGTCGTCGCGACCGCTGCAGGCGAAGGTGCGCTCGACCCCGAGATCGAAAAGGCGCGCATCGAAAAGGAGCTCAAGGATGCCGAGAAGAAGCGCATCCGCGAGCGCCAAAAGGCCGACCGCAAGAGCGGCAAGTTTGACGACGACATGTTTGACATCGAGTCGCGCCGAAGGAGTCGGTACGTCGGCGGTCGCAAGCTCGGCGCAGGTCCGCGCAATGCCGACTACTACAGCGACGAAAGCGACCTCGGTGGCGGTGCCGAGGATGTGGGTGGTCGCGGCGCCAGCAAGCGTGCAGCTGCCTCGCAGAGGTATGCCGAAGACGACGATGACGGCTTCATTGTGGATGACGAAGGCGATGACGACGACGAGGATGGCGAGCGTGCCGGGAGGCGCAAGAAGAAGAGGAGCTCGGATGACGAGGATGGCATGGAGGTCGACGACGAGCCCGACGAGATGGAGCTCGCAGAACAGAAGATCGAGGAGGCAGAGCGGGCGCGTAAGCGTGCCGCTGCGGCCGGAGGCGAGACCAAGGACAAGCCGCGTAGACCAGAACCCTCCTTCTCCTCGGACGAAGACGATGAAGACAACGACAAGGACGATGCTGCCAGTCAATCCGTCGTCAAGAAGAAGCGAATCGTCGAAAGCGACGAAGAGTAAACCCCCCCGTTCTCCCTTCACGCTACCTCACCACTGTGTCACCTTTTGACCTCAAGCAATCCTAACCTTTTCATAAACGGAGTCCCTTGGTCCATCTCCAACTCCCTGATGACCGTGAGACAACAAACAACAGCGTCGATCCACGCACAGAGCGCTGGCAAGGATGCTGATCTGAAAAGGCATGTTATTTTGTGCAAGGGCGACACGGAATGAGAAGGGGATGGTGCGAAGGTGGTGTGAAAAATGTGATGTACAACGCGGTCGAGCACGTAACGCAGCAGAGTCACTCTACATTGCACGCGCTCCAACGCAAGACCTCGAAGCACCTCCTTCCCGCCCTTGGCCACGCCGTACCCTTCTCTCGGTGTCTTTTTTGATCGTCGAGGAAGTAGATGCAAAGGCGCAGCCCGGAAGAAAGGCTTGAAATCTTGTATATTTTTTGGGGGATGATGTGTCGGAAAGGGCGGAGGCAATGCGCTATCCCCACGCTGCTAGATGGTCACGCTGGTGTCACAAGCGCAAACGCAGGGCGAGGCATTGTCGATATGCAAGAACCGTGGTGCAGCGAGAAAGGCGGAAGATCGAAGAGAGGGATCGATTTAGGCAGCAACCTTCTTGCCAGCCGAGCCGGACTGGAAGCCGTTCTTGGCGCGGCGGCCGACGTTCTTGAGGTAGCGCATGCGGCCGGTACCGGTGGTCTTTCTGCGCTTAGCCTTCTGGCCCCACTCGTACGAGCGGATCTTGGCGGCAGGGTAACCGCACGAGGCGCACACCTTCTTCTGACGGTGGAAGGCGCGCGCGTTGCAGCGGCGGCAGACGGTGTGCGTCTTGGTGCTGTTGGTTGCAAGGGCAAGAAGATGGATGGTGAGCTAGCTGCCCGCGATTTGCATGACATTGGCGAGGCACAACCTGTTTCTCCTTGCAGTCTACATCACGAGAGCATATCCTTGTCCCAACATCGGTCGACCCCTGAGCGTATCGCACCGTCGTTCCATCATGTCCATGTCTGCGTGACCGTGTGTCACAAACGTGCGTGCATCCGACTCTGGTACCGTCCTACGAGCTTCCTATGTGATGGCTACCCGTTCTATGTCCCTGCGATGCTCCGTGAATACGATCCCCCAATGTCTTCAACAGTGCCGAGATGTCCTCCGTGTCCTTGCCTTGAACAACGCCAGCCTGCATGTCCCCATGATGCACTGTCTCTGATCCCTCTACTGCTTTCCGTGCTTCGCGGTGCCCAACTGCAAGAAGAGTTGCGCCTGATATGTGTTGTGCATCGGTGGATACTTACTGTCGCTTACCGAAAGAGGTAGTACCCTTCGTCATCTTTTAGCGTGCAAAGGAAAGTGTTGGGATGGTGGTTGGTGGTCAGGGGCTGAGTCGAAAATTGATTTGATGTAAATCCCAAGTATCTGTGCAAACGATCCGAGATCTGCGATCGAGGTTGGAGGTTGGTCGTGCAAGTATTTGCGTCGTGTGACACGATTGGCAATTCTTCCGGCTGAGCAGTCGAACGGAAGGCGGAGTGCAGAAAATGCGAAGCGTACAAGGGCGATGATGTAGCGGGGAGAGTCTTTCGTGATGTGTCGGGCTAGCCTATACGATGCTGTCTTTGGCTGTGTAACTGAACGTGCGATTCTGCCAACTGGTCGTGGCAGAGCTCCTGGCTGATGGGCGGGATGCGATCGCAGCTTCGGTTCGTGCAAGATACGTGGTCGAGGTGTCGGTGTCGAGCTTACCTTGGCTAGAGTATGTCTTGAGAATTACTGGTGGGAGCAAAGGGAAGGGGTGATAGCGATGACAACCTTGACGCCTTGCAATGCGTGCTGCCGCGCTCGGCCTTCTCATCCAGCCAAAAGAGACTGGCTGCCCTGCCTCTGACTTGCGCTGCAACTGGCTCTTGTCCAGTCTGAGCCTGTGAGGGCTGCACGCCGCCTTCTCGAGGCACGATTGCGATTCCCTCTCTGCGCAGCCAAAGCCTCGCCCTTCGAGGGCCTGCGGGACCGAGCTTGAGCGGCTGGCTGTCTACAGTGTCCAGGCTGAGCTTGAGTCGATAATCAATCACGTGAAGAAAAATTCCCACGCTCCCTTCCTCGAAATTTTGGCGATCGCGGTTTGGAGTGGGATTTCTGGGAGGCCAGGGGTGAACACCTTCTCCTACGTGTCCCTCTCTTCTCAATTTCCGAGCCATTGATGATTTTCGAAAACGCTGCCAATGTTAGTTTTAGGTTCAGAAGGCTGGAGTGGTGCGAATGCCGCACTGTAGCGCTGTCTTCTCAGCTCGAGCGAAGAGTGCCGTCCGTTGGTGTGAGAGTGTGCCAGCTGGTTCGGGGCGTATCGAACGAGTGGACGCTGAACCTTCCTTTCGTCTCCTCCAAGTCACCACCGACCTCACCGCATATACATAACATAGCGTAAGTGATCACAGACGACATCGACACCAACACGCAGCTACGACGACCCATCTGTGCAGGATGCGACTCCCATCCAGTCGCGGCGGTATGAGCAGTAAGGACAGGGAGCGGTAGCATTGTAGCGAGGACCATGATGCGAATGCTGGCCCGAGCAGGTGGACTGGTGCCTCTGATGTACATCGATGGCCACAAGGAACAGCATGCGTTGTAGCAGCCCTGAGAGCGCCACGGATAGAGACAGGATTGTCGGCAAATCATAAGCGGCAGGGAAGATTCTCGACACGCCGAAGGCAATCAGCACACAGTATCAGTTGGATTGCCGACCGGACCAACCGAAAGATATCCGCCATGACCGGATGAATCATGCACCACCACGGAGAGTCGATAAAGTAGCTGCGATGGGGATCTTGCATATCAAGGAGAGCAGCATGCCGACCTTTACTTTGCATCCCAACTTTGGACCTGTTGATCGTCACAGGGACCTTGCCTGCGAAAGTTAAGCATCACACGTGATACTTACTGGAGGCCTCTTTCAACCTTTCCACCACCCACCTTTCCTTTCGACCCCTTCACCACCTCGTTTGCACCGACAGAAAAATGGCTCCCAAGGCTAAGAAGTCGTCCCAGGACAACATCAACACCAAGCTCCAGCTTGTTATCAAGTCTGGTAAGGTCGCCCTCGGCCTTAAGAGCGCGCTGAAGAACATGCGCTCTGGCAAGGCTAAGCTCGTGCTCATCTCGGCCAACACGCCTCCCCTGCGCAAGTCCGAGATCGAGTACTACGCCATGCTTTCCAAGACTGCCGTGCACCACTACCAGGGCACCAACGTTGCCCTCGGTACCGCTGCCGGTAAGCTCTTCCGCGTCGGGTAAGTTTTCGAATCCTCCGCCGCATCTCGGCCTGCTCTCCGTGACGATCGCATACTGACTGAATCCGCAATGTCTCCTATGCATATCAATAGTGTCATGACCATCCTCGACGCTGGTGACTCGGACCTCCTCTCGACCGTCTCGGCCTAAGCGAGTCTTGCGCACGCAAGAACGAACGATGCTTTGCTCGCGTAGCAACGTCGTCTTCGTATGCACGCATCGACAGCCTTGACCGAGCAGCTCGGCAGCATTGTAGATGCGGACGCAACTCACGATTGCCAAGTGTACTTTACGATCACGGTGCCCTCTTCTTCACCCTCAAAAATGCAACTTTCTAGCATACCATCACACATTTTGTCTGCAGAGCGACCGCACGAAGCGTCTAGGAGTACGAGAAATTTATGAGTACGCTGCGACTTGAGCACGGGCGATTAGCAGGACAGGGGCATGGAATCCTTTTACGGAGGCGGGTATGATTCTAGTCTGGCGATGGTAGAGTCAAGAATGATTCTGTGTCTGCGCAGGTTGATACGGCGGCAAGGTTTCGACGCTGTTGCGTCCTTGTGGAGCACGATTGGATGCAGACTTGGACTGAGCTGGGGAGGATGGTGCAGCCTTCGGCGTCTTGCGGGGCTGCGCACCGCCCATCCTTGCGAGGCCAGACATGCTGGTGTCGTGGTCAACGTAGGTTGCAGGTGACGAAGTGCTGGTCCCCATGTTGCTTAGCTGCAATGAATAGGCATGTGGCTGTCGAGGCGATGAAGTGGGGCAAGCGCCGGATGTAGAGGGTGGAACGAGGCGAGGCGAGGCGGACTGATGAGCATAATCGCAGTGGAGGCCGGAGCGTACCTTCCAGATGTTACGGCGAAGGCGAGCTGACAGAAATTGAGATCCCGAAAATGGAGAGCAACCGAGCCGATCAAGCTTGTTCCTAGCGCCAAGATGCCGCACACTGGGCATGGATCTGGTGCTTCAGCGTGCCGGTAGAGCGCAAAAGAAGCCAGGGCCGGCCATAAGAGGCTCATGCTGGAACGGCGGCAGCACCAACGATTGCGATGGGGTTTGGGACTGCGACTGCGACTGCGGGTGAGGCTACTTGGCCAAATGTCAACGTGGCGCCGGCGAGCTTTTGCATCGTGGCGACATGACGCCGATGACCGTGTGTGCGTGCCGGGCTGTGCCTGTCAAAAACGGCGTGTTGTCGTGCACGGCATCCTCCTCTCCACCGCCACCATCGATTCAGGATCGCCTCTCGCATGGACAGAAGAGCGGTAGTTTTAATAGCGGAGTGTGCCCCGTCACTTTGACACGGCCAAGCGGCGCCAGGGATGCAGACTTGATTGTTCGCGCAGGCGCAGTCTGGGGTAGGGACGCTTCGAACAGCCGAGCTCCGATGACAGCCTGGCCCAATTCGGACTGCCGCGAACTCTGGCGAGGTGCAGAGGGCAAGCCGGATGCGTGAGTCTAAAAAGGGCCAGCATCCGGGCAAAATGAAAAAGGGGGGTCGAGGGGTTGTAGGCGACGGAGCCTAGACAGCGCGATGTGGAAAAATAGGGAGCAGGCGCAGGAGCCGGTGCCCAAGGGCCAAGCCCCAAGAATCGGAGGCGAAGAAAAAAAGGCCCAAATCAAAGGTGGAGAAGTCGCGTGCCAGCCGCCGCCTCAACACGGTCTCGGGAGCCAGGCTGAGTGAGTCTTGGCTTGGGCTGGGCTGGCTCGCGCGAAATGAGGTGTGCCCATGCGTCACAACGCGCTCTGCTGCCTCGCCTCGACTCGCCTCGCCTGAGCTCCTCGGAGGTGCGGCCGTGGAGCGTTGGGCTCTGCAGCTTGGCGGCGCTTTCCTCCAGCGCCGCGCCGCGCCGCGCACGACCTTCCGTTTTCGCGACTCGACTCGGGTCGACTTGCATGAGCGCCCGCCCGCATTGCTGAGTCCGCCCGCCGTTCCAGTGCTTTGACCAGCCAGCCCGCCAGCCAGAGAGAGACTGTGTGTGGGTGTGGGTGTGTGTGTGTTGCCCGCCCAGAGGCGACGGTTGCTGCCGCGCTCAATCCACCGCAGTGGCCGACACCATCCGTCGCCTCATCCCTCCTGCATCCCAATCTCCAAGCCCCAACCCAACCTTGTCTCCAAACCTTCTCCTATCTCGGCATCGGCTCTCTCTCCTCTTCTGCTTCCTCCTCCTCCTCCTCCTCTCAGCAGCGGAGCCAAACCTTGTCGCCACCGCTACAACTTCGCGTCGGCCTTCGTTCTCCGTTCTCCGTTGGCGCGCGCATTCCCACACGTGAAGCGCTTCTCGACCTGCATTTCGCCGCTTCGACGCTCGCCTGCCATCCGCGCAGCTTCGGCTCACCACGCCAGTCAGTGCCTGCAGCGCGCCTGCACACACGTCCTTCTGCAAGCCTCTCCAGCTTGGTCGCCGTTCCGATCGCTCGCGCCGCAGCCTCTCCTTCGCTCCAATACGACCAACACGTCACCAGCAGGCGCTTCCTTCGTCTGTCTTTGCCTAGACCGACCGACGGTGTATAGACGTCTCCGCCCTTCCAGAGTCGCATTCAGCCCTCAGACCATCGCTGTGCTGCATCTCTGCTCAGCACGAAACACGCCGCCTCGAGCTTCGTCTCCAGCCTTTGCTCACGACAGAGCAGCTTCCAGCGTGTCCAGCGTCTCGAACCTAGACAAGCCGCTTTCTCGCTCGTCCTAGCCATCTCACTCTTCGTCGTCTGCACCATCGCAATCGCCTCGACCATGTTCAAGTCCTTTGGCAAGATCATGGGCGGCTCTTCCCGCAAGGGAAAGTCCAAACTTCAAGACGGCGACGACGCTGCTGAAGGCTCCAACGGTCTCTCTGGCTCCGACTCGTCCAACCTCCTGCGCGCCAAGAGCAAAGATTCGCTCGCTCCCGAAAACGGCGCGGGCAACGGCCCGTCGGCGCCCGCCAAGATCGAAAAGCGAGGCGGCGTGAGCCGGCACGAGTCGCCACTGCCCTCACCCTCGCCCTCGGCACGCAACGTACTCGAAGGCACCGAAGACGCCAGCGAAGTCGGCAGCCCCGCCGCACCCAGATCAGCCGCAGGTCGCAGCGACGCCGACGCCAGCTCGGCGGCCGGCATCGACGGCGCCGCACCCGCCTCGGCCACCTCGGCCACCATCCTCTCCAATCCGCTCGCACATGCCGGCGGCGGCGGCGGTGGCTTCCCCAGCTCCGTCGGCAAGGGCTCGCAATCGGCAGGAGGCGCCGGCGACCAGGTGCGCACCTTCGACATCGACGACATGATCTCGCGTCTGCTCGAAGCGGGCTACTCGGGCAAGATTCCTAAGCCCGCGCTCAAGAACGCCGAGATCACCGCCGTGTGCCAGGCGGCGCGCGAGATCTTCCTCTCGCAACCCACACTCATCGAGCTCAGCCCGCCCGTCAAGATCGTCGGCGACACGCACGGCCAGTACCACGACCTGCTGCGTCTGTTTGAGATGTGCGGATTTCCTCCATCCGCCAACTACCTCTTCCTCGGCGACTACGTGGACCGCGGCAAGCAGTCGCTCGAGACCATCCTGCTGCTGCTGTGCTACAAGATCAAGTATCCCGAAAACTTTTTCCTGCTGCGCGGCAACCACGAGTGCGCCAACGTCACGCGCGTCTACGGCTTCTACGACGAGTGCAAGCGCCGCGTCAACATCAAGATCTGGAAGACGTTCATTGACGTCTTCAACACGCTGCCCATTGCGGCGGTGGTGGCGTCCAAGATCTTCTGTGTGCACGGTGGGCTATCGCCGTCGCTGTCCAACATGGACGACATCCGACGCATCGAGCGGCCAACGGATGTGCCGGACTACGGGTTGCTCAACGATCTGCTGTGGTCGGATCCGTCGGACACGGCGTTGGACTGGGAGGACAACGAGCGCGGCGTATCGTACTGCTTTGGCAAGGCGGTCATCCAGCAGTTCCTGGCGCAGTACGACTTTGACCTCATCTGCCGTGCGCACATGGTGGTCGAGGACGGCTACGAGTTCTGGAACGAGCGTACGCTCGTCACGATCTTCAGTGCGCCCAACTACTGCGGCGAGTTTGACAACTTTGGCGCCGTCATGTCGGTGAGCGAAGACCTGCTGTGTGCGTTTGAGCTGCTCAAGCCGCTCGACGGCGCCGCGCTCAAGAAGGAGATGGCAAAGAACAAGCGCAGATCGCTCCTCCAGCACCAGAGTCCGCCCGCCAGAGTCACGCAGCAGTCGTTTTAACAAGATCACACGCGTCACCGGTTTCTGGTTCCCAGGTTTTTTTATGCTTTCCACACACACCTCTTTCCCTTCACCGAACCAATGTCATAGTGTTGTACCACAAACGCAGATCCGGTGGTGGTTGACAAGTCGGCAATTTGTGATGCGGGGCAAGTGTATGGACACGTGCGTGTATGGATTTCGATGGGATGAGAGTGAAAGTGGGGAGGTTTTAGGATGGGATTGAGTGTTCGGCTTCGTCTTCTGAGTTTGGTTGAGAGACGGGGTGATCGTCTAGACCTGCATCTGCATTTGCATGTGGTTCTGCGTTGGGTTGTTGGTCCGGAGGGAGGGTGAGGAGATGGCCCATTCTTTCGACCTTTGTGCGGAGGTATTTTTCGAGTTCGGGACCCTTTGTGATGGATGCTCCGACCATGGTTGTTCCTGATCGGCGCAGCACATGGTCGATGTACGAATCACCCGAATCACTCCCACTATCATCATCGCTATCAAAGCGATCTTCGTCGTTGAGGATGTCTTCGCCTTGATGACGTAGACCTGCGGTGGTGATGTCGAGTTCGGAATCGGATTCCGTACCCGTACCTGCTTGCGAAATCACACTTGCCTCCATGCCAGAAAGACTCATCTGTCGCAACAACGACGATGCTTTCTTCACATTCACCCCCGTCGTTCCTCCACGCAGAGGAGAGCCTCGACTACTGGCACCGCTAGCTACGCGTTCGTGCGCCTTGCGTGTACTGCGCGATTTATGCTTGCGCCTGCGAAGCGACTTTCCAAACTTCCACACGCGCGGAACCATTCCAACCCTCTCGGTAACCCTTACCCCCTCCGCCTCCAGCGCCTCCATCTTCTCGGGGTTGTTGGTAAGCAATCTACACTCGTCCACGCCCAAGTCGCGCAGAATCGCAGATGCAATGTCGTACTTGCGCGCATCGGGCAAATGACCCAGCAAAATGTTGGCCGAGACCGTATCGTGACCCATGTCCTGCAGATTGTACGCCATGAGCTTATCCAACAGCCCGATTCCACGTCCCTCTTGGCGCAGGTAGACGATGACGCCGCGACCGAGCTTACGCGGAGGCTGGTCGGATCGCTGTGTGCTCGACTTGGACGTGTCGTACGCCTCGGAGATGAGGCGGATGGCTTCGTCGAGTTGCTCGCCACAGTCGCATCGCTGACTGCCGATCGTCTCGCCCGTGAAGCACTCGGAGTGAATGCGCACAAGCGGAGCGAGCGCGTCGTCGTGCCCCGCGTGCGAGTGCGCGTGCGAATGCACCGGCTGCGCATGTCGATCCAGCGGTCGAGACGCCACCTGAAAGCTCGGTCCGAGGCGTCCGACGTAGGCGCCACGCACGATGCGTTCCATATCCGTTTCTGCAGGACCCCAGACCTCGTCGAGCGACCTGCTGCGTAGCGCATGCTGCTGGTATACGGGGTCGGACTCCTTGAGCGGCCTGCCGTCGGCGCCCATCTGCGTGCTGCCCTCGTCGTTCTGGTACGGGTCGATGACGAGCGCGAGGTGCTCCTTGGTGTCGTGCGTGTTCTTGTACAGATGGCAGAAGATCTCGCCGTGCGGCGTGGGGATGCGCGTACGGGCGTAGCAGCGCACGCGCACGGGCGGCGGGCGCACGATGGACGAGATGTTCGCCTTGCCGACTGGCAGGCTCACCTGAGCCGGCATAGCGGGCATGCCCTCGACGGCTGGAGTGAGCGGCATGGTCTGCGGTGCGATGGCGGCCACGGCGGCTTTGCGCTCGTCGAGCGCCTGAGCGATGTTGGCAGCGGGCGCGGGAGGCGCGACTAGCTGCGTCTGGGCTGCGTGGTTGCCTGGCTGTGCGAGTAGGTCGGGGCGTGCCGGCTCGTCGCTGGCTCGGATGCCGACGGCATTGGCCACGGCTTGATCCTTTGCGGCCGAGGCGCGCTGCTGCTCGAGCTCCTTCTGTTTTTGCAGACGCACGCTGCGAGGCGCCTGCCTGCTGGCGTAGAAGGCGCGCTCCTCGTCAGTCACCTCTGGGACAGGGTCGATCTTTACGGCAGAGGAGGATGCCTTGCTGGTGCTGGGCGCGGCGTCTTCAAAGTCGTCAAAGTCGCAGTTGGCGTACGAGCCGCTGGCAGCCGAAGGTCTTCTGGAACGAGGCTTGGAGGGGCGCGGGGATGCGGATTGCTGGGAAGCAGCGGCAGAAGCAGCAGCAGCAGCGGCAGCGGCGGCGGCGGCCCTGCGCTGGCTGGCAGGCATCTGCTGGCTTTTGGTAGCCGGGTCCTGATTGCCGAAGGAGTGGTGGAAGTGGTGACGGGTGACGTGGGGGCCGGAGCTGAGACTTGCGGCGAGGACCATGGGGTCGATGGGAGGACGTCGGAGCGCATTGAGCGTCGAGAGCGGTCTAGACGCCGATGCGGAGGGAGCAAAGTGGGGCTGATGCGGGAAAGAGGAGGGCATGGCTGTGAGAGCGTCCAAGAGCTCGAGATCGCCCTGGGTGACGGAGGAGTGAGCGTTTGCGGCCGACATCATCGCTGGATGGGATGCGGCGGCGACTGCGTGCATTCCTGTGCGGCCCCAACGTGCAGCCTCAAGGTCGTCGATATCCAGGTGCGTATGGCGAGAAGGGAAGGATTGGTTGGTGGGGGTGGGGAGGGGATGGCAATCGGATATTGGGCGGGGCTAAGTACCGCTAAGTACCGGATTGGAAGCAAGCCGAACTTCTCCACAGCGGTGCACCGAGCCGGACGTAACTTATTGCCCACACAGACTCACTCACACACGCTCTCAACTCACTCCGTCCGGCCACCGCAGACAGACGCTCTCACACGACGCTCTCACATGACGGCTCTGAATTGTGATTCGCCAGGCCGACTTTTGACTCACCTCGCTCCCTCGCGCCTCGGATTGGATTTTGGGCGCGTAGCCGACGGCGGCGCTCGAGATCAAGCATACAGCACCTCCTTTGTGGTCACGGATGCCACGGCGACGAGGCGACGATGCTGGGAGCCCATCGTCATCCATGTCGCTACGACGGCGGGTTCTGCACCCTTACGTGATGGTGGAGCAACATCATACGGCATGTGCGAGTATGGCGGCCGCGGTCGTGCTCCGTTGGGCGTGCTGATTTGGTATGGTTGCTGAGCCATTTCTTGTGGCTTCGGACAGCGCGCGTGAGGTCCGGCGCATTAGCAAAGCATGTCAGACCGACATAGCAGACAATGCCAGAGATTTTTTTGCCTCGCAGCTCTTCCGGGCGAGACTTGAGAAGCATCAGTGACGCTGCAGGTCTCACAAATGACGGCACGCGCCTTTTTCGAGCTCCAAGTTCGATCGTCCGATCAGGCGGCCTGCGCCAGCTCAAGAAAATTGCGCCGATGTGAGAGCGGCGTCTGCACTGCAGGAGCTGGGCAGCGCTGATCCTGGCTTGATGATGGACGTGCGTGAGTGCAGGGCGGGTGTTGCACGCACTTACTGGCTGCTGTGCTGCTCAGCTGCTCAGCTTTGGGTAGGTGTTGGTCTCCAGTTTTTTTCGCAAATTCCTCCAGATTGACACACACTGGCTGGCTGGCTCCGCACAGTCAAAGCAAAGAACCAGAGGGCTGCACTCAGCTGAGCGTGATTGCGCGCGCCCAAGGCCAGCAGAGCCTGTCGATTGTCAGCCAGTCGTTCCGCCGTGTGCTGCTGCTGCCGCTCCTGGCCTCCTCGTCTGCGCTTTTCGTCTCGCACACGCTCCACATCCCATCTCCTCTCTCTCTCTCTCTCTCTTCCTCTATTCTCATCACCACCTCCCTCCATCGCAACCTCATCACCTCTCCTTTCTCTTCCGCGTAAACACCTGCTCCTTTCCACCTTACACCTCACCCTCCCGCCCATCTCTCACAATGTCTGGCCTTCGCGATATGTCGCGTCGACAAGACAACTACAAGGCGAAGGGCGTCTTCAAGCAGGATGAGCTGCGTCGCAGGCGCGAGGAGGCCCAGGTCGAGATTCGTCGCCAGAAGCGTGAAGAGTCCATGGCAAAGCGAAGGAACCTCAACATCGGCGACGACACCGACGGCGCCGACTCGGACGACGACGATGCACAGTCCGCCGCCATCGACGCACAGCTCGCCGACGAGCTCCCCAGGATGATCGACGACGCCATGAGCGACAACCTCGACCGCCAGCTCGACGCAACCACCAAGTTCCGCAAGCTCCTCTCCAAGGAGAAGAACCCGCCCATCGAGCGTGTCATCGCCGCCGGCGTCGTCCCGCGCTTCGTCGAGTTCCTCCGCAGCCCGCACAGCATGATCCAGTTCGAGGCCGCATGGGCGCTCACCAACATCGCCTCCGGCACCTCCGACCACACCCAGGTCGTCATCAACGAGGGCGCCGTCCCCGTCTTCATCGAGCTCCTCTCCTCCCCCGTCCTCGACGTGCGCGAGCAGGCCGTCTGGGCGCTCGGCAACATCGCCGGTGACAGCCCCAAGTGCCGCGACTACGTCCTCCAGGCAGGCGCCATGCGTCCCCTCATCGCCCTCCTCAGCGAAAACCACAAGCAGAGCATGCTCCGCAACGCCACCTGGACGCTCAGCAACTTCTGCCGCGGCAAGAACCCGCAGCCCGACTGGACCATGGTCTCGCCCGCGCTCAGCGTCCTCACCAAGCTCATCTACTCGATGGACGACGAGGTGCTCATCGACGCATGCTGGGCCATCTCCTACCTCTCCGACGGCGCCAACGAAAAGATCCAGGGCGTCATCGAGTCCGGCGTCTGCCGTCGCCTCGTAGACCTCCTCACCCACCCCTCCACCGCCGTACAGACCCCCGCCCTCCGCTCCGTCGGCAACATCGTCACCGGCGACGACTACCAGACCCAGGTCGTCATCTCGTCCGGCGCGCTGCCCCCCTTGCTCTCGCTCCTCTCGTCGCCCAAGGAGGGCATCCGCAAGGAGGCCTGCTGGACCATCTCCAACGTCACTGCAGGCTCGTCCCAGCAGATCCAGGCGGTCATCGACGCCAACATCATCCCGCCCCTCATCGACATCCTCCAGAACGCCGACTTCAAGACCAAGAAGGAGGCGTGCTGGGCCATCAGCAACGCCACCAGCGGCGGTCTCTCGGAGCCCCAGCAGATCCGATACCTCGTCTCCCAGGGTTGCATCAAGCCGCTGTGCGACCTGCTGCGCAGCATGGACAACAAGATCATCCAGGTGGCGCTCGATGGCCTCGAGAACATCCTCAAGGTGGGTGAGATGGACCGCGAGGCCGCCGGTGGCGATGGGCCCAACGCCTATGCGCTCCACATCGAGGAGTGCGGCGGTATGGTGTCCATCCACAACCTCCAGCACCACGAGAACCTCGACATCTACAAAAAGTGCTTCTACATCATGGACCGCTACTTCCCTGATGACGAGGCCGCCGACACGGGTCTGGGCGCTCCGCAGGTGGACGAGTCCGGTGCCTTTGCATTCCAGTCCGACCTAAACGCCCCGCAGGGCGGATTCAACTTTGCGCCGGCACAGCAGAACGGCATGCAGCAGTAAAGCGCCGGCGCGGGTGGTTGTGCTTTTTGATACCTGATGGGCGCGTAGCTCATCCGCACTTCTTCTTCATAAAAAGGTAAGTCTTCGGTCGCACACGCACAAGCAGGTCATCTGCATCTCGTCGAGATGCGTGCAATGATGCCTCCGCCGTGTGTGGGCCAGATCGCTTGGTGATGTCTCGCCCCGAACGATACTCTATGTACAAAGACCAAAGTGGCGTGTGGGTTGGTGGTACACCCACGGCTTCTTTGTGTCTTCTCCCTTGTCCTCCTCTCTCCCTCACCCAATCCATGCATGTCATTGTGTCTCTTTTTTGTAACTCTTTCCCATCCTCACACACACATCCTTTGCAAAGTTTTCCAAGTCTTCTTTCCCCGTTGCGTGAAGTGTCTGCGAGATGAATGGTGAGAGGAGTGAGTTGCGGGGGAGGTTATTATTCGGAAATCGGAAGCAGACCTCCCCGCTTTTGTGGAGTGAGTGGATTTGGGTTTCAACGTGTTGGTCTTCAGCCACCATATGATACTGCCTTCGACGTTTTGATAAGGATGGTTGGGGTGGGGTCACGATTTGTGACAGCTGGATCGACATCGACTTCGGCGGGGGAGGATGTTGAATACGATCCGCGTAGTTTGTACGAGAAGCTTCAATCGCAAAAGGAGGCCAAGGATGCACGCTACGATGAGATGTTTAAGCTCTCGAACCAGTTCCGTGGTATCGACGAGGACGAAAGCGATTTCCTCGCGCGCATCAAGCAAGAACGACAACAACAGGAGCAGGAGAAACAACAGAAGGAGAAGGAACAGCTCGAGGCATTCAGAATCGCACAAAAAACCAATCCTCCAAAGATGAAGCAAGACGATAACAAGCAGGAGAAGGAGAAGAACGATAACAAGGTCAAGAAGAAGAGAAAACATGACTCGGCTGCTCTACTAGGCATCAAAAGAAAGAAACCCACACAGGCCACAAGTACGAGCACAAGTACGGGAGACAAAGCAGACAAACCCACCCAAGGGGATGCAAAGAAGACCTGATCTCATGCATGCTGCCTCAAACAACCAACGATACCCCGCACACGCAATGCAGTCTCTCAACCACACAAGGAGTGAATCAACGATCACAAAGTCATTTGCAAGTGAGGTCTCGGTGCGTAGAGCTGGCTGGACGTCTCACCGACGCTCCTGCCGGCCACGCTGTAGGATCGCTGAGCCACGGCTCGGCTCCGCCACGTCTGCCTGCCGCGACGGACTGGATAGCGTCGATCCTGGCTGCCCTGCCTGGGTGGGCGGCGTGAACGAGTCGAGCGTATTTGCAGGCGCTGAGGCCCATCCGCGCTCGCCATCTGCCTCCTCTGGAATGCTGTTGCCTGCCGACATGTACGAGCCGTTTTGCGTACTGCCTCGACTCGCCGAGCTTCCACTGCCTTGGCTGGAAGAGCCCGACGACGGCATCAAAGCGAGCGCTTGTGCAATCGGACGCTGCTGCCCGAACGAAGCATACTGAAAAGCTCCAGTCGATCCAATGGCGGGCGGCAATGCACCAGCAAAGCCGTGTCCGGCAGAAGCGGGTGACCACCCATGGTTGCCAGCCGCTGACACGGAGAGCCGACCAGACAGAGGCATAGACTGCAGCACATTTGCAGGACCTGTCGGCAAAGCCTGTCTGTTTTGCAACGGGAACAATTCAGCGAGCGAAGAGTTCGACTGTCCAATCGCTCTTGAAGGCAGAGGTCGGGTGATGCGGCTCGCCAACTCCGTACTGGAATGTGGCAAACATGTCTCTGGCAGCATCGACTCGTCTGAGCTGACAGAAGGAAGCGCGACACCGGCAGCGGACGACGCAGCACCCGTGCCATGCGGTCCAAGTCCGAGTGGAAAGTGATGGGGAAAAGGCCCAGTGAGCCCTGTCGGCATTCGCTCAAGTACAGCCAAGGCTGAGGTCGCCTGCGCATCTGGAAGAATCGAGTCGGAGGGAGAACGAGCCCGCAAGTGGGTCCTTCCCCTCGGACGCCGTGTCGATGGGTTGAAGGCATCCGAAGCAGCCTGCCTGCGCTGCCACTGGGTCACCGGTGCTCCCGCCGACGCTGCTTCTGCTACTGCTGCTGTCGATACAGCCTCTGCAACGGTAGAATTCGAGGTAGCCGCACTTGTGCCAGCTTCTGACGCGCGATTGAGAGCCGCGAGATTGGCGAGGTCGCTCGAGTCGGGACTCTCGAGATTGATCGGCAGCTGTTGAGGCTGCTCGTTGCTGGCTCTTGGGTAGCGCATTCCGTGCGGATGGCTCTGTCCACGCAAAATCATCTGCTGCATGCCGGCAGTCTTTGGTCGAGACGACGTGTCAGCATTCCGCGTCAACGTTGATCTGAGCCAGCGAGTAAAGGCGGGGATGCCAGAGTTACTTACTTCGGCCGGGTCAGGCATCACCATCCCGGTCGCCTGCAGCACCGGTTCGGAGGGTGACTGATGGGTGGTGCGCAGGTTCGGCGCTACCCTGCGGAAGTGATCACTGGAATCGGTAGAGCAGGTCGACGAGGAATCATGGTCTCTGGCCGAAACAGGAGCTGAGCTAGCTCTTCCAAAATGCTGTGTGAAAGGCAAGCTCTGCTGTGCTGCCGAAAGGCTTGTGAGCACGCCAGGGATATGGATGGGTGGACCTCCCATTCTCTGCGACCTGTGAATGCTGAGATCGTGTCGCAAAGTTGCGTGACCTGGCGGAACGATGCCGTGGAAGAGTAGCAAAGCCTCCAGAGCTGCATTGCGGTCGGCGAGCTCCGCCACTGTCTCTCGCAGCACTCTCTCCCTCTCTTTCCGCCTTTCTCGGAAGAGACGACTGGCTCGGGCATTAGCCGAGGGCGACGGGAGATTGCCGGTCGACGTACTCTCCCATGGCTCTGAAGCTGACAGTCCTCCGATTAGCGGTCGTCGTTCCCACAATGAAGACTCGCCTGCGCTTTGGCTCCGCTGATGAGTCCGAACGGTCAGGCTAGCTGCAGATTGCGGGCCCGGCCCGACAAGATCCGATGCCTCTGGGAGCTGAGGCGGCAAGGTTGCTGGAACGCTAATGGACGAGATCTCGGTCGATGTGATGGCGACGAGTTCTGGACGTCCGATGTCTTCGATCTGCATGCCGGAAGCCTGTGCCGTATCGCGAGCAGGAGCGCTCGGGTTGCTCTCGCCCGTCACAAGGGCAGCCGAGGGGTCGGTTCGGTGCTGGTCCATATTGTTTGCGCTGTCCTTATCTTGGCGCTACTACCTCGTGGACAGCGAACGACTATCGTAGAGCACGAAGCTGGTCGTAAGGAACAGCCTGACGCCTGATGCCCTCTACATATTTATAGGCGTCCAGTCAAGCAAGGGTGGCAAACAGGACGACGAGACGCTCCACAGCAGTGGCTATTCGGCCCCTCTTTGGGCAGTCGAAGTCAAGCACTGGAATCGCTCAGTCCAAAGGGTTACCTTTCCCATGAATCTCGTGATGCCGTTTTGCTCGAGCGATCCTGAGGACTCGAGTGCAGTTGGAGCAGAGGGCTGAGTTGACAGGGAGCGCCCTCGCACGTAGGCGGACAAGGCTTCGATTGATGAAACTTCGTCCATAGGGACGGTGTCTACGAGTCACCGGGAACGGCGGTCGGGGAAGGTACTGTATGCCGGCATGCCGGCTGAATAACGCGAGCTCCTTTTGTGCGCGCATGTCCTTCTTGACAGCCCGAGAAGAATTCCCGGTGTTCAAGCGCCTGGCAGAACAGTGCATCTCAACCGGGACCTTGGTTGCTCGATCAAACAAGGGGGACACTGTCACGAGTGGCGCACGGCTCATTGCTTTAGAGCTCAGTTTCTGGACGTGAAAGCCGAAGGCCTTGGTCGCCTTGAGAGCCCGATAAGGCGCCTACGGCTCCGACTGCGAAGATTCTTCTTTCGTGCAACGATGCTGGGCGAGGACAGTCGAACAGGCCGGGAACAGAGAGGCAAAAGTTCGACAAAAATCAGTCAGGCACCTACACCGAAGCCGCCGACTGAGCCTTCCGAAGGCAAGAGGTCCGGATTCGAAGCGAAGGAAAGGCAACAGACGCTTGCTGCGGGCCTCCAGGGTCCAGGGAAGATCTTGTACGGACCGTACGAAGAGACCTCGTGGCGAAGCCCTTTCAAGATTCGGCCCGCGTGCCTCGCGGATCGAAGCCGGGACCTCGCTTACTGGAGCGTAGCGAACAGTTCGGCCACAGATTCGGTGTAGGCATTCCATCGCAGTGATCTGTGTGATGCCACGAGAAGGATGCTCGGTTTGTGCGAGTTCTGCTGCGCGACGACGGCCGTGTGAATGCAACAGTCAGCACGCGTCGCCGTCCAGCTTCCTTGAGCGCACGAAGCCCAATGCGTCCTCTTCAGCCATAATCACGCGGTCCAGACCTGGAAAAGAGGCCGTCAGAATTCGACAGCGTGCTGCACCTCCACTGCCGCTTAGCGCCTCAGCTAAAGCAGTCACTACAGCAGTGATTGAGCGCCGGTCTCACCTGAAGCAGGATCCGTCTTGAGCTACGCCTTCGGTCCAGATTTGAGCCTCGCGATGCGGATCAGTACCTGCGGAAGCCAGCTGCGCTCGCTTGCTCAGCCTCTTCGTATTGCTACTGGATAGTCTTCAGCAATTCGGACGTAGGAGGGCAAGCTCCGAAAACGAACATTCCAGGATCCTGCCGCGCTACTTGTCAGCTTGGTTGTACGAGCCGTGGCGGTCTGACTGTGATGATTCATCGTGGTCAACTGAAACCGATCCGCGCCCTCTTCTCAGCCTTTGTACGACGGTCGTTCACCTGCTCCGGGTCAGCTTGACAGCTCCACGCATGCCCAGAGGCTATGGTCGAAGACTAGATCTTCTTGTTGCCAGGATGGCTAGTAAAGTCAGATGTTAGATCGAATTCAACCCAAATCCGCGTGAATCGGGCCCGATGAGCTGGAAGAAATCCTGGAGCGCTTCTTTCTGGCAATTTCTGAGAAGCACGTCGAGATGCGTCTCGAGTGAGCCTGGCTCGACTCCACTTTGCGCTTTGATGCATGGCCGTGGTTTGAAGAGTGAAAGCTCGCTCGAAAGGCTGATCTGTGCAGTTTCGCCTCGTTGTCACGACTGCAGCTCATCTTCCCTATTCCCTCTCACATACTCTTCCGTGACTGCGCAACGATGTCGACCTGGAACAAGCACTACCACTGGAAGACCAAGGGCTGCACGCCGTGGGCCAAGAGCCACATCACCGAGGCGACGGTGGGCAAGACGGTGACGGTGGGCAAGAGCGGCCATGTCAAGGTAGACCGCCTTTCTTCGTTCGAGGGAGATGTAGAGCTAGGCAATCGCAAGGGCAAGCTCATCACCATCTACGATTGCTCCATCACCTACGCCTGGTCGGGCTCTGCGGACGACGGCACCGAGGCGAGCGGCACCATCACGTTCCCCGAGATGAGCCACGAGGTGGAGGACGAGGGCGACGAGTACCGCTTCGAGACCGAGATGTCGACCAAGTCGTCGGCAGCGGCCAACGAGCTGTACGATGCTGTGCGCAAGCAGCTGGCTCCTTCGCTTCGTCCTACTTTCCACGCCTTCCGCCAGAACCTCATCGATGCACACGCCAAGGATCTCGGCCATGACAGCCCATCGACCTCGGGTGCTGCCACTCCCACCACCACTCCTGCTGCTACCGCCGCTGCCGCCGCTGCCGCCACTACCACCACATCTGCGGCCACCTCTGCCTCTGCGCCTGCAGCTGCCGCCAAGTCGAGCGTGTCGACGAGCTCGAGCGACGTGCGCGTGTCGAGCGAGCTGGCAGTGAGCATCTCGGATCTGTGGGACCTGCTCACCAACCCTTCACGCATTCCCATGTGGACGCGCGCACCAGCCCAGTTTGAGGCCAAGGCGGACACCGAATTCGCGCTGTTTGGCGGCAACATCACGGGCAAGGTGATCAGCGTCGATGCGCCCAAGCAGCTCATCCAGAAGTGGCGCACGCCCCAGTTCCCGCAGGGCCACTACGGCACGCTTGCGCTCAATCTCACCGAGGGCGGCGACTCGACCAAGCTCGAGCTCGTGCTGAGCGGAGCTCCCTCGGGCGAGGAGGAGAGCGTCGAAAAGAACCTCGAAACCTACTACATCCGCGGTCTCAAGTCGATGGGGTGAGTACCAGGCTCCTTAGCACGTTCACTGTGTTCATTATCACTGACGCGTCTGACTTTCGTACCTCTTGTCCATTCACAACTTCGTCTCTACAGCCTCGGAACCATCTTGTAGAGCAGCCAGCGTCGTTCTACAGTCTCTCGTGTATAAGCAACCCAAAACATTGCGTTTCACAGCTCTCCATTGATGTCCCAGCAGCTGTCTCTGCTTGACTTCTTGGCTGCTTGGCCGAAATCTCCTGGTTCCCGGGTGACGGAGTCGCTGCTGACCATTGCCTGCGATGCTGTGAGGCAAGCTTTGCTGTGGATTGGGTGAATACGGTCATGCTCGTGGCTCGAAGAATAACAATGTTACGTCGTCTCAAACTTGCTTATAATTCAGCCCAAAAATTGGACACCGGACCCGAAATGTCCGCACCAAACGTCGGGCTTCTGATTGGGCGCTGGAGCGCTGTTGCGATGGGGTGGGCGGCCAGAGCGACGCAAAGTGCGACGGATGAGAAAATTCGCAGCAGCAGCCGCACGCTCTGGAATTGCAATTCAAAATCGGCTTCGGTCGCCTCTGGCTCACGCAAACAGAAGGGCAGCACGAGATAGCGACCGCAAGCAAGTGCAAGCCTTGGGCGCGGATCACCTTTTGGTTTAGTCAGGCGCAGCAGCCAGCTCAGGAAGGCTCTCTCTGGCTCTCTGGCTCGCGGGCCATCGCCAGGTCTCGTTTGGCGCGCTTCCAACTCTCTCGCTCGCTTTCTCAAAATCGACCTTCCTAACACCACTCATCACCAGGCCGGTCTCTCCTTTGCGCTCGCCACCGACATCCCCTCTCTTTGCGCACACTGGGACCGTCTGCTCTCCTCTGCGACGCTCAACACACGCCACTCGAGCATCGCGTCGCATCGCATCGCATCGCATCGCATCTCCGACCTCGGCCGTCCATCCCTTGCGTCGGCACCCCGATCAGCCACGGTGATCGCACAGCTTCGGCCTACCCCATCGTAGCAGCGACATCTACACTCGCTCACCATGCTGCGCTCCCTGGCCGCTTCCACCTCGGCCGTTCGCGCCGCCCAGCGCACCGGCAGCTCCGCTCGCCTCCCCGCCACCACCGCCACCTTCGCCACCTCGGCCTTGCGTCTCCAGGCTACCCCGGCTCCCGCCCCTCCCAAGATGGTCAAGCTCACCATCAACGGCAAGGAGGTCGAGGTCGAGCAGGGCACCGCCCTCATCCAGGCCTGCGAGAAGGCTGGCGCTCAGATTCCCCGGTTTTGCTACCACGAGCGCCTCATGGTAGCCGGAAACTGCCGTATGTGCCTGGTCGAGTCCAAGGGTGCGCCCAAGCCGCTCGCCTCGTGCGCGTTCCCCGCCATGCCGGGTCAGCAGATCTTCACCGACACGCCGCTCGTCGCCAAGGCGCGCGAAGGTGTGATGGAGTTCCTGCTGGCCAACCACCCGTTGGACTGCCCCATCTGCGACTGGGGTGGAGAGTGTGATCTGCAGGACCAGTCGATGCGCTACGGATCCGACCGTTCGCGCTTCCACGAGATCAAGGGCAAGCGTGCCGTCGAAGACAAGAACCTCGGCCCGCTCGTCAAGACCGTCATGACGCGTTGCATTCAGTGCACCCGTTGCGTCCGATACGCCAACGACGTCGCGGGCGTCCAGGACATGGGCACCACCGGCCGTGGCAACGACCTTCAGATCGGCACCTACATTGAGAAGACCATGAACTCGGAGATGTCCGGCAACATCATCGACCTCTGCCCCGTCGGTGCGCTCACCTCCAAGCCGTACGCCTTCCACGCACGTCCCTGGGAGCTCAAGAAGACCGAGTCGGTGGATGTGCTTGATGCAGTCGGATCCAACATCCGCGTCGACTCGCGCGGCGTGCAGGTGATGCGCATCCTGCCCCGCACCAACGACGATGTCAACGAGGAGTGGATCAACGACAAGACGCGATTCGCCAACGACGGCCTCAAGTACCAGCGTCTCACCACGCCGCTCATCAAGCAGGGCGACCGCTTCGTACCCGCATCGTGGCCCGAGGCGCTCGCCACCATTGCCGAGGGTCTCGCCTCGACGGGTGCCAAGGGCGACGAGATCAAGGCGGTGGCCGGCTCGCTCGCCGACGCCGAGTCGATGGTGCTGCTCAAGGACCTGCTCAACAAGCTGGGCTCGGACAACCTCGCCTCGGACCAGATCAACGGCGACCACGCTCCCATCTACGGCGCCGACCTGCGATCCAACTACACGTTCAACTCGACCATCCCCGGCATCGAGGAGGCCGACGTGCTGCTGCTCGTGGGCACCAACCCGCGTCACGAGGCTGCGATTGTCAACACGCGCATCCGCAAGGCCTACCTCCACAACGGCCTCGACGTGGGCCTGATCGGCGAGAAGGTGGACCTCACCTACGACTACGACCACGTGGGTGCCGATGCCAAGGCTGTGCAGGAGCTGCTCGCCGGCAAGGGCGCGTTCGCCAAGAAGTTCAAGGAGGCCAAGAAGCCCATGATCGTGGTGGGCAGCGCCGTGGCCGAGCACCCGGACGGCAAGGCGATCCTGGGTAATCTTGCCGAGCTGGTCAAGGCGAACAAGGGCAAGCTGCTCAACGGCGAGTGGAACGGCTACAACGTGCTGCAGCGCCAGGCGTCGCGCACGGCTGCGCTCGACATTGGCTTCACGCCCTCGCCTGCGGCCTCCAAGACGACGCCCAAGTTCATCTACCTGCTCAACGCGGACGACATCGCGCCCGAGAGCATCCCGCGCGATGCGTTTGTGGTGTACCAGGGCCACCACGGCGACGTTGGCGCGCAGTTCGCCGACGTGTGCCTGCCCGGCTCGGCGTACACGGAGAAGGCGACGACGTACGTCAACACCGAGGGCCGCACGCAGATGACGCGTGCGGCGGTGCCGCCACCTGGCGCTGCGCGCGAGGACTGGAAGATTGTGCGTGCGCTGTCCGAGGTGATGGGCGCGACGCTGCCATACAACGACATTCTGGACGTGCGCGACCGCATGTTTGAGGTGTCGCCTACGCTGGTGCGTTACGATGCGGCGGAGCCGTCGACGGCGTCGGCGCCATTGGCGGTTGACGAGCTGGCCAAGCTCGCCAAGAGCAAGGTGTCGGGCGCACCGCTGTTGAGGCCCATCCAGAACTTCTACCAGACGGACCCCATCTCGCGCGCATCACCGACCATGGCCAAGTGCACGGCTGCTTTCGTCGAGGGCCTGCCCATGGACAAGGTCGACGGCAAGGCGACGCTCGCCGCGTTCAACTGAGCAGCAGCAGCAGCAGCGTAACGTAGCGTGGCAAGATAGATGTGTATCCCCCTGTCGAACCGACTCTCTCTCTCCATTGTTCCTCTGATTTTTTTGTTTCATCTCCTCGTTCATCGTCCGGCTATGTAGCAGATTGAGCGGGCGCTTTGAATACGATCCTCTTCCCGATTTTGCACTGCTTCGCAAAGTGTGTGTTGGAGCATGAGCATCTCGAAGGCGTGTGCGCCGATTTTGTTTTGAATAAAATGTTTGGTCTCTAAGTGAAAGGACCGCGGAGCTGCTGGGCCGCGGTCGCGTATGTCCGATGACCGCATGTGCAGCAGAGGCGCGGTGCGGGAAATGAGCTGTTAACAGTGCGCATTTGGACGTCTCAGTTACACTGCAGAAGACCGTTCGGGATCAAACTTACGGTCACTGCTCGATAGACTGGCTTAGGGATGCTTGGGCTGTGGGGGAAGAGCATGGCGTGAGTGCCAAGAACGTTTGGGCTTGGCCTTGGACGGGATGCCGAATCCGGAGTGGGGATGGCGGAGAGTGGAGAAATGGCAAAAACGCCAAAAATCCAAACGACTCAGGACTCACAGGGCTGAGGAGGATCCAGAGCTTCGGGAGCCTCCTCCCGAGCCAGCACGTTCGCTTGGGGCAAACAAGGCGCGATGCAGGGATCTCCACAGGCCTGGGAGGAACAACCACCATCCTTGCTATCTGCGATAGGCGCAGCATTCCGCGCGCAGCAGTCGTCTCCAGCCAGTCCCCTAAACACAACACCTTCTCACAGCCAGCTGCTTTTCGACCAGGGGGCGTTGACGCGTGTAGTGGCTGTTCACGATGCGTCCGATGCACCGCATCCCGTCGTCGATCCGCGTGAGGCGCAGCGACGTCGACTCGACTCCTACGGGCTACGTGTCGTCCGCAGACGCCTATGCGGGCCCACAAACAACCGATGGCGTGCAGCGCCCTCGCACGCGCACACCCTCGCAACCCGCGCCAGCAGACGACTACTTTGGCATGCGCAGCTTGTGGCGCGGCTCAGCATCGAGTGGCGCTGCCGACGCTGATCGCAGAAGCCGCGCCACACCCGCCAGTGAACGACGCTACCAGCCGGATGAGGACGACGACGAGCTGCTCCGCGAAGAGGTGCGTGCAGTTCGACGTGTGATCCACGACGAGAACGAGCGCGAGCACGCTGCTGCGCCATCACGACTCACGGCGTCGTCCGACTATCCACCCATCCGACTGAGCGACGAGAGTATGCAGCCGCACGTGCCAGTCAGGACCTCGAGTCGCAGACCGGGCGCTGTAGAGGGCCTGGCAATGCGCCACCACAAGCTGCGCAAGGAAGAGCGCCGCAGAAGACGCGAACAGGCCGCGTCGCAGTCGACAACGTCGTCCCACTCGTCCGATCCGCAGCGCAGTGCAGCCGATGAACCCGAACCGCAAGAGGCAGCAGAGCTGCAGCCACCGCCGCATCATCGAAACCTCTCGGACGTGCAGGAAGAACAAAGCCGCAGCCAGATCAACATCCCGCAAGCAGGGCCATCTATCGTCGTGGAACCCGCGCCAGAACAGGAAGACCAAGGCGGTGCAAAGCGGGCACGGCGCAACACGATCGCCGACGATGGCCTCATGGCGACATCGCGCCGGCTGTACGATACGCTCCTACGTCGGCGGTCCGAGCGCAATGAGGATGATCGTCCGCTGCACGCGAGTGCCGACGAGTACGCCAGCAGCTACCCGCCCGAATCCTCGCGCAGCAGCAGCAGCGACATGCACGAAGACGAGGTGGTCGACTACCTCGACGTCGTCGACCCGGAAGTGGCCACCGTCACCGCACTCCAAAATGTGGGCAATTCGATCTTCTTCCCGCCCATACCGAGATTGTACAACCGGCGCCCCACCATCAGTCTCCCCGCTGCCGCGACGCGAGCGGCGCCGTCGCCGGAAGACGAGGCGGAGCCGCGCACCGACGATATCGAGCTGGCTGCCTCTGGCGCACGCACGGACGATGCGAGCGGGTTCGGCGGTCTGCGTCGCGTCACGTCGTTGGCGTCGCTCGTGCCGCGCCGGAAGAAGCGCGCCGCACCGAGCACGGAGCAGGAGCGACGCAAGCACATCCGCGAGTGGGCCGAGATGGACGAGGAGGAGCGCAATGAGTTGGACGAGCATGTGCGTATGCTGCTCACCAAGAAGGCGCGCTTCAAACGCGCCGCGCGTGGCTTTGGGCGGTACGTGCGCACGCCGCACGGCCTCATCATCACCATCTATGCGTTCAGCATCACCTTCTGGGGCACGGCCATCTGTCTGTTCCTGCTCAAGTGGATCGATGTGGGCAATGCGGCACGGCAGAGGTACTGGGTTGAAATCTGCGATCAGATCCTGTGTGCGCTGTTTACGGCGGTGGGCTTGGGATTCGCACCGTTCCGAGCCGTGGATACGTACAGGATGGTGCAGATCGCGCACTACCACCATCTGACGTGGAAGAGGAGGAGACAGTTGCAGCTGCCGGAACTCAAGGACAAGAACGAGTTGCCCAGGGCGGCGCCAAGGTTGGGTGTGGCGCAGATGACGAATACGATGCTCGTCAAGTCTGGCTTGAGGAAGCCAGAGCCGGAGCAGGAGCAGGTGGAAAGCAGTGCGGCGAGCGAGGCTAGAGGCGCACCGGACGAGAGCGACGAGTCGTGGGAGAGGCTTGACAATGTCGCTTCGCACCACAGCGAAGCAGGCGAGGTGGAGCAGCTGAAATCCAAGCGTCGGAATAAGCATCGTTTTCTCCACCGTCACCACCGCAAATCCGATACCTCCCAAGCTTCAGGTGTCGATGGTGAGGCCAACGAGGATGCCAAGGATAAGGCGAAGGGAGCCGAAGCGGCTCATCCGGGCTATGCGAATAAAGATGGCATCCTACCGCTTGGCCAGCTCAAACGCAATGCGTCCATTGCCTCGGAGCTTCCGCGCGACTTTGAAGATGTTGTGGTGCTCACACCCAAGCAGCAGGCGAATCTCGAGTACCAGCAGCGCAAGTTCCACGCGTCGCACACCTTCTACCGCTACCGCGAGACCGTCACGCATCGACCGTTCGAGCTCAACCTGATGATCGCCATTGTCATCCTGCTCGACTGCCACTCGTGCCTGCAGGCGTCGCTGGGCGGTACGACTTGGGGCATCTACTATAAGAATCGACCCACCAGCGTCACGGCTACCATCATCGCCTTTTCGCTCTCGTGCAATGCGGTGGCGGGGCTGCTCATTTGGTGGGGCGGAAGCAGAACAAAAAAGAACGACGAGGTTCAAAGGTTACTCGCCATCGCGCTTGAGGAAGAGGCACTTCGAAAGATTCGAAAGAGACAACGCAAACAAGAAGCACTGGAACAGCAACAACAGCAACAAACGGAACCGGAGGAAAAGGCGGCTGAACAACCCAAACTCGAGTGTATCCAGGAACACTAAGGCTCAACGCACACACTTCTGCAGCGATGAAGAAAATTTTGCACATTTTGGCTCCGTCATGGTGTGAGGTGTTACTTTGTCTTGTCGAGTGTGTTCTTCCACGTCATGTAGGCGAGACGGGTGGAGTTAGCTTCGCTCTTGGCCGCGCGGGCGGATCGACGCACGGCATCAAAGGCATCCTTAAGGTTGGCGCCCAGATCAGCATTGCGTTTCTTCATCCCGCCCTCTAGATGCGTTCGAAACTTGAGCAGGTGCTGCTTGAGCGCATGTTCACGGTGACCTTTGGGTCTCAACCAAGCCAGCAGCTCTTCGATCCTCTCGGGCTCCGTATACACCGCCCATTCGCCAGGCTCCAACACACCGCCGTCGCCAAGTTCATCGTGCTTGCGTGCAGCGAGCCGCTCGGGCGTGAGGGTCGGGTGTAACAACTCGGCATATGCATCGCGCTTCACCGTATCCTCGGGAAGCAGTAGCGCAGTCTCCTCAGCCGAGGCGGCTTGGATGAAGAGTCGACCCGTTTGGTACGTGGGTTTGTCGGAGGCCGTGACGAGAGAGCATGAACCGAGACCGTCGAACCACCAGTACTTGTCGCCGAATCGATCGCGACCGAGCGGCACCATGCGTGCGACGTGCAGCAGTCGCCGGAACTCGCGCTCGAGCATCTCATCGCGCCGCGCCAGTCGCGCCTCATCTTCGTCCAACCGCCGTCGCTGCGCAGTGAGGATCTTGTTCTCGGCGAGTTTGGCACGGTGCGCCTCGCGTGCTTTCGCCTGCTCGACGCGCATCGCCGCTTCGTGCGCGCGCTTCTCGAGCGCCTTCTGTCGCAGAATCTCCTGGCGTGATGCGCCGCCGCGTCCACCGCGTCCATCCGAGAACGAAGATCCCTCGCGTGCGGACCGTTCCGAATCCGAAACCAGCTCGTCCTCCTCCTCCTCCTCTTCCTCATCGTCTTCCGCTTCTTCCTCCTCGGCTTCCCCGGCTTCTGCGTCCCCCTCGCCTTCCGCATCGGCCTCGTCCTTGTTGTGTTTGCCCTCGAACTCGTCGCGCGCCTCGGCGAGGCGCTTACGCTCGCGGCTGAGCTCGATCTTGTCCTTGCGCAGCTCGGTGACCTGCGCCTCGCACTCGTCGTAGAACGTCTTGACGGCGCGCGTCATGACGGCCTGGGAGCAGAGGAAATCGAGGATGTGCAGCTTGTCGGCGAGGCTGAGCAGCGGGTAGCGCTGCGTGGGCGAGTCGTACAGCTCGGCGGCCCACTCGCCGTCGATGTAGCCGTCGGCATGCTCGACGGCGGTGAGGTGCGAGAGGATGCCGATCATGTTGGGCAGCGTGTCCGGCGTGGCGCGCGCGGCGATGAGGCCCACCAGCGAGTTTTCCCACCGCTCGCGTCGGTTGTCGGCGCGCACCACGAGCGTCTCCCAGCCCTGGCTCAGCTCGCGCGCCGCCTCGAGCAGCGACGCGATCGCCGCCGCCTCGGCACTCGTGCCCGCCGTGCCGTTGGTGCCAGCGCCGTTGGGCGATGCGTCCAGCTCGTCCACGTCCGAGGCGGCCTCGCTGCGCGCGCGGTCGTCGTCGTCATTGTCGCCGTCGACACTGGCGGAGGCGGAGGCAGGGAGGTCGAGTGTAGCTTCGAGCGCCGAGGTGGCAGTGACGAGGCTCGAGCCGCCATCGCGCACAACGAGGTTGATGAGTGTGCGGTGTATCTCGTTGAGGAGCGTGCAGGGCGGGTCGGAGAGCCGGTGCTGCAGCGCCTGCTCGTAGTCGTCGAGCGTGAACGGCGAGAGCGACAGCGGCTTGCCGTGCGAGACGAGGAAATAGTAGCTGACGATGAAGAGCTCGAACAGCTCGCCAGGAACGGGAAGCGCCAGACTGCCGCGGCCGGGCACGGGTCTCTGCTTGCGTCGTTCGAGCTCGCCGGGCACCTTGACCATGAGCTCACGCTTTGTGATGGGGTCGAGCTCGAGGTCGTCGATTGGGTACTTGAGGTTCTTTTTGCGCAGGCGTTCCTCCTCCTTTGCCTTTTCGAGCGCCGCCTGCTCGGCGGCATCCGCCTTGCGCTGCGCGGCGGCGCTGAGCTTCTTGAACTTTTTGGAGGTGTCGGTGCCCGAGTCGTCGCCATCGGCGAGGAGGTACTTTTTGCGCTTGGAGAGCTTGGCGTCCTTAAGCGCCTCGTTCTTCTGCGTGATCTCGTCGGTGGGCTCGAGCGGGATGGCGTACTTGCGCGCAAGCCACTCCTTGACACGCCACTCTGCGCCGATGTTGGCGGCGCGCACGATGCAGTCGCGCAGGTACTTGCGGAGGATGGTCTTGGAAAAGGCGAGGCGGTCGCGGCTGAGCTTGTCGGAGGCGGTGATGTGTGTACCGCCGGTAGGTTGGTCCTCGTCGTCGATGAGGTCGACGTGGTAGACGTACTTGGCCGGGTCGTCGGCTTGGTTGGCGGCGTCGAGCTCGAGCGCCAAGTCGGTGCCGACGGAGTGGATGGGCGCAGCGGGCGAAGGTGATGGGGATGGGCGCGGGGTGGAGCGCGACGATTCGGCATCGCCGTTGGGCTCTTGCTTCAGCTGCGCTTCGGCATCTTGACCGTTAGCAGGAGCGGGAGCTGGGCCGGGCGGCTTGACCTCGGAGACGAGCGCGTAGTACTTGTCGCCGTCGAGGTCGAAATAGACGGTCTCACCGGGGAAGAAGCGGTCCTTGAAGCGGTCGTAGACGAGGTCGACGAGCTCGTCGATGCGGCCGGTGATCTGAAACTGGACGGCGCGGAGGACGGGCGCCTTGAGCTGTTCGGGGAAGATCTTGTGGAGCGCGATGGCCTCCTTGCGTTCGCTCTTGAGCGCCTCGAAGTAGGTGAGGTTGATGCGGCCGGTGAGTTCGCACTGGAAGATCTTTTGGTTGTAGAAGGTGAGGCGGTTGGAGTAGGACTCGAAATCGGGGAAGACCTCGCCGGTTTGAGCGAGGTAGAAGACGTCCGGGTCGTCGGAGCCCGATGCGATAGGGGGTGGTACTAGCTCGACGACCTTGCGCTTGACGAGCGGCATGGCAGGCGACGAGCGACGGGGGGACAGTCTATAGCAGGATGGCGGCGGAAGCGGTAATCATCCGAGATCGGGATGAAGCGCGAGTGCGAGGGTGGGTGATGTTGATGTGGAAGGTAGCCGGGCTGAGACGCTCGATGTCTTGAGCAATGCAATCTAGGAGGGAAGCGGTGCCGATGCGTAGTGCAGACGCGTCTGAGACGTGGGCGAGAGTGTGTGTGTCGGGTGCGACGTTGATAGTGGACGAGGAAGGAAGCGAGGGTGTTGGTCAGGAGCGAGGGATGGTGGTGGAAGGAACGTGCTGATGATGAGGGACGGGAAGCAAACTGAGCGTTGTTTGCGCGGACGTGACGACGAGGAGCGGCCGGGTGGAGACGAGGATAAGCGGCGGGGCGAAGAGGCGAGGGGGCGAGGGCGTTTTGGCGGCAGCGTGGACGAGGAGCAGCCATCGGGCGTTGGGCACCATTCAAAATTCCCTCAGCCCGCACACCACCTCTTCCAAGCGGACACGGACACGGACAATGAGACACGCACACTTGTTCCCTTCAACTTGCGCTCAGTGCAGCCAACACAATGATGCACCGCTTTGCATTGCCACTGAACCCCAGTCATTCAGCGCTGGCCATAGTGCATGCTTTGGCGGGAAGGAGCAGGGCGGAAGCGGAAGCGGATCGAGTCCACAACCTGACAAGGCCAAGACGAAGTAGCGATTCACGAAGAAAGGCGCGTTGTTGCTGCTGCTGCTGCTGCTGCTGCAACTACGCCTGCCCGACGCGCTCCTGGGCTCTGTTAGGTGCGCCGTTGGTTGCTCCACTTTTTTTTTGGCGGCTGGACAGAGGCGCCAGCCAGCCCGTCAATTTACGCGCGCCGTTCCTCACGCTGCGACTCTCTGGCTCGGCCTTCTCACTTTCGACGCGTCCCGCACTCTGTTGTACGGGCCCGATGCACCTCCCGATCTGTACTCCTACGCTCAGTCTCGAACCACACTCTCGACTCTAACAAGCCTTGTTGGGCACGCTGCGATCACTGACTGGCATGCAGAGGCTCGCATTACCGGCGATTGTCTCGGAACAGGTCGATCTTGGAGCGGCGCATCTCGCGGCGCTCGCGTGTGCCGTCGCTGCCGCCCACCTTGCCCCACGCCTTGAGTGGGACGACCATGACGGTGCAGTTGTCCTGTGCGCCGAGCTCCTCTGCAAATGTGAGCACGCTCTGGGCGGCCTGGCTTGGATGCTTGGCGTTCCGGCACAGATCCACCACCTCCTGGTCCGACATGACGCCGCCCACGCCGTCGCTGAAGCCGATGAGGAACGCGTAGTCGCTGCCGCGGATCACCTGCGAGTAGATCTCGGGCTCGACGGTGATGCCCACCTTTTTGAAGCGCGAGTCGCCAAACGCACGCGTGTTGGCGAGCGCTCCCATCCACCGCGCCTCGCCAAACGAGTCGGTGATCATGCCCGCACCCATCTTGCGCAGCCGCTCCGACTCCAACTGCTCGTCCGGATGGTGGTACGTCGTCAACGGCACCGCCTTGCCGTCCTTGGCCGCGCACAGCAGCATGCGTGTATCGCCCACGTGCGCCACGTGAAGTCCCACAAAGTCGGACGAGTACCATGCGGCCGACGGCATGTCGAGCGAATGCAGCAATGCCACCGACGCCGTGCTGCCGCCCACGTCGAGGTTCGGATTCGACTGAATCTGGCGGTCCGCCACGAGCCACGCGAGCGTGAGGCGTTCGGCCATCGTCATGGTCTCCTTCTCCATGCCGTCTGGCGGCGGGATGCGCTTGGTGAGCACGTCCCAGCCCGCGTCAGCAACACCGCCCATGCTGCCGCCGATCATGATCGCGCCCGACTTGCGCGTGGGCTGCAGCATCGTCTTGCTCGACGCCGCCGCCTCGGCTGCCTTGGCTGCCTTGGCCGCAATGTTGCGCTGCTGCTCGTGGCTCAGCATGTTCTTGAGCGTCTCGGGCTTCGACACGTGCTCCACCTGCTTGGGCGCATCGCTCTTGCCATCGGCACCCGCACCCGCGCCCGCACCCGCCGCGGGCGCACGACGTCCCGCCGCAGGCCCGGCACGCACAGGCTTGAGCTCCTCCTTCCGCACCCACCGTTCCAGTACACCGCCGGTGAATCGACGAAAGTATCCTCCGAGCTCGCGCGTGTACTGCACCGTATCCGTGACCATATCGCTCTGTACATTCTCGAACGTATTGTGCAGCTCGTCGCGCAGGAACGTCGACACCTGTTGGCCGCCATGTCCGTCGAAGCATCCGAACCACACCACCTGGCCCGCGATCTCTTCCCCGCCCGCCTTGTCCGGATCCCACGCGAGCGCGGCGTTGGCGGCGGCAGCGCCTGCGGGCGATGCCGAGTGCGCGTGCAATTTGAGGTAGTTGCGGCGCAACTCTTGCGTGGGTACGTGCAGGCACGATACGGACGCCGTGTCTTCCTGGTATGCGCGCGTACCGCGCGACGTCGACAGCCCAAACACGCCGTTGCGCGTCGACTTGAGCTGGATGCGTGCCTGGCCTCCTGCTGGCGAGATGGTGCGCACAAACGTCTGCTGGTACCGTCGCTGGCCGTGCGCACACAGGCACGACGCTGCGGTATGCACAGACGGCTCGATCCATCGCTGCTTGCCCTTTGCGTCCAGCATCCGCGGGCTGCTGGAGGAAAGCGATAAGCGTTGTGTTGGTGCGCATGACGTCGAGAACGACACGCACGGGAGTCGCGCTGCCATGGCCTGGGAGGTGGATGTGGATGCGAGCCGGGTGCACAGCCGCGATGGACCGGCCACCGCTCCGCCTGCGCCCTTGATCATCTTCTACTCGCACGTGCTGCGCCAGACGTACGCCGATGTTGGTGTTGGGCAGTCAGCAGATGTGAGGACGTAGGTGAAGGAGCGCGATAGGGTCCACGAACGCAGTGCACCTCACCTGCTCAGGCGCTCAGGCACACGGGTACAGGCGTGTGGGTGCGTGCGCTCGGACGTGCCATCCCGATTCTCTCACAGTGCAGCCAGCGCTGAGCGGGTGAAGTTTCGGCAAAAGTTTCTTAGCAGCCGTTTAGCAGCCGCTGTGGAGCCACCGCGACTTCCGCGGGCTCTCTCGCCGACCACTTCGGATCGCGCTCCATCGGGGGCCAGCTCACCACCGATGCCGATGGGCTGCCCACCTCCACCCACGTTTTACACTTGGCTGACTAGCCAGCACCGATTTTTTGCCCGGCCCACAGGCGCAGTCAGTCATCCACGCCCTGCCGCTCCGTTGCAGCGCGAAGAAGTCCTTAGCAAAGAAAAAGCGTCGGCCACATTCCGCTGCCCCCCGCCTTCTCCCTCTTTGATCCCCACCATCTGTCCCCACCTTTGGATTACCTTCACAATGCTCGTCAAGGCCTCCTCGTCGAGTCTCGCCGTCACGCGCGGTGTGCTCCTCGCCACGCCCACCGTGGCTGCACGCACCTACACATCGACGCGGCCCGCATCTTCGCCCGTGCCTTCGGCACCCATCAGCAAGCAGGCCAAGGCGTCTTCGCCAGCGCCCCTGCTGCACAAGTCGCAGCTGTCGCCCAGTGCACCGCCTCCGTCCAAGGAGCCGTATTCGCGCGCCACCGTTGCGATTGTCAAGGGTCTCGCGCGCCTGATGGGATACAACTCGCTCACCTCCACCGCGATTCGCGTTACCTCGGACGTGTACGATCGATGCGCCGAACGTGCGCATGCCGAGCGCAACTTTTGGTACGGCGACTGTGCGCTGCCCGAGACGTACCAGTCGTGGTTCCAGATCACGAATCTGCACGTCTATCTCATGCTCGCGCGCTTCCGTGCGTTTGACAGTGCGGCCAACCGGACGTACAGTCAAGAGTTGATCAACCACTTTTTCATCGATGCCGAGTCGCGCATGCGCGATCGCTTTGGCGTCCAGACGTCGCGTCTCGTCAAGGGCTACATGCGCGATATGCACATGCAGCACCGAGGCAGTATCTTGGGCTACGACGAAGGCTTGGCTTCGGGAGATGTGCGATTGGCCCAGGCGGTGTGGCGTAACATCTGGGGTGCAGGTTGGGGCACCGTAGCTGGCGTCAAGCGCAAACTCGCAGGCGTCGACAAGTTGGTAGAGGGAGAGAAGGACGATCCCGAAGGTCAACCAGAGCTGGCACGGGATGCAGCTTCGTTGGATCCTAGGATTGCCACGCGGCCCAATGCGAGTCCGTACGCGCGTGCGGCGTCGGCTTCGCTAGCCGCAGACCGTGCCAATGCCCAACCATCCACACTGCCTCCCGATGCAGAGAATCCAGCTACAATGCCTGCACAGGCCAACATTCTGCCCGCAGTAGACCCGATTGCAGCTGCCCATCCAGAGCTCGCATTCCCACACCACCTGCATCGCATCGTCACCTTTATTCGGGCCGAGACCAGCAGATTGGCCAACCTCTCCGACCGCGAAATCATGCTCGGCATGGTCCAGCCAAAGTCGCACGGCAGTCGTAGCGATGGTCCCGCAGGCGCAGCTACCAGCATCGCCGCTTTTCGCCGCATCTAGCTGATAATGGAAAAGTCGTCTTGTCATCTTTGCCTCGCCTGTGCTGAGTATCGCTGTTTCGGATTGTCTTCATCGAAACCAGTGTCGTCAGCTGCTACGTTTGGACCCCTGTAAAAAAGGTTCCGGCGCATTGCTGTAGTACATGTATGCTACCGTTTCGAGCTTGTGCGACATCGTCTATTTGGCCGTATGGTCTTCGCCTTCTGGAAACAGCGCTGACGAATGCACAAGCGCAGGCAAGCCTTCTGCGTCGCATCGCCTCTCGCAGCCTCGGCACTCTGCACACCATCATTCTTCAGAGAACGGCTTCAAACACGGCTATATACAAACTACAGCGCCTACGAATGGCGCTTGAATGGATTGTGTAGTCTCGACTTGCGCTTGGACGGCGTGCCCTGCGACTCGGCCATGGAGCGCGAGTCATGGTCAAAGCTGCCCCTTGAGTCGTCGGGGATCGCCGGGACGGGGATGTTGAGTCCACCCGCCAGGCCTGCGCCTGCCGACGATGGCGGGAGTCCCTCGGTTGCATACGGCGCCACCACCTCGCCTGTTGCTGGGTCGATGACCGCTTCCTCCGCCAGCACCGCCTCGCCCGCCGAAGCCTTCCTGCCAGGCCTGATGATGCTGCCTACACCCTTGGTGACACCGCCCACACCCTTGCCTGCGATGCCCACCACGCCCTTGCCTACGCCGAAGCCCGCTTTGCCGACGCCCGTGCCCACGGCCAGCACACCGCCGGCGCCCGCTTTGCCCACACCCGCCACGCCCGACGTAAAGGTGCGGCTGATGCTCGTGCCCTTGCGCTCGCGATTCGTCACAAAGTCCGGCTTGAACACAAAGCGCAGCGTCACCTCCGAACTGTCCGTAGACCCCTTCCCCGTCAGCGCGTACGTCTTCTCGAACGGCTCAAACGGCTCGAGCACGCTCAGATCCACCTGCGCACTGCCCAGCCTGTCCGGTGTGCCCACCTGGTCCCAGTCGTACGCCTCGAACACCGCCTCGGCCGCGACGCGCGACGGCACCTTGAACTCGCCCAGATTCTCGTTAAAGTCCGGGTTGAGCGTCTTCTTGACCACCTTGGACTTGGCCAGCCGCTCGCCGTTGAGCACAAACGCAAAGTACGGGTCCGATCGGTTGCCGCGGTCCGCCGCACGCAGATTGCGCGCGTGCAACAGATCCACGCGCAGGTAGCCCTGGTTGTTGACGCTCTCCACCGGCTCGAGGTGCAGGTCGATGGGGATGTAGCGGCACTCGATCACCACGCTCGCCACCTGTGCGCCCGCCGCATTGTGCAGCCGGAACTCGTACTGCGAGTCGAGCGTCTTTTCGAGCACGTCCTTGGTGTTGCCGGTGAACTCGGCAAACACGTCCTCGTCGCCGTCGCCCGTGCGCAGCTTGAGCAGGAACTTGGACCAGTCCAGCTCCTTGATCACCGATTCGCCCACCTCGTCCCAGCTGTGGTGCGCTGTGCGCGCCTTCTCGGTGGTGTACGAGGGCCAGTAGCCGTCGTCGAAGAGCACTTCGAGCCTCGCGTTCTTCTTGTGCTGCGGAAGCTGGCCCTGCAGGATGTTGAACACGAGGATGCCCGACTGTTCGCGCAGCAGCTGCTCCTTGGACATGCTCACGCCCTCCTCGGCTCTCTCGGCCGCGGTCGACGGACGGCCGGTGGCAGCCGTCTTGACGCTGGCAAGCGAGGCGATCGACTCGGCGTTCTTGGTGTGGCCCTTGGTCGCAGCGGCTCCATTGGTGGTAGCGGCCGTCGCCTCCTTGACGCCGTTGGCGGCTTTCTTGACACCGTTTGCCCGCGTAGATTCAATCGACTGCTTCGAGCCGGGCGTGGCGGTGGCCGTGGCGGTGGCGGCGGCCTCCTCTTCCTCGGTTTCCTCGATGATGGCTCCGCTCTTGGCAGCGGCTTCGTTTTCGCGCTCGCCAAACTCGGCACCCTTGAGGTTGACGGCAGGGAGGAACTGGCAGTCGAACTCGATCTCTCCCTTGTAGATGCCACGGCCGAGGTGGATCTTGTCCTTGTGCGCCTGCTTGCCCGTGCTGGCGAAGCGGGTGCGGACGTCGGCGCCGGGCGTCTCGGTGGCGAGCTGCGCAACGTCCACCTCGACGTTGCCGAGCGAGCGGTCCTTGCTGGTGTTCTGGTAGTCCATGACCTCAACGGTGATCTTCTCGCGCAGCGAGTGGACGGGCGCGTAGAGGATCTCGTTCCACTCTGGGTTGAGGTTGTTGTTGACGATGGTACTGCCGTCGACGGGCTGGCCTCGGGCGCGAAGCTGGACGTAGGGGTCGGACTTGCCGCCGGTGAGGCCTTCGACGTTCTTGACGTCGGTGGCACGCTTCATCCAGAACTTGACGACGCCGATGGCCGGGGTGTAGCCGCTGCTACCGTTCATGCTGCCGGACATCTGAACGGGCTTCCATTCGGCCGACATACGCACGCGTCCGTTCTTGGAGTTCTTGAGCGGGAACCAATCCTGCTGCTTTTCCTTGGCGGCGAGCAGGTCTTCGAGGCGAATGCTGACGTAGGCGACGACGGGGTCTGCGCGCAGGTCGCGATCGTCGAGAATCTCGACGGTGATGACAGCCTTCTTGCGGTCGGTGACGAGGAATTCGGTGGGCATCTCAAAGATGGGGTTGGTGTTGCGCTTGATGACCATGGTGTCCTTGACCTGCTGGCCGTTGAGGCGGATGCGGCCCTTGGGGCAGAGTTCGCCGGGGCCGGAACGCTTGTCGAGCTCCTTGGCCTGGTGGAGGGTGAAGCGGACGACGCCGGAGCGGGTCTCGGGGAGCGGCTTGGGCTGGCCGTCGTCGCCGAGCTCTGGCTTGATGACGGGGTAGTAGGAGAGCGAGTACTGCACCTCGCCACGCTCCTTGGCGTCGAGGACGACGGGCGTGCTGAGGTTCTCCTGCTCGGGGTCTTCCATGAGCTCCTTGAGGTCGAAGGCAGCCTGACCGAGGTTGGAGTCGGGGCGGTGCTCGTTGTAGTCCATGATGGACATGGTGAGCATGCCATTGAGGCTGTTGAGGAGGACGAATTTGGTCTCTTTGAATTGCGGGTTGGAGGTGCCCTTCTTGATGGCGGTCTTTGCGAGCGTGTCGCGGTTGTCGATGGAGAGGGTGACGTAGGGGTCCGGGGTGCCGCCGCCGAGCTTGACGCCCTTGAGGTTGCGAGCGGACCAGATGTTGACCTGGAGTACGCCGATGGCGGTGTCGAGCGGGGTGCCGGACATCATCTGTTCGAGGTTGATGGTGAACTGGTTGGGGTGGTACATCATGGGGCCGAGGTTGGCGTGGATCTGGCCCTGGATGAAGTCGGAGAGGCCGGGGATGTTGTTGATGTCGAAGCCAAAGGTGTTGCCTCCGATGGGCTTGAGGACGTAGTCGATCTTGGGCGGCTCCATGAAGGACATGTCGATGAGCTGTACGTGCGGGAAGTTGCTCATGAGCTTCATGCGGAGGCGCACGTAGCCGACAAAGTTGATGTCTTCGAGGAGGATGGGGAGGCCTGCGCCGACGAAGCCCTTGCCGAGACGGACGGTGAGGACGATCTTGGGGTTGATTTTCTGTGCGGCCTGCTTGACGGTGAGGTCCTGTACGTCGCTCGGGGTGAAGTTGAACTTCCAGTCCATCATGACGATGTCCTCTTCGGTGTCGGGGAAGGTGCGGACGGAGTCGATGCGCGGAGCCTTTGTGCCGAGGGTGAAGGTGGTCATGCGGATGGAGTCGATGGTGGGCGGGCAGTTCTGGAGGAGGATCTGGTCGACGATGCCGATGATGGTGGCGGAGAGGACGGGCTCGTAGATGAGCCAGAAGCGGGAGAGGAAGTGGTTGATCCACTCTGCGGACTCGTGTTCGGAGATCATCTTCTTCTTTGCCAGTTCGCGGGTGATGTCGTCCCTGGCCCTCTGACGGGTGCGTCGCATGGAGGTGTTGTAGTAGGTGGAGCAGAAGGCGCCGATGATGAGGAGGGAGGCGATGCCGCCGCCGAGGCGGGTGGCAAAGTAGGTGAAGAGGACGGCGATCATGATGACGGCGGCGTTCCAGTAGAATTGGCCGTAGTAGGCGTCGCTGAGGAAGGTGCTGATGAGATCCATCTGAGCCTCCTCGGCGGGCGTGACGTTTTGGTCTGGGGCGATGCCTTTGTTGGCGCGTGCGAGGCCGGTCCATCCGACCGTGTACCAGCTGGGGAGGTTGTTGGTGGGCTGGCCGACGGGGAGCGAGCCTGGGGCGGCCTTCTCCTGCTGATTGAGCTTGTCGACGTCGCTGAGATTGAGGGTGGGATCGACCTTTTTGCCGCCAATGTCCGAGACCATGCCGTGACCTGCGTCCTTCTGGGCGGCGGCGGCGGCCGACTTGGGCTTGAGGCGATCCATGGCCTTGGCGGCCTGTGCAGCCTTCTCCTCTGGGGTTGCGTTTTCGTCGAATTCGAGGACGCGAGCGCCTGCCGCCTCGTTCTGCTTCAGGCGGGCGTTGACGGCGGCGCGCTCTGCGTCGTCCTGGGCACGCGCAGCATTGATCTGCGCCTCAGTGGGACCATCGGAGGGCACGGCATTGTTGGAGGCGGCGGCAAAGTCCTTCTGCTTGAGCAGGGACGCCATGGTGGATATGTTGACAGCAAGATGCTACTGGATGCGCGAATACGCTGTAGGAGCTGAGCTGGTTCCGAGCGCACTAGGCGGCGCAGATGGCCGAGATAAGGTGGTAGCCGTGGATCGAAGCGCGGCGTACTGCAGGAATTGTTGGTGGTGAAGGAGAGGGAAAGTGGGTATCGTCTTGCGGCCGTGCGGAATGGATGCACGGGGTATCGAAGGGAGGAGCGACGTGCGATATGGTGGGGTTGATGGATGGAGGGGTCGTTGGCGGTTGCCGTGGCCTGTTCGGCATGGACGGCAAACCATGCCACGAGCTCAGCGTAGCCGACCTGACTGGCTGCTCGGCTGGCCGGTGCACAGCTTCTCGACCTTTTTTTCTCAGATTTGCCCGGCGACTCGCGGCACGCACTCCACAGCGAGCAGCGTCGTGGGAATCTGTTCGGCAGCCGCGCACCCTCGCGTGTCAGAGTGGCCCAAGCGTCGTGGGCTGCATTCGAAGAGAGATGCGAGAAAGCCGTTCTGGGCTCAGAGCTGAGCATCCGCTTGCAGCGCACTTCACCGCACCGCCGTTCCCGCAGCGTGACAGACACGTGCATCGCTCTGCAAGCACAGTCACGCTCGACAGCCGCTCAACTGTGCCAGAAATGCGCTCGGCTTTCGACACGAGCTTGAAGCAACTGCCGTGCACACACACACACAAACATGGACGTCCTTGCTGTCGGGCGCTGTGTGACAGCCGTGTCTCACAACACTGCTCGAAATGGAGCCGCCACACCTCATTTCATCACGGTCTCGCTGCAACGAATCAATGGGATTGAGAAGCCAATTTTGGCAGCACATGCGACACACAATGCTCTCAGAGCGGAGCGCCGTATCCCTCTGGACCAGCAGGCTGAGTGTCGACGTGCTGGTGGTGGCCGCCATGCAGGTGATGTCCGCCGTACTTGTGATGGCCGCCGTGCTTGTGGTGTCCTGCGTGACCAACATGACGCGCCACGGGCACTTGACTCTGCCAGTCCTGGCGCGTCTTTGCATACCCCTTTGCCAGTCGGCTTCCACCTACGCTTCCACCACATGTTGAGCTCACCAAGCCGAGCGGGTCGACGTTGGCGCACACGCTGCGCTGACGTTGGTACTCATCCGGAGCCGGGCGACCCGTCTTATCCGTCGGGCCCTTGTACACTGGCATCTGCGCATCGTCCTTGCGCTGCGAGCCGGATCGGTCGATGATCCCCACGGGGCAACGCACCCTCTGTGGCGTACCGGCCAGCGGCGGATTCTCGCCCAGATGCTTGAACCTAAACAGGCACGACGACCGCAGTCCCTCGGGAAGCTTACAGCATGCCTGTTCGTTGTCCACTCCACCATAACGCTGGCCCCAGTCCGACCCCCACTGTGCAGCGCATCCTTGGTTGAATTCGCCAACGCCACCACCAGCGAGCAACATGTCGAAGCTGCCCTTGAGAATGCCCTGGCTCGTGTTGATGTTTTGCAGAATCATCTTGCGGATCGTCATGGGCTTGCCGTTGCCATCGTGCTCCTGGAACTCGGTCAGGTAGCATGCACTCTCGATCGTGCCGTCCGGATCGTGAATGTTGTACGCCGCAAAGCCGTATGCCAGACTCGGATCCGCAGTGTCGATCCACGGCTGCATGCAGCTGCACACGAACAAGTCGCCGCCTTGACAGCCGCTTTTGCGTCCGATCACGGATTGCCCCTGCACCAGAGTGACGCCGTCCTTCTCACAAACATCGACTGCTGCATAGCGCGGGTCGGTACCACCGACTCCCTTGGTCGAAGGCCAAGAGAAGGCACTCATACAGCAGTCGTGGAAGTGAGTGGCGTACGGCGTGTTGGAGAGCCCACCAGCCGATGCGGTAGCAGTCCACGACGCCAGCGTCATGGCAACTGCCGCAAAGAAGAAAAGCTGCATACTTCTCAAACCCATGCTGAAGGAGAGAAGGCAAGGGAGGATATAGAGGTGAAGAAGGTCGTCCGTGGCGTGTCCAGCACTTGTTGAGGGAGAGACTTCAGAGCGACACAAGTTGGGCCTCCTTTTATACTCGAGGTCCAGAGTTCCGTTGGGCTCAAAAGCCTGTCGTATCGCTGCTGTGCATGTATCATCGAGACGCATGCGTTCACAGGCAGCAACTGTACTGCACACGTTCTGTAGCTACACCTGTGCGTTGTGCATCGTGCCCACTTTGCGCCCTGTCTCATCTCGCCAAGAAAGGGGTCGGGCTCCGTACGGTATCATGCACCCACTCAACCAGCAGATGAAGTGGGCTAGCTTGCGGGCGTCGATTCGACTAGCTCCTCACACCTTGTTCCGATGCACACAATCGATGCGCCAACGGCATCGTGCACCACACGCGCACTTGCTTCGATCTCGACTCCGGCACTTGTGGGAGCCGACCCGTCGGAACCGCTGGCGCCGGGATGCAGCACTGATAATTGCCGAGCTGAAGAATCCCTGTATCGCTTCCCCATCTCATACATCGCTGCTCTCCGCTCCACTAGCGCCAAGGGAAGAGGCGGTGATGGCGGCACTGCGCTTTCTCCAGCAGGTGGGAGCATGTCAAGCAACGCTCGCAAGCCGCCACGCGTATCGACTGCCTCGGCACTTTTTGGTGGCGCCAAAATTTTCCGAATTCCGAAATTCTTTCAGCGTTCCCAAATTCGCACATTCCCTGCGCCTCGCATCCATCACTTTCCTCATCCACCTCCTCCATCTCTTACAACCCTTCAGCACGATGTCGGACCGGTACCAAGGATCCGCATACCGGGGCAACCGTGCACCCATGGACGACCGGAGGTACGGTGCCCCACCACCGCGTCATCGCGATGACGACTTTCGCTACGGCGCGCCGCGCGAGTTTGCTCCTCCCTACTATTCGGAGCCACGCGGCTATTCGGGGCGCGGTCGGCGTGTGCACAAGGCGGTACCGCCTCCTCGGCCGTGGGACTATAGTCGGCGACCTCCGCCGCGCAATGAGGAGGAGCGTTTGGCGCTCGAACGCGAGCGCGAGGCGTGGGAGGCGATGGAGGCGCAGCGGTACGAACAGCGCATGGAGGAACAGCGACGCGAGAGGGAGCGCGACAAGGAGCGTGTAGAACGCGCGCCGATGCAACCGGATGGATGGAGGCCACAGTACGACGAGGACCGCAGTTACCGTCCGGGCGAGTACGAGCGCGAGCGGCCGCCGAGGGAGTATCCAAGGAGGATGCGATCACGCAGTCCCGAGGCGGGATACGAGGCGAGGGCAGCGGCGTGGGGAAGAGCGTCGATGGGGTCGGCTGGAGAGGGACGCGATCGCGGTATGCACGAGCCAAGGTATCCAGATGCAGGCTATGGCGCGCGACGCTCACCGCCTGCAGCGCACATGGACGTGCCCGAAGCGCCGTATGGAGGGCCACCGGATCGGACCGAGCCCGAGGCGCTCGCTACACCACGAGGCCCACCGCGCGCCATGGACGAAGCGGGCTTTGCAGCTACGCCTCCCACGGGTCCGCGTTCTGGCAGCTTCGGTCGACGCGCTGGTGCTCCGCTTGCATCGCCCGGCTTCCGTGCGCGTGAAGGTTCCGGGTCAACGGGCGCGTACACGCCCGGTTCGGACCGCGACCGCGAAGGCAGCAGCTACCTGAGTCCTTCCACTGCCCGGTTCCCTCGTTCGTCCCGCGATGCTCCACCGCCTGCATACCGCGGTGGCCATCCATCCTACGGTCGGGGTCGGAGGGATACCAACGCTGCGTACGATGCATATGCGCCTGCTGTGGCGGAAGAGTACCATGCTGGGTCATCGCCACATGAGACGTCGCCGTTTTCACCGTCGACGGCGACGCCGAATCATCTTTCGGCACCTCGACTGTCGCGTACCTCTTCGGCGCACACACCCACCGCTGCGGGGCCAGGAGCGGGGGCGGGGGCGGTGGCGCATTTCAGTGCGGCATGGAAGTTGGCTCCGGAGTTGGATGGCGAGTTGATGACGATCGAGGCTGGGAGGGCGACGTTTTTGGCGAGTACGCTCATGGGTGCCAAGCGTGCGGCGATTAGGAAGGCGCGGATGGAGCTGGCGGATGCAGAGATGGAAGTGGCAGCGACAGTGGGCAGACGACAGGCGGCTGAAAGGTCGTTGGAGAACGCAAGGGAGACTGCAGACGCATACAGCCTAGAGGAGAATAGGAAGGAGGAAATTCAGCGTCTCATGGCCGCCCAAATCCAAGCTTCTGCTGTATAATCCGATGCCACCACCTCCTACAATACCAAAAAAACCATACTTCAAGTGCGCATCTGGTTGGCAATGGGGACAAGAAGGCTTTTCGTATTTCACAAAGACAAGAGGTAGGCAGTTTGACAAAAGGCAGAAACGATTTGAGGGCAAGGGTATCCAACTTCGGACGGGTCTCTTGAGGATGTAGCGTGGTTCTAATTTGCACTGGCGCTGGTGAGTGTAGCGGCGTGTTTATCAAAGTCCTTCGAGTGAAGCAGATGGTGACTAACAAAAACAAGCAAGACCGTCAGTATCTTGCACCACTCTTCTTGCTCTTTCGGGCTGAAACTTACTGGTGCTTGGCAACGTCCCATCGGGGCTTGGGCGCTTTGACCGCATAGCTCTTGGTCTCACCTCCACCTCGAACCTTCTCGACCCTGATATCGAATTCGACCTCGCCGGTACCTTCGATGTACTCTACGCTGCACCAGTTGCGTGCGCCGATAATGTACTTGTCCTTCTGCTTCTTGTCCTGCAAATCCGTCTCGAACAGCGGCACCATAGTCTCCTTGGTACCACAGTAGAACAGCGAACGGTGCTTCTTGCTCGCGAGCTTGTTGAGCATCGAGATAACCGCAGGCGGCGGCGGCGTGTTGACGATCGCACTCGTGATCACGGCGAGCGAGTATTTGGGGTCCAAACTGGGATCGTGCTGGTGGTAGCCAAAGAAGACGCCGACACCCGCAGCGTGTACATCGCCACTCATGTACGATACGCGCAGGTGCTTTTCGAGCGCCACCTCCTGAACCCGCTCCACGAGCCAGTTGCGCTCGTGCTTGTGCGGACCCGCACACCAGTGATCGCCCAAATCATCCAGCAACTCCACCTGGCCGTTGAAGTTGTTGGTGAAACCGGGCGAGAGGCCCTTGGCAAGCATGATGAGCGGGTTCATCGAGCTGCTCAGCGTGCGCTCGAGGAAGACCATGCGCGGATACGCCAGCGGCACACCGAGCAGGATGATGAGATGCTCCACACCCGCCGGCATGGCGCGCACCGCATCAAAGAGCCGCGCGTACGTCTCCTTGGAGCAGATCTGGTCGACCTTGCGTTCGGATCGGCAGTCGACCAGCAAGATCCACTGCTTGGGTCCCAAGTAGGAGAGCAGGCTGTGGTTCTTGAACGGAATGTACACGCCCTGGGGTCCGATGAGCATGCTCCTCTGGGGATGGCTCGTCTCGCTCACGCCGTCGACGTCGTCGTTGACGAAGAGCTGGAAGAGGAGGAAGAAGAAGTAGCCGCGCGCGCCGACGTGGTTGAAGACAGGGGCGCGCATGAGCTCGTCCGGATACGTGCCGAAGCCGTCGATGAGGTCGTGGTCGTCGAGCATGTTGATCATGGGCACCTGCGCGATGGTCTTGGCAAACGATCCGCCGCCGAACCACTCGCAGTAGTGGTTGAACATGTAGCGGTCGATGCACGTGCGGATCTCGTCGGTGAGCGGCATGGCCATGCGCTTCTTGGAGTCCGACTGGTTGTTCCACTCCTGCATCTCGGGCTCGCGCACGAGCTTGTCGCAGTAGATCTGGTCGCCGCCGCCGACGACGGCGTGGTAGGGCTTGGCGGCGTGCGCCTTGAGCAGGTCGTCCCACAGCGGATTGGGTCCGTTGAATTCGGACTCGTCGACGCTGGCACTGAAGCCGTTGCAGCTGTGGCCGGCCCAGCGGAAGTTCTGGGTCTTGGAGGGCACAAAGAAGGTGTGTCCCGTGAGGCCCTTGATCGCCTCGGACTGCGAGTTGGGGTGTGCCTCGCCGTCGATCGAGTAGTGCACGGCGAGTTCGTGGTCGGTCATGGGGATCTCGATCTTGAAGCGCCAGAAGGTGTACGAGCCCTCGGCGCCGTGGTACTGGTACAGCTTGATGGCCTGCGACGAGGCGTGCGAGTTGTCCTCGGATACGGTCGTCGAGCCGTCAGCCGTGGCGGCCGAGACGGCCGAGGCGTTCTGCCAGCGCAGCTGCATCGTAGGCACGATCGAGTAGTCGCTGGTAGCATCCTCGGTGACGATCATGGCGAATGCATGGTAGAGGTACTTGCCCACGTCGACCGAGTCGTAGCGAAGCATAGGCCCCGTGCGCACGTTGAGCGTCGTCATGATTGGGCCTGGCCTGTATAAGGAGGTGATGTGCTTGAAAGGATAGGCTCCCTGACTTGATCTGAGGCTCGAGGGTATAGATGGGAGAAGAGCTAGCCCGACACGAAAGGATCAGGAAGGAAACGAGTGTGTGAGCGCGCAATTGTGGTGGTGGTGGTGGTGATGGTGGTGGGTTGATGAGGAGGCGGAAGGCGGTGCTTGATCATATGCACCTCTACGCGCACGAGCACATTGCCCGAAAAGCGGGAAGCATCTCAGCGAAAGGCGGATGGCGGATGACAAAATCCGGTCAGTGGGGGCGCGCTTCGCTTCGCTTGGCTTCCAAGCATGCTTGCTGTGAGCTGACGATCCAGCGGGAATCACATGCAGTCAGACAGAGGCACATGCAGAGAGGTGGAGGCTGGCTGCTCTCCTTTTCTTTCGTCTTTTTTTTTCCTTTTTTTTGGTCCGGCATGCAGGGTGTCGACATTCCGCCCGTGCGCGCGATAGTCTGGGGGCGAGCCAAGGCGGCTGGCTGCTTATGATTTCCGATCCGCTTCCGTCGATGCGCGTGCCCTTTCGCCAAGCCGTCATGCAACTTCCGAACGCGTTCATTGGCTAAACATCTCTCTCCATAGGCAAAGCACCGGCTCACGCTCGCAATCTCACATCGTTAGATTTTGGGCGCCGCCCAGCTACATGACCACCGCCCGTGCACAGCTGGCATGGCAGCTCGCTAACCTCCTCGCCCTGCACCAACTAAGGTGAACCAATCGCATGGCATTAAGACAAACCACAAACGGCAGTAGTGAACCGAATCATCATGACAAGAAGAAAATCGTAAAAAAGAGAGGCCCAGCAAACGAGGAAGACAGACAAAGGCCAGAAAGTGCAATCGTGGCGAAAGGAAGAAAGTAGCGGTATCAAAAAAGCAGAGGATGAAAGCCAAAGGGGGAAGAATGGAAGAAAGGCAGCCGAGGGCGCCGCCGGGGAATATGCGTGACCGCCACTGAGGGCGGAGGAGAGAGCGCGGCATCCGCAAAAGGGTCCGTGCAAGTGTAAGGCCATCCAAGTGGCACGCCGTCTAGCGTCGTTCAGCTCAGCACCGCCCACGGCTGGTCGGCGTTGGCATCGGATCCAAAGCCTCCGCTGCCGCCGAGCGTGCTGCCAAAGTGGTCCAGGTCCCACCACTCGTCGCCCGAGCCTGCGATGATGCCGTGCGAACCAGGTCCGAGCTCAACCTGGCCGACCGCCGCCGCCGCCTCTTCCGGAGCCTTGGCTGTGCTCTGGCCGGCTGGGATCGTCGTCGCCGACGTCGCCTTGCCTGCCGCATCCGCCGCCGAGGCCGCGGGTGCGATCGTCAAGCCGATGCGGTCAAGTCGCATTCGATGGACAAACGGGCTCTTGTCCAGGTCAATCTCATCGCAGCTGCTCATTTCCGCCGGACTCGTGCTCGACGGTCCGGCAGAGCCAAAATCCAGCCCGTTGCCTCCCAGCGCTCCAGGCATCTTGGCTCGCAGCGTGTTGTTCGTCGAGTTGGAGTTCGACGACGTGTTCGAACTGCCGCCCGGCAGCCGCGCGCTCGCCACCAGCTCCGGCGTCTCCACCGGCGGCTCGCTCTCCTGCGTCGATGCGTTCAGCCCGCCCGTGCCAAACATGCCGCCGAGGTCGCCGTCGGCGTCGTTGAACGCGTCCGGCCCAGCCGCCGAAGCCTCGATAAAGTCGAACAGGTCGATATCCAGGCCCGTGTCCGCGTCGGCCGACGGCAGCGAGTCCATCGCGCCGTTCAGCATGGCCGAGCCAGACGCAGCGCCGCCATCGCCCGAACCGGTGCCCTTGTTGACTGCCGCCGAGCCATCGGCAGGCAGGCCGGCCAGCATCGAGTCCTGGCCCAGCAGCGACATGAGCGACTGCAGCGCTTTCGGATCCGAGCCGCTCGAACCACCCGCTCCGCCACTCGGTGCACCCAGCAGCGACATGTCTCCGGGCATGCCGTTCATGCCGCGCAGGTGGTTGCTGTTGGCATGGCCCGTGGCCAGCAGCTCTTGCCAAGTCGACTCGACCAGTCCGGCAGGATCGCGGCCGGCCAGTTCCTGGTCCTTCTTGCGCTTCTCTTCGGCCTCCTCCTCGGCCTTGATGTTGGCACTGTCGACCTTGGCAGCAGCCGCGCCCGCGGAAGCGTCGCCAGCCGATGCACCGCCGCCGCCCTCTTCGCGGCGCTTGCGCTCCGCCTCGGCCATCTCGCGCTTGACTTCGGCCATGATGTCGGCACTCGTCTTGAACTTCTTGTCCGGCTCAGCCGCCGACGATGTTGGCGTGCCTGCGGCGCCCTTGCCCTTCTTGGCCGTCGCCTTGCTGGGTTTGACCGCCTTGTCGTTCTTTTTGCCGCCTTTGCCGGCAGGTGTTGATCCAGCCGGTGTCGGCGTATCTTCGGGCTGTGCGGGCGACGGAGCCACCTTGGGCGACTCGTTGGCGCCGGCCGAAGGACTCATCGCCTTGCCAGTGACGCTATTCTTGGCGCGCTTGTTGGGCGGCAGCTTGAGGTTCTCCGGACGCAGGCCACGCTTGATGCCGTGCATCGCAGCAGCTGCGTCAAAGGTGCCATCGGCGTTCGCTCCGGCAGCAGCATCGGCACCCTGCGGCGCGTTGGTGCCTGCCTCGGCGGGTGCGGCTGCTGGTGGTGCAGGCGCGGCGGCCGCACTTGAGGTGGAGGGCAAAACATTAGCGGATCCGTTGGCTGTCGCTGCAGGGCCGTTGCCGTTGGAGCTGGACATGGCAGCAGCCATGCGTGACGGGTCGCCGAGCGAGGCGATGATGCGCGCGGCCAGATCTGGGTTGCTGGATCGCACAAAGCTGATGCATCGGCTCATCTGCATCTTGAGCTTGTCGAGGTCGGCGAGGCGGAGGATGCACTGCTTCTTGGGCAGCAGGTCGAATTGATCCTTGTACATGAACGCCATGATCTTGAGGCGCTTCGCAGGCTCGAGGTTGCCGTTCATCGCATAGAACGCCGGCAGCAAGGCGGTGACCGTGGCCTGGATCGGCGCGAGTTTCTGCACCTGGTCCAGGATCTGGTCGCGCTCGTCGTCGGCGATGTTCTGGATGATGGGCAGGCGCGGTCGCTGCGTCGCCAGCTCCTGGTCGATCTTCTGCATGGCCGCACGCGCCTGCTCGAGCTGCTCGGGGCTCACTGCAATGAAGCGCGCCTGCGCCATGTTGTTCGGACGACCCGCCATCTGGCCCTGCTGACCCTGAGGCTGGCCCGACGCGTTCGGCGCACCCGACGCATTTTGCTGAGCTGGCTGCGACTGCTGCGGAGGCTGACCAGGCATCTGCGCTTGTGCCTGTTGTTGCTGCTGCTGCTGAGGCGGCTGTTGCGGCTGTTGCGCCATGGCACCAAGCTGGCCCTGGCTCTGCATCTGCTGCGCACCCGGCATCGCAGAGCCAAAGCCGGTAGCTTGCGACTGAGCCGGCTGGCCCGCTGCGTTTTGCGGCATCATCGGTCGGACCTGGTTGGGCCAGCCCATGGGCATCTGCTGCTGTGCCTGCGGTTGCTGCTGCTGAGCTTGCTGCTGCTGCTGTTGCAGCTGAGCCTGCTGTGGTGGAGCTGTCTGCTGCATGCCGTTCTGGCCGAAGCCGCCCATGTTGTTGGCGCCGGGCTGGTTCGCCTGGAAGCCCGAGTTGAGCTGGCGCTGCTGGTTCTGAAGCTGCTCCTGGCGCCAGATGTTGAGCTGATTGTTGAGGAACACCTTGTTGAACTGCTCCTGCGTCATCCCGAGCTTGGCCAGGTGATCGGCCGTGAGGATGGGCGGTGGAGGCGGGTTGAAATCCGGCAGAGACGGCTGCCCTGGTCGCACTGGCTGCTGTGCGCCCTGAGGCTGCGGTGGTGGCACATTGGGCGGCATCATCGACGGCTGCTGACCGGGTTGCGGCTGCTGCTGTTGCTGTTGCTGCTGTTGCTGCTGCGATTGCATCTGCGGTGTCGAGGGAGGTCGGAAAGCGGGCGCTTGTGGGTTGGACTGACCAGCGCCCTGACCCTGCCCAAGGCCGGCACCTGCCATAGACATCTGGTACTGATGCTGCATGGCGCGCTGCCAGGTCTCTTCGAACGGCGCGAGATAGTTGCGGTACTCGGTAGCCAGCGCCTGACCGAGCGCCTGCGTCTGAGGCGAGCCTAGCGGGGCCAGTTCGAGCGACATGGCGATAGCGGGCCACGCGCCCTTCTGATGCGCGCCTTCGCTGCCGCCGTGCGCCTGCACGATCTGGTAGAAGCGGTAGAGATCGAGTTCGCGACCGCCCACCTTTGGAAGCGATGTAATGGGCGTACCGCGCTTCTTCATCAGATCCACCAGCGCTTTCATGAACTGCTCGGGGCGCAACGAAGGGACACCTTGCAAGCCAGACATGCCCGCCTGGCCGCCGACGTTGATAGCACCCATCTGTGGCGAGGGGCGCACTTGCGGCGACTGGTGCGGCTGCGGCTGCTGGGCATTCTGATTCTGCAGACCCGGTGCGTTGAGCATGGGACTTCCGAACTGGCCCTGGGGCGGACGCGCCGAGCCTGGCCTGTTGGGCGGTCGGATGACGGGCGAAGCTTGCGGCTGCGCGCTCATCATGTTGGTGTTCATGACACCGAGACCTTGCGGGTGCTGCTGCTGTTGTTGCTGCTGCTGCTGCATCTGCTGGTGCTGCGGTTGCTGCGACTGCGGTGGCTGGTTCGGCTGCGCCTGATTCGCTTGTGGATTCTGCGTCTGCTGACCTTGCTGCATGAGCGCGGCGAATTGCTGTGCATTCTGCACGTTGAGACGCTGTAGCAAGGCGGATTGCAGCCTCTTGGCCTCGGCGTGCTGCTGCTGAACTGCCTGGCGCTCCTCGGCGCTGAGATCCGAGCTGAGCTTGCTCTCGATGTCTGTGACTCGCTGGTGGAGGAGGCGCAGGAAGTTGAGCGGATTCTGCTGATTGCGCGCGTCAGTGGCCGTGTCGGTGCGGCCGGGTACTGGCCTTTGCTGTCCGGGCTGGCCGGGCTGCTGGCCCATGATCTGCTGCTGCGGCTGCGCATTTGGCGGGTGGCCAGCGACCTGTTGTGGAGGCTGGCCGCGTGCCATCTGCTGCTGCTGCTGTTGCGGTTGGCTCATTTGCGAAGGGCCTTGGAGGGCCACTTGCTGGGGCTGGTTGGGCTGTTGCGCCTGCTGCTGGCCTGGCTGCTGCATCTGCTGTTGCGGCTGGGCGGGCGACTGCTGCTGCTGCTGCTGCTGCTGGCCAGGCTGAAGGAACGGCTGCGAGCCCATGGTCGGCGTGGACTGAGGTCCGCCAGGGCGGACTTGCTGAAGGCCGGCCATCATCTGGGCCTGAGCCTGCATCTGCGGCGTCCTCTGCAGAGCGTTGGCGAAGTTCTGACCGTTGGGCATGGGCATGTTGATCATGGGCTGGCCCGGCTGCAGCGGCCTTGCGCCGGCATTCTGATTCTGGGCAGCTTGCTGCTGGGCTTGCATGGCCTGCTGGCGGGTGATGAGTTGGCGTAACTGGTGTGGTTGCAACGAGACGAGCCCGGTGCGGATGGGGGCGGGAGGAAGATGACGAGGTCAGTAAACATTCTTTGCAATTTGGCGCGCAAGAAGACGCGGGGAGATGAACATACCTGAATCATCTGCTCTTGTGTGAGGTTGCCCTTCTTAGCCTGCTCGATGGCGTGTGACAGCTGCGCAAAGGTCGGAGTAGGCCCTGCAACGCCGCCTACTTGGGGTGTCGAGCCCATGTTGGCGCTCTGCTGCTGCTGCTGCGGCTGCTGAAGGTGAGCGGGCTGGGATGTGCTGGCCTGCTGATGCGGCATTTGGCCCTGCAACTGAGCATGCTGCTGCTGCTGCTGTTGTTGCTGCTGTTGCTGTTGCTGCTGCTGCATCTGCTGCTGTTGTTGTTGTTGTTGTTGGGGCTGCATCTGATGCTGCTGCGGCTGCTGCTGTTGCATCTGCTGCTGCTGCTGAGCCTGTTGCTGAACCATGGATTGTGGACGCATCATCTGCATGAGCGGGTTCTGGTTGTTGGCCATGAGGCCGTTGGCGAGTTGGGACTGCTGCTGAGCCATGAGCGCCTGGAGCTGCTGCTGGTTGAAGCCGGCGGGCAGACCGAGCTGGGGCATCATGGGGTTGTGCTGCTGCATCTGCTGCGGCTGAGAGCCGGGTGGCGGCTGCGGCTGCGGCTGCTGGTGCTGGGACATCTGCACGGCCTGCTGCATCTGATTTTGTTGGCGCAGCATGTTGAGCTGCTGTGGAGTGAGGTTGTTGAAGTTGAAGAACGCATTGTTGTGCGTCTGGTCGAAGCCCGACATGGTTGCGACGAGTGGGCGGTGGGTGGCCAGCCAGAGGAGATCACTCGAAGCGGGCGCAGATGGGTGTCAACCGATGCGGGGCAGGTGGAAGGGATTGAGCCGGAGTAGCTCGAGCTTGGGCTCGATTGCTGCACGACGAGGAAGACGTGAGCAGGGATGCGCCGATGCTGAGCTCGAGTAGCTCTGTGGATGGCGATCAAGTTGCGATGCAGTGGAGAGCCGACATGCAAGTAGGCCAGAAGCGAGAGTCAGGTGGATGACAAGATGGGAATAGCAACACTGGGATGCTGTAAAGGCCGCGATGGAAGCTCGTTGAAGCGTGATCGAAGCGGATTTGCGATGCTCGAAGAATCGAGGTGGCGGAGAGACGAGATACCACGCGCCAAGCAAAGGAGGAGTGGGACGGATGCAGGAAAGCCAAGGTGATGGCTGCAGGGGGTATAAGGTGGAGAAGCGATGCTCGAGCTTTGGGAGCAAGTGCGTGATGAAGAGACGGAAGGGTATCGGATGCTCCTTTTTTTTCTGTGGCAGAGGGACGGATGGACGAAGCTGCCGCGCTGAGGATGGAGCAGCTGTGCGGCGTGGTGGATGCGCGCAGACGGATCCTGGCCCGGAAAATGCAGGGAGGATGGTGAGGCGATTGCGTACGACCGTCCGAGAGGCGGCGGTGGTGGTGCGCGTCGCGACGAGGTGGAAGGCGGTGTGGCTTACGCGCCAGCAGTCGAGGTCGAGTTGACTGCGCCAAAAGAGAGGGTGCGAGCCAAGATGAGGGTGACGGCGGCGACGACGAGGACGGCAGCAGGCGCGACGACGTGAAGATGGAAGGAAAGTCGCTTGGTGATGAGGAGCGACGAACCCAGAAGGATGAAGGGGTTGCGGAAGGGATGGTGACGGCTATGGCGAGGGCGGGAAGGGAGAGGGGAGGTGGTGATCAGGCCCAGCGGTGCGAGGGCGGACGGGAGGAGTGGGCCCAGAACCAGAACCGAGTGGACGGCAAGGCGGCAACGGTGTCTGCGAGGGCGTCTGGCGTCCACAGCGGCTGCTGCTTGCCTGCTGCTTGTCTGCTTCTGCTGCGTCGAATTGCCACTGCTGCCACCGGCTGAGGCGACACGAAATCCACAGGCGAGCGAGAGCCGGAAGTGAGTGAGCGGCAGCCAGCCAGCCAAAGGCAGCCAAAAAAAGGCAAAGCAAGTGCGTCAGTTGCATTGACCTCTAAATCGTCGGGCAGCAGCCCAGCAGTCAAGAGCGGGCGTGGGTGCGCGGCGGGCCCAACGGGATGCGCGAAATTTCGCAAACCCAGCACCAGCCCAGTGTCGAGCGCGCCGCGCTGACCAGGCACTTGACTGCTACTGCTGCCACTGCTGCAGGCCTGTACCCGCATCCGATCCCAATTTCCACTCGACAGCACCGCGACCTCGAATCGTTTCTTACGCTGCATACAGTGCCATCACTCTACTGCGAGCTCGCACGTCAGAAGCAAGCAAGCACACAAGCCAGCCTTGCCAAGAGAGTGGACCATGGAGAGGATTGGTGACGCATTACTAGACAGCACAGCAGCACGAGACAGAGAGGGGAGATAGACTTTACGTTGCAAGCAAAGCTTGTCGGTTGAGGCGCGAATTGAATTCTAAATGCTGCACGCGAGTCGAGGATGCAGGCCGTCAGCCTGTCCTGGGCTGCGAGTGCGACTCCAAATTAAATACGACTTGGAGCTGTAAATTGAATTTTAGAAATGGACGCGCCCAGCTGCAGCTTTCTCGATTCAACGCGAGAGCGCGGGCGTGTAAGGCGTGTAAGGCTTTGAGGCGGTCGATCTGACACTCTCCATCGAGCGCGGCCCCTGCGCGCGTTTGGCCACGAAAATTTTGAGCACCAGGCTGGGGATGGATTTGGCGATCTGCGACAGTCGAGCTCGAGCTCCGCGAGCACCAAAAGCTTTAACTTGAGCTTCCGCATCGACTTCAGCAGCCTCTGCGTTTCAATCTCTAACGCTCTCGCCATGGTCTTGGCTCCGAGTCCGAGTCTGTCGGGTGGGCAGGATCTGCCTGCTGCCTGCAAGGTGAGAGCGCGTAGGCTCGTGGCGCGGTCACATGCAATCTCGATCTGTCGTGCATGCTTTGCATCCGCAGCAGCTGGAGCCAGAGTTTCGGCGCTGCTGGCCACTCGTCGGCTCGACCGCAGACGGCTTTGCTGCTGGAGGGAGCCGTCGTCGATCTTGCGAGAGCTCTCCAACTGTGGAGACGCAACTTGCATGCTGCTGTCGCGGCGTCGTGTACCGCAGTCGTCCAGTCACGGCCGAGCCGAATGGCGTTCCGAGCCAGCGTTCCTGACGTTGCCTCCACGCGCGTTGCATTACTGGCGTGGAGCCCAAAGCTGGGGATGAGGGCCAGCGTGTGCGTTGCAGGCTGAGACGCATCGCTTTCCTGTTTCGTGCGCCAACGCATAAGCGAGCCCCGAATTATGCTCGTTTTTCTCGATCCGCCTTCGACAGAGCTGACGGACGCCAAGATGCAGGGACCTGCGGAAAAGAAAGAGGCACGAAAAGGGTGGACCAGCTTTTCCATGGAGCCCGTTTCGAAGCCTTCTTTTTGGAAGCCTTTTTTTTTTCGCCCACTCGCTCAAAGTCCAAAATGCAGGATTCTTATTTTTCTCTGAAAGACGATGAAAAGTGCATCCACGCTTAGTCGACCTGCCCCACACGTGGTGAGACGGTGGCGAGCCTAGGCTACTTGAACCGATGCCGCTGCCTTTGTCCTTCCATGACCACATCACTGGGCGATGGGAGTGATACCCCGTGCAGGCATCTCACCGGATACAGTGCAAGGCTGTTAGACCTCGAATCGACGGCAAGCGCGAGCTGCGGGCGTGTGCGCAACGCGGTCCCGTGTCGCCTTGCCCGCAGCTCGCGTTGGTCGGCTCGGCGGGAAAAGCTGCCAAAATCAGAAAAACAGGAACAGCTGGGCCCGCATGCACCCTGACTGCCCTGCACGCCCTGCAGCTTCACCACCCTCGCTTGGCTCCGCACCCGCCACGCCCAACGCGCTCCCGCTGCACTCCACTCGCAAAAAAAGACGGCTCGGCAAGGCGCCGCCACCCGACTGCTTCTCATCTTCACAGCTTGCGTGGAGCTGCCCAGCTCCGCCACGCCGAGTCGGCACCGCCGTCAATGGGAAGCCTTCCTCCCATCCTTCCTTCTTCCCATCTTGCATCCTTCATCTCATCGGGTCGTCTCCGGAGTTTCTGCGACAGTGACGTCCGCATCGAATTTGGCGCACCCCACACCCTTCGTTTCGCTTCATTTCGGAGCACAGGGTTCCCTGCACGTCCCGTACCGGCTGCACCAATTGCATCGCGGCTCCACCGCAGCTAGTGACGACACCCGTGCGCACCACATCATACAGCAAGGATCGCCCCACCACATGACTTATTGAAGCCACAGTCAACCCACCTCACCAGCCGCACCCAATCGTACGTGCTGTGGCTGGAGCCTTTCGCGCCAGTGCAGCATATAAAACATCCCAATCCCTCCTTCCACGCCCCCCTCTCAGGCCTCAAGCACACACACACTGTTGTCCCTCGCTCTCGGTTCATCTCTGTTTCAACATGTCGGTCAGTGAGCTCTCCATGTACAAGAGCTGCCCGCCGGGCCTCACTTCTTCCAATGGCACAGCTTGCAACACCGCCACGTGCAACTCCACCTTTGTCGCACCAAACGCACGTACACCCAAGCCCGCCGCCGACAAGCAGTGCAGCTTATGCGACGCCGGCTTCGGCGGCATCAACTGCAACGTGTGCCAATCGCCCGGCGCCTGCCAGGCACGCAAATCATCGCTCGGTCTCGCCTCCTCCTCCTCCCTCTTTGGCACCAACGATACGCTCGTGTGCCACAAGCAGCCCTCGGCCGTTCGCACCACCTACATCGACTGCAATGTCAATCAGACCACCGTCAACGGCGTTTATCCCGGAGAGATGCGCATGACCCTCTCCAAGACCTACCAGACCGACGACTTTGCCCGCACAGGTCTCGCCTCCTGGCCCGAGCAGACCAACTCTGCCCTCTCCCAAGTCTGGCTCGACGGCGTAGAGCAGTTCTACTGCCAGGCCGCCGGATGCACCGCTCGCAACTCTACAGAGACACTTGATCCGCAAGCAAGATTCGGTAGCTCGCTCTGGACGTGCACCTCCCTCCAGTGCTACTGCATCCCCGGTACAACCATGTGCGGCAAGGGTCAGCTCGACCTCTCGCCCGTCATCAACCAGCTCAACGGTACCCTCACCATGCCTTGCGACTACCTCGACCCCACCAATCCCACCGCCACCTCCCAATGTGCCTTCCGCGGCGAGCTGCTCAACAACTTCCTCGGCGACCAGGGTCTTCCGCTCGATCAATGTCAATTCGGCTCTTGCATCACTCAATCCGAGCTCGACTCTTTCTATGCAACCGGATCGGGCGAAGCCAACAGCAACGGCAGCGGCTCGGGCCTCAGCAATGCTGTCATTGCCGGACTGGTCATCCTCGGCGTGGCCGTCGCCACCATCGCGGCTCTCCTCTTGCTCGGCTTCTGGCAACAGAGGAAGGCTAGGCGGCTGCCCAAGGGCGCCATCGCCGAACCGCTTGGCCTGCAGTGGCACCACCTCACGTACGCCGTACCGGATACCAGCGTTGGTCTGCGTAAAAGACGGCGCGCAGCGAGCGTCGAGCAGCTGGCCGAGGTGGTGCCGTCCACCTCCTTCCACACATTGTCCACGTCTGGGCGCGATTTGGCCGTGCTGCGCAACAGCTCAGGTCGCATCGAGCCGGGCTGCATGGTCGCCGTGCTCGGCCCTTCGGGCGCCGGTAAGACGAGTCTCGTCGAGATCCTGGCAGGTCGTCACAAGATCGGCCGCGTCTCGGGCGCCATAAACGCAGTCGAACCCGCCAGTGTCGATTCATTCGAAGTGGGCCCTTCGCGACGCTCAATCGGCTTTGTCGACCAGGAAGACGCCTTGCCGGCCTTCTCGACGGTGCGCGAGGCTCTACAGATGGCTGCAGACCTCTCTCTGCCAGACAATGTCTCGTCCGCCGAGAAGGGCGACATCGTCCGCACCACCATTGCGCAGCTTGGGCTCGAGCGGGTTGCGGACAAGCGCATCGGCGATTCCACCCGACGCGGCCTGTCTGGCGGCGAGCGACGACGCGTGTCGATCGGATGTGCGCTCGTATCGCGCCCGCGGCTGCTCATTGCCGACGAACCACTTTCCGGTCTCGATGCCTTCTCGGCCTCGCGAGTCGTGGCCGCCTTCCGCGAGCTCGCCCACGGGCCAGCTGCAGGCTCGACAACCGTCGTCGTCACAGTCCACCAGCCGTCGTCCGAGATCTACTATAGCTTTGACCAGGTCATGCTCATGTCGCACGGCGCGATCCTGTTTCATGGCTCTCCTGCCGATTCGCTCGAATGGTGCCACAAGATGGGCGAAAAGTGCCCGCCCGGACACAACGTCGCGGACCATCTGCTCAAGATCGCCTCGGCGCCGCACACGAATGTCGACACACCGCTGCACGAAAAGTCGAGCAATCTTTCGGACGGAGCTGCTTCGCGCGAGGCTGCCATGGCCTCGGATGGCGACAAGGCCTCCTTCGAGGCAGGCGCACCGTGGGAAAAGGCGGTGGGCAGCGAGTCGATGGCGTGCTTCATGACGCAGTTCACCACGCTCTGTCGACGCAACTTCATCACTGCCCGACGCGACCCTGGCGGAGCCCTGGCGCACATTGTGGGTGCCGCCGCGGTGGGTCTGATCGTGGGCGGGTGCTTCTACAAGGTCAAGCTCACGATCGCTGGATTCCAGAACCGCGTAGGATCGATGTACTTTCTCTTCATCCTGCTTTCGTTCTCGGCGCTTTCGGCCGCGACGGCGCTGGCCAAAGCGCGACCGCTCATGATGCGCGAGCGGGCCAACGGCATGTACGGCGCGCTATCGTGGCTGGTCAGCTACATTGTGTACGATTTGTCGCTGCTTCGCATCATCCCCGCGCTCATCCTCAGCATCATCATGTACTGGATGGTGGGGCTCAAGGCGCGCGCGAGCGACTTTTTCGAGTTCCTGCTCATCGCCGTGCTCTTCGCCATCGCCATGGCGCTGTACAACATGCTGCTGGCGGCGGTGGTGGAGGACGTGTCGGTGAGCATCCTGCTGGGCGGACTGTTCATCCTCTTCAACATTGGATTCGGCGGCTTCTTGCTCAACCTCAATGAGCTGCCGCACGTGTTCCGATGGCTGCAGTGGATCTGCCCCATGAAGTACGCCCTCGAGGCCGTGGCGAGTCACGAGCTGAGCGGACTGCAGCTGGTGGATACCGTCGGTGGCGTGTCCATCACGGCGAGTGTGTCCGTGTTTTCGGGCAACCTGTTCGCGTTCAAGGACAATGCCTTCTATCGCGACCTGCTCGTGCTCTCGCTCGGCTTTGTGCTCGGCCTCTTCATCCTCCTCGCCGGTGCAGTGACGTGGAGGATGCGTGAACGACGATAGACGCTTTTTCACGCACGGGCTTGACAGCATTGTCTTGGCTTATAAAAGTAGAATACACGTTTGTTGCATTGCTAGCGTGTGATTTGTTTGATTGCGCCTTGGTTGTTTGGGCTTAGATGGTGGGTTCCTGAACGGGCTTGTTGCCCTCCGAGCCGGGACCGCCACGAACGTCGTACTCTGAGTCACAGCAGCATCAATGTTAGCCATGCTGTCGCTCCTAACTGGTTCCACCTTGCTTTGTAGGGCTAGGGCTTGCTTACCTTTGGGATCCTTGGAAGCGACGTTTTCGCGGCCTTGGGCGTGGGGAATTTGGGGCTCGCCCTGTTGGGCGCGCTGCTGGTTCTCCTGGTCGCGCTGGGCGCCCGTAGGAAGTGTGTCGTTGAATGTCTTTTCCATTGTGAAGATTCGATGTGATGAAGATGATGATGATGGCCCACAAACCCGACAAAGTCGTTGGAAGGAGCTTATATACCTTGTCGCCGAGAGCCTGAGTTGGGTCGGGAGCATCGGACACGGCGCTGTTTGACGTCAGGGCATCGGATCGGATTGCATCCCGAATGCACTTGCAGCGGTAAGGCTCACTCACTGGCTACTCTGCTGCAGCGCGTGTCAGCTCCACATGCTCCCATGCGACGCTGATTCATCGGCGCAGAAGTTCAGCCGAAAATCGACTCAATGTTAGACCTTCTGCTGAGCGAGATTGTGCTGACGAGTGGATTGGTAAGCAACTTTTTTGGACAGGGAAAATTTCTCGACAGCCGACTTTTTTTGCACGCGAGCGTGCAGAGCAAGGGACGGAACCTTCCAAGCTCCACCACCTCCAGCCTTACAGCATCCATCTGTACCGGTCGTGAGCAACCTGTCATCGCCAACGATGCCGAGCACACCCAAGTCCACACCAAAGAAGGCTGTGGCCTCGACGCCAGCATCGCCATCCGTATCGACGCCCAGCCGCTTGACGCGCGCACAGGCTCGCGCCTCCGGCGTCAAGGTGAAAACCCCCTCGCCACTCAAAAGCTCCTCCACCCCCAAGACGCCCAAGACTCCCAAGACTCCCAAGGTCAAGGAAGTCGAGAGCCCAAGCAAAACAAGTTCGCCGCCGAAGATGTCGCCGAAGAAGTCGCCTTCGCCCGCCAAGGCGTCGCCGGGTAAGGTGCCTGCGAGCCACGCTAAGCTCGCGCGCAAGCCAACGTCCGCCTTGGCTACGGCTCAACCGATCAATGCCGAAGACTCGCAAGACGAGGAGGACGAAAGCGACGCAGCAGAGTCAAAGGAGGACGAGGATGAGGAGGAAGAGGAGGAGTCCGACCTGGAGGATGGCCAGGATGTGTCCGAAAAGGGCATGCAGCGTCTCATGGCCGCACTGGGCGACGACGGCCTCGACGAGGTCGACATGGCTGCTCTCGATGAACTCGCTGGTGACGAGGACGAGGACGAGGACGAGGAAGACGACGAGGAAGAACTCGAAGAGGAAGTCGACGAGGATGGCGAGGAGGATGCAGCCGAGGAGGTGGACGACGACATTCCGCGCGTCAAGCCCAACGCGAACGGCGACACGCTGGCTGCCTCGATCGCGCGCAGCGGTCTCGTGCCCGTCGAGGAATCCGACTCTGATTCCAACGAAGAGGAGGAAGAAGACGACGATGAGGAGGACGAAGAAGACGAAGAAGCCATCGCATACGAAGATCTTCCGGACGACGTCGAGCTGTCGGAAGCCGCCAAGGCATCACGCGTGCAGCGCATCAAGGTCAACAACGAGGCAGCGCTGCGCCGCATCACCTCGGACATCTCGCTCGACACGCCTACCTCCAAACTGCCTTGGATCGAGACGATGCGTATCAGCTATCCCTCCTCGATCTCCTCGTCCGTTACGGATGTTGAGAACGACTTGGAACGAGAGCTCGCGTTCTACAAGCAAGCTCTGCATGCCGCTGTTGAAGGACGGAAGCTTGTTGAAGCTGCGGGTGTGGCATTCACTCGTCCATCGGACTACTTTGCCGAGATGGTGAAGACGGACGAGCATATGGAGCGAATTCGACAGAAGCTGCTTGACGAAACCGCTGCGATCAAGGCGTCCGAGGCGGCCAAGAAGCAACGCGAGCTCAAGAAGTTTGGCAAGAAGGTGCAGGTGGAGAAGCTGCAGGAGCGCATTCGCAACAAGAAGGAGCTCAACGAGCGCATTGCCGGCCTGAAGCGCAAGCATGGTGATGTTGATGATGACGAGGACCAATTCGATGTGCGGTTGGAAGAAGCGATTGGTGACAAGCCCAAGCCTCAGAAGAAGGGCAAGAGGGAAGCTAGTGGCAAGGCAAAGATGCCGCGCTCAGCAAGAGATGCAAAGTACGGATTTGGTGGTAAGAAGAAGTACTCCAAGTCAAACACCGCCGAATCCACCAATGACTTTTCCTCCGGTCCCACAAGAGGCGCAAGAGGATCAAAGCCAAAAAACGTATCGGGAAAGGCTGGCTTTAGACCAAAGCAAAAGTCGGGCGCTGCAAAGAGACCCGGTAAAGCCCGTCGTGCAGGTCATTAGAACCCCACAACCCCCCTCATCATCAGATCCGAGTTCCTCCTTCATCCAACCTTTCCCGCTGTTTCAATTGCAACGTTTTTCTCAGCCACGAATCACTCGATCGATGAGCGCGCGCGCAAGTTCAAGATGCAAAGATTGACTGACGGATTGAGCAAAGAGTACAGATGCGTGAGAGAGTGCGGAGAAAACCAGAACCAGGAAAGTTGAAGTGAGAACGTCAAGAGGCGTGAGAAGGTATGCCGGAGGAGACAGGGTGAGTCGTCGTATCGGTGGTCGTGAAAATCTATGATTAAAGCTAGGCCGGGGCGGGGAGGGCCGGTTTTCAAGCCCTGACGGCGCTTTTGTTCACCGCCGAGCCGCCAAAGAGCTTCTTCTTGGTCTTTGGCTTGGCAATCGCTGGCGAGGCCGGCTCGTCCGTGTCGTCCTTGAGCGAGGCGCGGCGGAGTGCGGCTGCGGCGGCCGAGATCTCGCGCTGGTCGCCGACGTCGGTGGCCTTGGAGTTGCGGCGCGACGCATTGTGCGGCGAGAGGACGGGCTGCACGCTGCTGCCGCCGGGAGCGAGCGGGATGGTGACGTCCTGACACGTGGGCGGTGCGAGCTCGGCACAGGCGACGTGCGTCTTGTAGGGGCAGTCGTCGCAATCCATAAACGGTTTCCAGCCGATACGCTTGCCGCACACCCAGCACTTGGCGAGCGCATTGGCAAGCATGACGGCGGGCGGGAGCAGGCTCGGGTAGCTGCTAGCATGCTGGTGGCTCGAGCCCGACACTGCCTGCTGTGCCGCTGCCGTGACCGAGGCTGGTCGGCGCGTGCCGTTCTTGACGAGCGTGAAGCGATGGCAGATCGGAACGGGCTCGATGACACCGGAGCTGACCGAGGCGATGGTAGCGAGCGCCATGGAAGGATCGGGGCGGTGGGTGCGTGCGGTCATGAACGACTGGATCGCCGAAGCATCTGCGGATCCTCTGCGCGCTGGAATGAGGAGCGGAGAATCGCTCTGGCGCAGCGTGCGAACCGAGAGCGTGGAAGCACGTTCGTCGAGCATGGCGAGCGGCGCATGTCGCTGGGTCATCTTGGAGGAGCGCACGACCGAGGTGCTGTAGTCGCTCTCTGCGTAGTCGGCGTTGTCGAGCAGAAGCGCCTCGGATTCCTGGCGGATGCGCTCTGCGGCGGCGCCGGGCGAGGCGAGCCAGCTGCGGTTGATGCTGGGAAGCCCTTCGGTGGCATCGTCGCTCCACCACGGGTTGCCGTGGCCCGAGACCTTGAGCGTGCTCGGGTTGGCGCCCTTGATGGTGCCGGGCGACCTGGCGTCGTCGGGGTCGACGCCGATCTTTTCGAGCGCGGCGAGTGCCTCTTCGATCTCGTCGCCGCTGTCGTCGGAGCCGGAATGGGATCGGCTGCCGAGCTTGAGGGCGCCGTTGAAGCTCGGGAGGCGTGGAGGAGCGGCGCGCTTGAGTTTGGTGCCCATGATGGACTGGATGGTGGCGCCTCGGACGCTTCCGATGGCGTAGCGGTTTTCGGCCTCTTCGCGCATGAGCACCTCGCGCTCGATGTCGCGAAGCCTGGAGACGACTTGGCGCATCTCGGGACGGTCGCGGGGGTCTTCTTCGACACAGTCGAGGGCGAGCTGGACGAAGGCGAGAGGGCAGCCTTCGGAAGCCATTTCGCGCACCTCGTCTGCGTCGAGGCCGAAGGTGGGCATGGTGCGCTTGAAGGTGTGCGAGTCGACGAGGTGGCGGGAAGCGATCTCGGCAAAGATGACGCCGAGGGAGAAGACGTCCGAGGGGAGGCTGAAGTCGACGCCGAGGAGGATTTCGGGCGACATGTAGCCGTCGGTGCCGCAGTAGCTGATCCTGCGCATCTCTTCTTCGTTGCGTGCGGCGATGCGGGCAAAGCCAAAGTCGCAGACCTTGATTCGCTCGTTGGCGGTGATGAGGAGGTTCTCGCCCTTGAGGTCGCGATGCATGCAGTTGCGTGCGTGGAGGTAGGCGAGGGCTCTTGCGATGTCCATGGCGAAGCTGATGCGGAGGCGCCATGGAAAAGGCTTGGAGTGATCTGCGATGTAGGAGCGGACGTTGCCGCCGACGAATTCCGAGATGATGTAGATCCTGCCGTCGGGGCCTGGACTCTTTGTGAGGCCGATGTACTGGACAATGTTGGGGTGGCGAGCTTCTTTCATGAGGACGCATTCACGCTCAAAGTACTTTTCTACGTCGTAGGTGTTGTTAGGTAGGACCTCCTTGATGGCGACCTCTGTGCCGAGGTATTCGCCCTTGAAGACGACGCCGAAGCTGCCGCCGCCGATGCGGACCCATTCGCCGCCATTTGGGCCGGAGAGGTCGGCAAAGTTGATGACGTCGAACCTGTCCATGGCTGGCGAGTGCGGTGTGTTTGTGGAGTGAGGGGGGGCGAGGCGGCCGGTGTGAAGAGCAGCGCCAGCTCGATTGTGCTGAGCTTTTACGTGTGCCTGATGCGCTAGTGTCAAGGAACGAGATGATGGGAAGGATGGTGTCAGTTGCGAGGAGCTTGATCGCGGAAGGTGTGGAACGGGAGAGACGGGAAGGGCCGTGCTGGAAATATGAAGATATGTATATGTGATGGGTGTGCGGCGAATGGCAGAGTCGGACGACAAGATGCCGGATGGACCGGTGATGATGGAAGCTATAGTGTACTTACAAATGTGAGGAGCGAGACTGAATGCGGAGAGGAGGAGCGGTGGGAGATGGAAGGATGGGATCGACGTTGTCGGAGATTGGGACAAAGTTGTGGATGTACTAGAGGATGCGAGATCAACGAGGCGGGGGATGTAGGTTGTGTGGGCGGGAAGGTGGCGAGACGAGAAGGCGGATGGCGGTACTGCAGAGTGGTGTTGATGGCGAGTGCGCTTTAGTCCGAATCGAATGCGGACGGATGGCGGAGTTGGTGAAGGCAGCGAAGGAAGAAGGAGACGACGACGAAGACGATGAGAGCAAGATGCGACTGACGAGCTTGAGCGTGCAAAGGCGGCGGACTAGGCAGGCTGGTCGAACCGGATGCGGAGCTGGCTGGTTGGAAGGCGGAGGAGGAGGATGGTGTAGCAAGGCGAGTCGCACTTGGGAGGGCGAGGGCAGAAAACTTGTGTGCCGATGCGGTTGAGAACGAAGCCTTTGGGGAAGCGCAACTTTTGAGATGTTGGCGGAGATGGAAATATAGGTTGGAGGAGCGCAGCAGCAACTGCAACGAGGAAGGAAGAGCGAGAGGAGACGACGAGAGATGGCCAGCGGAGGAGTGAGGGTGAGGGCCAAGGCTAAGGCTGCGTGTGGGAGCTGCTGCTGGCTACGGGTAGGCTGTGTTTGTCAGGGGCGAGGTGCTCGTGAGCTGCGTCAAAAAAGGCAGGTGCGTCGGACCCTTTTTTCCTCCCAAAGTAGGCAGTCGCGGAGACTGAAATGCAACCGCCAAATTCGAGGGAATAAGTTGGCCCAAAGCGGACAGCGTCGTGGGAGGCTTCATCTCGAGCAGAGCCAACAGTAGGCCCTCTAGAGCGAGAGAAGGATCGAGCATCGTCGATCCGCTCCGGCTCACTCGATCCGCTGCAAAAGGTAAGCCCACCTCGCGCGCACTCTCGCTTTTGGTTCAGCTTTGACCTGTGTGCCTTATGACCGCCGAAGCACGGGTCGCTCAGCTTCGGACGAACCGACGTCTATCTGTCTGCGCGGGGGCCATTGCCATTAGTCAGGACTCGAGAGCTTGCCATGAGCTCGGTCATGCGTGGGAACTACAGCCTTGTGGTGAGACAGCCCCGCAGCATGCTACAATACACCGCGATGCGACCGAGCGTCACGACGAGCCTTAATTCGGCCGGCGACGAGCCTTGTTCGGTGTGGACCGAGGATCGGTATCAATGCAAGCTGCAAAACAGACTCAACTTGCATCATTGACGTCGTTGACGTTGACGCCTCACACCGTATTCTTCATCATCATCCTGATGGCGAGCATGCCATCAGGCGAGCAGGAGCGCCGCTGGATGAAGGTGTCCGTTGCTGGTTGCGTCACTCAGGGGTAAAAACACTCGCGGCACAGAGACCAACAGTCTCGGCAAAATAAGAATTTTATTTTATATTTATTTTTGATTTCAACTTATTTTTCCTGACAGGGGCTCGTCGGGAGCTGCCCGCCGGGAAGGCACAGACCTCACTGTTGCAGTGCAAAGTCCGCTGAGACGCGCCCTGACACGCGTCAAAAACAAGCGACGATCTTCCTGCTGCTTGGCTGCTGCAGCCAACCTCCACAACAACAACAAAGCCACGCAAACGTAGACGTCGGATGCAAGCTCACTTTTTCCCTCGTGTGCAGCTGTCTGACTTCGCGCAACCGGACGTATCAAAGTCAAGGTCATAGTAGAGGATGGCGAGAAAGGGGCAAGGGGTTTCGCTGGGACACACACCTTCAATTTTACCGAAGGGGCTAGGCAAGGGGGCTTCACATTTTTTGGCCGACAGACGTCCAGCCATCGCCCCGCCCCTTCTTTCCAAATTCGGCGTGGCGGTGGAGGGGGAGAGAGAGAGAGAGAGACGCGTCAACTGCACTCCGCTGCACGCGTGGCTTAGAAGTTACTTCTTTGACGCATTCGCACAGCACCCGCTGCTGGTCAAAGTCGCATCAAGTTCTATTTGGCTCCTCCAGCCAGGCACGGTCGTCAGCGTCGTAGTCTGCGGATCGCATACAGTCGATGCGACGGGCTCACCTTTCGGGTACGGATCAAGCGTGCAACCAAGCTGGCAGACGAGCAAAACCAAACTCGCCGGAACTGCCGACAAAAGCGCGAAAAAAAATAGAGCACTTGGCCTGCATGCCACCCCTATCTTGGTGTCACAGCTGACGACCTCCAAAACGCCCGATGCGACTCGAACCCACTTTCACCTTCCTCCCCTTCAATCTGCTACCTCTTCTTCGCATTGAGCAAAGCTATCCAGAGTCTCGGAGCAAGCCCCTCCCCCGATTCAGTAAAGTCGAGCGATTCCTGGGCTAAGCTTGGCCGGACAGTGGCGCCGGCGTTGGCCCCTTTCCCATCCTCTCGGCACGCTGCAGCATCTTCCAGCCCGTGATTGCACTCAACCTGCAGTCGCACGGAAGGGAGCCTCCTGACCCTCGAAAGTCAGGTTCTGGACTTGAGGTGCATCTACTGCAGCCACCTGCAGCTCCACGGCCCGCTTTCTCCCTCCAAACTCTCTCTGTCTTTCCCACTCATTGTTGTCTTCCCGCTCTTTGACCCTTTCCATCACTCCGACACCATCATCACCAGCCTCTTCAACATCATCGTTCGTTTTCGCCCAACTATTTCCCACCAGCCTTGGCTTTGTCTCCGTCTACCACTCGGCATCCTCCTTTCACCTATTCCGATTGAACCGGCGCTTTGCCTCCGTTTGCCACTTCATACGGGGTGCGTCTCGGCTCGCGGCTCGCACCGACGAGCGCGTCCATCTTCATCTAGCTGCAGCTCCGTCGTTCGCACAGCATAGACCATGGTCAGCCTTCCTGCATCGTCATCCTCGGCCATGCGCCGCCCATCCGCGCGCGCACCAACGACAAAACGCTCCACCTCTCGATGCGTGTGGCTCTCGGCTCTCTGCCTCCCCCTCGCACACCTCGCATCGGCACAATCGTCTTCAGACTCCATTCCGGCACGATGGGGTCAGGCTTCAGCGCTCATGGGCTCGCTCTTCGTCGTTCAAGGTGGCAAGACTCAGGGCACCACCGGCGGCGGCTTCACATACGGCTCAGCACCCAGCGATGCGCAGATGTACGCACTCGACCTCTCCGCACCCTTTCCCCTCGCATCCCCGCCATGGCAGTCAATTTCGCTCCAGGACACTACCGCAGCTGCGCCCGCTGTCTCCTTCCACACTATCTCGCCGCTTAACTCCACCTCACTCCTCCTCTTTGGCGGCGACGGAAGCCCAACAGTCCCCGTCCAGACCAACAACGATTCCGCCTACATCGTAAACATCGCCGGTCCATCATCCAATCGTACCGTAAGCTACCAGCCAGTCCCCACATCATGGAATCAGCCCATGCGCAGAATCTACCACACCAGCGAATCCAGCGCTCGCGGCTCCGTCTGGATCGTCGGAGGGCAAAAGGCAGACGGCTCCGGCCTCAGCCTCGACGAGCGATGGTCCATCGACTCTTCCGCCTCATCTCCCGTCTTCCAGCTGGCACCCGCCTCCCCACCAGGCAGCCTTGTCGGCTCCACTGCTACCCTGCTAAGCGACGGTACGCTCCTCCTCCTCGGCGGTCTCGACGCGTCCGGTCAGCTTCAGTCGATGCAAAACATCTATTCCTACTCGAGCTCATCCGGTACATGGACTCAGACCGCCACCCAAGCCGCATCCAACACAACCGAAGCCGCCTCGCAGAAGCGCGCTCCCGCCTTCCCCACACCACGCCGCGACCATGTCGCCGTTTCTCTTCCCAACCAGCGTGTCTTTATCCAAGGTGGCGCCAGTCAGGATCTCTCCACTGCCTTCAGTGACGCTTGGATCCTCGACTGGAGCGTCAACCCACCCATCTGGACGCAGCTCAACTCCACTGGCGGCCCAGGCGCCCGCTACGGCCATTCCGCCGTCGCTTATGGCAGAGAGGTCCTCATCTCGTTCGGATGGGCTGGTGGAAATGCCGCACCTACCGGCGTCCACGTTTTTGACGCATCGACGCTCACCGCCTCCTCCTCCCAAAGGGGAAGCTGGTCGGGAGGAAGCTGGTCCGCCTCCAACTACACCCCGGACCCGCAGATGTCGCATCCCGCCTCCTCCTCGGGAAGTCAGGGATCCTCCACTGGATCCTCGTCAACTGGTAACGGCTCCAGCTCCAGCTCCGGCGGCGACGACTCCACTGATGCTGGCTCTGACTCCGGCGATGCGGGCACTAGCTCGACGTCAGGCAGCTTCCCCTCCGGAAACACCGCACACGGCGACGGTGACGGTAGCAGCAGCGGCACCAGCGACGGTGCCAAGGCCGGCGCCGCCGTTGGTGCACTGCTCGGAGCAGGCCTGGTAGTGGGTGCCGGATACGCTGCCTACCGCCGTCGCTCGCTCAACAACTACCGCCGTTATGGTCGAGGCTCAGCTGGCGTGCTAGGTTTTGGCGCTCATCGTGCTGGTGGACCCTCGGACGATGATTACCTCATGGAGAAAGGCTTCATCCAGAGCGACTACGACCGACCTTACCATCGTACCGACGGCGGCGCGCCACTCACCGGCGGCATGGCATATGGACGCAAGCGCGCGCGCACCGAAGGCTCGCCCTGGACGGCTGGCAACGTCGGGCATGCAATGGAAGGGTCTGGTCCCCACTTCCGCGAACGCATCGCCATCCTCGCGGGCCGAGGAAAGCGAGACACCCACGTCGCGCCGCGCGTCGACATGCTCGCCGACGAGGGCGATGGCAACAGCCTCTTCCGTCCCCTTGCGTCCGCCGAACGTCTCCCCAACTTTGACGATGACGACGACGATGACGAAGCTGCGGACTTGTGGCAAGACCGCCGTATGCGCGAACACTCGTACGTGCATGTCGGCGATCATGATCTGTCCAGTGGCGACATTGGCCAGCTGCAGCACGACGATGACGAGGCAGACCACGAATACTCGCCGTTCCAAGACCGACCCGAGGAGTCGCGCGCTCTTGGTTTCGCCGCCGCCGCAGCAGGCGCGCGCGGCTACAGCCGACTGGCAGAACGCGAGGCAGATGAATGCGACGAGCCGCCTCGCTCGGACGATGGGCGGTCGGACGCCGACACGCATGAAGGCGCATCGTCAGGACCGTCGCTCCAGTCGCACAGCACTGCGAGCCGCAGCGATGTGCCGAGCTCATCCAAGTCATCCGATGCGCTCTCGTCGGGCGGCCTTGTCTCGTTCTCGGACGCCAGCCACGGCCGGTACAGCGGAAACAACATGATGAAGCGCAGCCCGACATGGTGGGATCGCTTCATGGGCGCCTCTCGCCCCGAACGCAGCGCATCCGGTCGCTTCTTGTCCGGCCCGAACGCGGCGATGCCCATTCGCGATCCTGCACCGCCGCCGGTTAGCGGGCTGGAGGCAATCCGCGAGTCGCCGCGCTCGCGCGAGGTGTCGGAGCAGAACCCGTTCGCGGACGCAGTCGGGCTAGATGAGCATGGGCGCCGCACAGGCGAGGCTGGTGGGCACGAGCAGGGCCGGTCGGTGTCGAGTGTTGGGTCGGCGCGCACTGGGGCTTCGTCGCACTTTGAGTCGAGGTTGCGCGGGATGGATGTGATCCAGCGCGTGCGCACTGGCAGTAGCCGACGCACGCACTCGACGCGTACGCGCAGCAGTGTGAGTGACGGCGAGAGCGACCACGCGCTCAGCCGCGCACCCACGCTGCTGCGCCCGCGCAACATTGCATCGAGCGAGGCCGTCGACACGCTAGACGAAGAAGACGAGACGCCCGGCGAGGTAATTTGGAAGCCCGAGTTGTGGTCTGGAGCTGCGCAGCTGGAAGGTGTGGATGAAGAGCACGAGTTGCATGCCGAGGTGCATTCTCCCGTGGGGACGAGGTTGCGAGCGTCCAATGTGTCGGAAACGCCTTCGATTACGCCGCTCACCACGAAGCGCGCGCGTCTGAATCCCGTCATGGTCTCGCCGCTCTTCCCCTCGCCCACACCCCACGCCTCGGCCCCCGCACTGCCCGCCGCGACCACGGCGAGCGTCAGGGAGCGCGTCAAGGCGTTCGAATCGCACTCGCCCGCCGAACCCATCCCCTCGGCTTGGAGCGAAAGCCTCTCCAAAGCCCAAGCACCCTCGATCAGCCCGCAGCGCACCACTTCGCCATCACCCACCACCTCATCCCGCACCAAGAAAGCCGTCTACACCACCATGGTACCCCGACCCACCCTGTTTGTCGCCAACCCGGACGACTCGCGTGCCTAACAATCTCGCTGCTTACGATCATCACGCACTGGAATCGTTTCTCCTCTCTTCCGCTTTGGACATTATTTTTTTGTAACATGAGTGGCATTGAAAAAATTCTATTTACCACGCTTATGAGTGCTACTGCTGTGGGTAGGAGGGGAGTTGCATGGCGGAGGCGATGAGGTTGACTGCCTCCTGGTCAAAGTCGTCGTTCTGGATGGCGAGGGGCCACACGCTCTGGTCGTGGGAGAAGAACTCGGCGACTGCGAACGACGATGTGTCGAGCTGGCCGGGCGTAGGCGGGTGGGCGTACGGCGTGAGTGCGGCGCCCATCGAACCCGTGCGTGCATGCGCTGGGCGGGTGGGGGAAACCATCACCCCGCCCGCTGCCGACGGATGCAGATGTTGCCCGCCCATCGACGCCCGCCTTCCACCTGCCTCGCCTGCCCCGTATACGTATCCGCCACCCTCTGCATACTGCTGCGACTGCTGCTGGTGTGGATGCGGGTCTTGCTGGTCCGCATGTGCCGGCGTCGAATCAAACTGCGCCGTCGAGATGGGTGCATGGAACGAGGCGACGGGATCAAAGTGGTCCATCTGCCAGCTACCCATGAGTGCATCAATGTCGAACGTCAGCCCGGCCGAGATACCCAATCCGAACGGCGAGTCGCCGCTGTGCGTCGATGCAAACTCGTCCGACCCCGTCGTGTTGGCTGCCAGCATGCCGACGCCGTCGATCGAGTCGAGAGCCATGGCGTCCACCTTGGGCGTCGCCTGCAGCGACCGTGCCAACCGCTTCTTGGAACGGATGCGCGACTTGGCCCACTTGAGCACCATCTCAATGTCGCGGATGGGTGCACTCTGGGCATCCTCATCCGACGCCTGCGGATCCACCTCGCTGCCATTGCCTGCTGCTTCCTGCTCGAGCGCGCGCAGCGGCCACGAGGCTCCGGCCCAGTACTGCTGCAGCTTCTGCAGGATCCTCTGGCACGCACCCAGGTTGATCTCGGCGTACGACTTGGTTGAGACGAGCGCACTCGTGCGGCTCTGCTGCTGCTGCGCCGGCGCTCCGCGCGAAGGAGGCCGACTCGGTGCAGGCGTCGTGCCGTGGCCCATGTTGCGCAGCGCCTCTCGCGCCGCCTCGCGCTCGGCCACAAACGAACGCCCCGCCGGCAGCACGAGCTGGTCAAGATACGGCGACGCAGTGATGCATCGATCGTCAAACGCATCGCCGAGCGTAAGGATATCCGCGATCGTCCTGCTAGCCGCCGCACTGGCCGCCGGCGCAAACGACGGCAGCAACGGCACCGAATCGCCCGTAAACTTCTTCATGAGCGCGGGCCGATCGAGCAGCCCAATGGTGGACTGGAAGAGCACGTGCAGATACACGAAGCCAGGGCTCTGGTTGTGCGCGGCGCTCTTCTGGAACGTCTGCACGTTGAAGTGCAGGTTGGCGGGCAGATCCGAGTAGCTCTGCGCGAGCTCGAACCACATGCGCGTGAGGTCGCGCTTGGTGGTCTCTGCCGAGATGGCCGAGTCGTCGCGCTCGCGTCGGTTGAGCAGCTCGCCCATGCGTCCGCGCAGCATGAGGATTCGCACCACATGGCCAAACACCACCGTCTCGTCCTTCATGTCGCTGCTTTCCGTGAGCTTGGGCAGCTCAATGTCGATCTCGTTTTCGCGGATCGACACGGGTCTGCCGGTGCCAAAGGTGGTGATGCGGTCGAGCGCAATGACGGCCCAGAAGAGCAGGCGCGCCTTTTCCTGGTGCTTTTCGTTCGGGATGCTCTGGATGCTCACCTCGTGCTGTAGGCCCAGGTCCTGCGCCATGCGAAGCGCCATGCCGACGTACATCCACAGGCCCGAGTCGCTGCCGGCGGCAAACTCGGCGTAGCTGAGCAGGATGAGCGCCTCGATGACCTCGATCGAGGGGAAGGAGAGGAGCGGGATGATGAGGATCTTGGCCATCTCGCTGAACGGATCGCCCGACGACTTGCGCGGCACCTTGCGCAGTTCCGGCCGATTGGAGAAGCGTGCCGCAACGGCACATACGGCGTTGGCGAGGATGGCGGGCATGGAGCCGTTTTCGACGCCGTTTTTGAGCTCGTCGTCCTCCATCCACGGACACCAGGACGACTTGAAGTGGGTGAGGAAGAGCGAGACGAGATGTTGGAGGATGTCCTTGCGCGGGTATCTGGGGCGGTTGATCTCAAAGAGCTCGCGGGTGACCGAGGAGGAGGCCTTGTTCTCGAAGCGATGACCGCCAGGGCTGGAGGTGCGCGCTGGATGCGGAGAGAGCACGCTGTCGTCCAAGGGTTTGGCGGGCGTAGCGGCGGTGTCGTTGTCGTCGTCGCGGATGGTGAAGCCAAAGTTGGGCGGATTGTCGGAGCCATCGTTGGCGTCGAGTGCCGGAGCCAGCTCGTCGGTGCCGGGCACTTCCGAGTCCTGGAGGACGCCGACCTTGATCTTTCGGTAGCCGGGCGTGTTGGCGGTGGTGCCGAACCATCGGAAGAAGGGGAGGACGATTTTGGGGCGCGGCTGGGCGACGGGGATTTCTTGGACGGCAGACTCGTCGTGCTCGTCGCCTGGGCGGCTGGCGCCGCTGCGCTGCCAGCGCTCGATGCCGTCACGAAGCTCGGCGGAGACGCCGCGAGCGGGTGAGCCAGCATCGTTGCGGGCCATGTTGCGATCCACGAGCGGTCGATCCGGATCCTCGAATTTGTGCACCGATGCGGAGTCGGAGGGATGGCCGTAGTACTCGAGCGACATGGGGTCGATGGGTCGACTTGGAGGTCTGCGAGACTGGGACGCGGGTGCGGAGAACTTGCGGCGAGAAGTGTGGTGATCGGCGGATGGTGGATGGAGGGGCCTGGGAGCCGCAAACATGGTGGCCGAACGACCTGATCGGTTCGAAAAGACGCTGCCATCGCTGGGAGACTGGTGCTGGAGGAAGACGGAAGGTGCTCCCGAGGCTGGGCTGACTCCGGACGCGGCGGCGACCTCGACGGGATGGCCATAGTAGGAAGGATCGTGCGACTGTGCAAAAGGGTCGATGGGCGCGGTGGAAGGCGGCATGATGCCGGGATGGTCGAATCGCTGTTTCGGGTAGGCCATGGCGGGGGAAGCCGAGGGCCCACCAGACGAAGCAAAGTCTCGGTCGAAGAAATCGTTTTGTGTTGAGGTTGTCTCTGAGCGGCGTCGGGAGGATGAAGAGGAATGCATGCGCGCGATGTTGGGTTGGGATGTCCTGGAAGGAGAGGCCATGATGTTGGAGGAAGACGAGGCCGAGGCGGTGGGATGCATGGGCGTGTTGGTCATGGGTACTGGGAGAGGGGCGGCGAGGTTGGTGGGGTTGGCGAAGGAGCGGAAGACGGCTTTTGCCTTGTGCTTTCCGGTGGCGGTGGATGCCGAGGTGGCAGCGGCGGCTGCGGGGGTAGATTGGTGGGCGGTGTCCTTTTCCTTGGGTATGGGCGACTCGGAGTTGTCGGTGGACTTTTTGCGCTTGGCAGGTTTGGGGCGTGCGGCATCGTCGGATTCATCGATGGACTTGCGTGGAGCGGACTTGGAGCCCTTTTTGGAGGCGATGGTTCTGGCATTTGCGCTGGGAGGACCGCAGTGTGCGAAGCGAGCGGCGCGAAGGGCTGGAGCGAGGTCGTCGACGCGGAAGAGACACTGCTTGCCGGATGCGAGGCAGTTCTGACAGACGGGAGCGTCTGGCGAGAGGAGGCACCGCACCTTTTTTGCGCGACAGGCTTCGCATGCGCTGACGGGACGCGTGCGCTTCTTTGGCTCCGAGAGGTTGGCGGACGACGAAGTGGTGGAGTTGGTGGGTTGGGAACGAGAAGATGAAGGGGCGTCGTGGGCCGGGGTGGATGGACCTGCGGAGGCGACGGAGGCGAGGGTCTCGGCGGCCGCCATCATGTCGGAGGAGGTCATGATGGGAAGCAGCGTAGCGGAAGGGATGGAGGCGGAAGGGGTTGGCGGGGCTTACAGCTCCATCACTGTAGCGTGTCGAGAGAGACCGGCGGATAGGGCGGCGGCGAGCGTTGAGTTACGCTCGAGGTAGGTGGTGCGTTGAACGCCAGAAAGGATGCGACGCCGGGTCGATGAAGGCTCGGTGTTTCGAGCGGAGAGGAGTGCGAGCTGGTGATGATCGTGAAGGGAAAGGGACGGCCAGGCTCGTTGTTCACGACGACCACAATTGATTCTCCCCCGCAAATAATGCCAGCCGGCCGGCGATGTCGCGTTGAGCATGGCAGCCGGGCTGAGCTGGCTGGATGGACTCATTTCGGTGGCGGCTCGCTCTCACTTGCTTTCTCTCTCCCTCTCACTCAATCTCTGTCTGACTCCATACACGCATTGTCGGTTGTTCCGTCTCGCTTCAATTCGTTGCGCTTTGACCCGAGATGGGCCCTGAACGGGGTCTACCGAACAGGAGAATTCCCACGGCCGGTTCGGCTTTGCTCCGCATCATGAAGCGGAATTGAGAGGCGGGCGTGCGTATCCAGCGTGGGCCCCCAGCGCACGAAAGCGCGAGAGCACGAGAGCGCGCGGGAGGCGGATGGCGAGCGATGCTTCGGCTTAGCCGCTCCCGGAGCCGTGTCTTGCGGCGTGCGTTCGTTGCAGTGCGGCGCATCCACTGGGCGTGATTCACCAGCAGAACGAGGCGAGACCGAGGCAGGGCCCGGCTGTGTGGGGGAAAAAAAAGGCGAGCGCCGCACCACACCTCGCAACGCGCCACGAGTCGACTATATACAGAGATTGCCGAAAACAAAGGCCCTCCGCGTCTGCGTGCGCCCGCAGAGTTCCGCTCGGTTGCATCCACACACCCTCTGGCTGCTTTGATGCACACGCGTTCCTGCTGCCCAAAGTTGCGTTCTAGCACGAGATTCCCGACGTCAACCCAACCAACCAGCGGCGGTCAAACTGCGCGCGCCAGCCCTCTCTCTTTCGCCTCTCATCTTTCCCCCGCTGCATCCAGCAGGGACAGGTTTGGCCTTCCTTTTCTCCGACGCCATTCGACCTAGCGCTTCCACACCAGCGGCAGTGGCGAAGCGTACCCAAGGTTCCTTTTCTTGGTCCACGTTCATGGCAACGCTCGGTCAATCACCGGCGACTACTCAGGCCGTACCTACGGCACACCCCGCGCCCATCTAGCTGCACAGTCAGATCCACGTCGGTCTCGAAATCTCACTTCATTACGCGTGCCATTGTCTTGCGTCTTGCCATGCGATGCGGTGCGACGTGCTTGCCGTGCCGTGCCTAGTCTAGCGCTTGGGGCTGAAGCCCCTGCTTGCTCGGGACTTGGCAGCTTGGCAACTCGGCTATGCTTCACACCTCGTCGTCCGTCTCGTAGTCGTCGTCCGCTTCGGAACGCGAAGAAGCGCAGCTCGACCCATCGCTGCAGCTCATCGAGCGCTCCTTGGTCTCCGCCGGCGGCCACTCGGCGCTCGCTGCCATGGCGTACGCTGCATCGGTCAGCGGCTCGATGCGCTGGATCGACGCCAGCGCCGCTGCAGCCGGCAGCCCCCGTCCTTCTCCTCCCGCCGTGCTTGCAGTCCAAACCGCCTCCGAGCGTCGACCGCTCCCGCTGCTGCTGGTGCTGCTGTTCGTGCTGCCGCTGCCGCTGTTGCTGTTGCTGCTCGCCACCGGTTTGGTCCCCGAATAGATCTGTCGCATCGCATGTGCATCGCCCCGCGCCCGCTTTCGTCCTGAGTCCACGCTCAAAGAGGTCTGGGCCACACCTCCCTCGGTCGGCGCATAGAGCGTGTCCATCTCGCCCGTGGCGGCGCCATAAGCTTCTCGTCCGCCTTCATTGCCGGGTCGATCTGTCTTCCAATCAATCCACCCAAAATACCCCGCCTGTCAGTGTTGTCCCGCGCGCTTCTCCGACTCGCCGCCTTTCCACTTACAAAACATGCTCATCGGCATCATCGACATGGGCCGGCCTTGCGCATGCGTGTGGGCGTACGCCGGCATTCCGCGTCCAAATCCCCTGCCCGCCGTGCTCGACGGTAGCGACTCGGAAAGCCCCGCATTCGGCCCAGCCCGCCGAAAGCCCGATTCGATCATCGACATGGACATCGGCGCCGCCATCTCGCTGTAGCTCGACGCTGACAGTTCCGCCGTCGAAAATCCCGCTGCCGCCCAGTAATCGTCGTTCTTGGCGGCGTGCACCGATCGCGTCTCCGTCACTTTGGTCTCGGTGATCCAAGCGCTTCCGTCTGCGCCCATACCCGACATACCACCTTGTCTCCACGTCGACATAGGTCCGGGACCATACACCACTTGGCCGTTGAACGAGTATTGTCGCAGAGGCAGCGACACGGCCTGCGCTTCGCTGAAAGCGCCGGCAGCCGAGGTGTGTGCAACAGGGCCATACACTGGCACCGACGTTGCCGCGTGATGCTCGGGGGACACTTGCGCTCCATGCTCAAGTGATGGCGCCGGCGCCATCATTTCGTCATACGAGTCATCGTTGCTTCTCGTCAGCGCGTCTGGCTCCGACTCGCACTTGGGCTCCTCTGTGAGACTGGGTCTCTTTCCTTGAGAGTTGCTGGCGCTGCTGATGTTACACGTCGTATCGAACGCGAATGACACATCGGCCTGCACCTGCAGCGCTTCCAGTCGGCCGCGCAGGCGGTAGAGCAAGTTACCAATGTGCCTAGCTCTAGCGCCGCCCACAGGCACATTGTCGAGGCAATCCATCATCGTGCAAACGATGCCCATCACCACGCCCAGCTTCTCCACCACCATCTGCTGCGCTTCGCTCGAGAGCTTCATCGAGCTCGTCTGGTCTACCGCCCTCAAAAAGGGCGCTTCTCCCGGATGCGCTGCACCACACTCGGTCATCAGCGCACCGAAAGTGTGAGCTACGCACTCCAAGATGCATAGAGCGATCGACAAGTCCGCAGCAGCTTCCGTCAACGATCCGGCCAAGCTGGTGCGGTTGATGGTACCCACAGCGTCGCCAAAGATGTCCCGCAAATGCAGAGACGCAGCGGCGCACACACGGATTGTGCTGGCCACCGCCACCTGGTCCATCTCTCTCGCACCGTGCAGGCACACTAGCAGTGCGTTCAGCGTCAGGATCGGTCCTGCCATCCGTACGCTCGTGAAGTTGGCGTGCATGAGCAACGTGTGCACCTTGCCTTCATGGTCCTCGTCCAAGATCATCGGGGCGCCTGAGTTCTTGAGCTCGATCTGTCGATCCGTGAGGCTGCCCAGCACGGCTTGGATGCGGTGCACCATTCGGCGCGCACGCACCAGTCCCTCGGCCGACGCCACGTTGCCGCTGATCTCGTCGAGCTCCCAGATGATCGATGCCCCTGCCAGATAGTTGCGGCTGGTGCTACGCCAGAGCAGAGTGTGCGGCACGGGAATCGCGCCCAGCGAGGTCTCGAAGTAGAGCAGCATCAGCTGACAGATGGCGTGCATGTGCTCCAGCTCCTCCTCTCGCAGCGACGTGATGTCAAAGCCATTGATTTGACTCTCTATCACGTCTTCATGAGCGCGCAGCGAGCGCACGCGCAGGATCAGATCGCATGCCATCGTCCACCACGTTGAGGAGCGCCTGTTCACACGAGTAGCAATCCGTCAGCTTGGCTTCGTGTCTTTGGACAGTGTGGCAGCGGAAAAATTGGAGCGACGTACCTGATGTGGCCTTGTGTGAGGTCGTGCCAGGCGAGTAGCATAATGCTCTGCACGCAAGTCTGGAGCCTGTTTGCGTTAAGGCTGCCGAGCAACACGCTGAACAGCGCTGCCGCCGTCCGGTTCGCCATCACGTGCAGCTCGACCAGCTCTTCGCGACCCGCCTCGGTGGCGCCCGTCAAAGTGCACTTGAGTTCCAGACCCGCCACAAGTATCGCATCCAACAGCACCTTGTCGTGCGCGCCCTGGTTGAATGTCCTCATGAACAGCTACAATATCGAAGAATCGTTAGTGATGTCGCTCATGGTCTGAGGGAACGTAGTTACACCTACAGTCTTAGACAGAATGACCGCGAGGAAGGGATGGCTCGAGTAGGCGAGGTCGACGAGTTGAAGTTGACGCTGCTTGTCCAGTGCCTCGGCGTCGATGTGGTGATGCGGAATGCTGCAATCACGCGGCGGCGATCCGTGAATTTGTCAGTCGAGTCGATCACAGGAAAGAGCAAAACGGCGGTACTCACGACGCGAACGAGTCGGTGGCAGCTGCTCTGCTGCGCGGAGCCAGGCCGACAGCATTCAGATGCTGCAGTCTGTTGCCGAATGGAAGTGTCTTGGAAGCCTGTGCCGCAACCGGAACAGACGACTTGGTCAGACCCGTACGATTGCGCATCCTATTCGGATCCGTCCCGATTACTTACAAGCATCGTGATGATCTCGGCAAGGATCTGCGAGAGTCCGTTCTGGTACTGCTTTCCACGAGCTTTGTGTCAGCGATAATTGCCACATCGGTACAAGTCTATGCACTGAAAGCACTCACTTCGATCTCTGGCGTGGTGTCCTGCTGTGTGGAACGCGCGGGGATTGCGCGCGACCAACATCCTCGATTCCTTGCCCACAATTTCTGTTCACCACCAAAAAAGAGCAGCGCTGAGCACGCCATGTCATCTGAAGGGTAGGAAGCGGATGTCAACGAGACTTACGTTGAAGAGCAGATCGAGCTCACGGATGAGTGGGATGCTCTGGTTGGTGGCGGGGAACAGGAGCGCGGCGGGTTGGTGCGGCTGATCGTTTTCATCGTCGTCGAGCTTTTTGATCCGGATCATGCCCGTGTCGTATACACCTAAGTACGCAGAAATAGCCTCGATCAGTCCGGCTCTTCTGGACCACAGTTTCGGGACAGATTGACGTACATGGCATGCCGCGCTCTTTGCAGTTTCGGCACCAAGGCTTCTCCTGTTTGACAGCAGGGAGGTGATCGTCAGCGAGTCGGCGTCATTGCATCATCTGATTGTGAGATACTTACTCCAGAGCATCTGCACGCGTGGCGATCCGTAAGACGCAGGGAGTAAGCGAAGGTAAGTCGGACTGAAACCTCGTCAAAGATGTCGGCACAGAGATGATGGGAGTCTTACTTCATTTTTCGGTGGCGACTGCCCGTAAGAAGCCGGATGATCGCGACAATGTCAGTAGCTTGGCCCGAACTTCAAAGCGAGGCGCAGATGGAGACAACTTACCAAAACGAGCACGAGCGGTGAACCTCACCGCTGGACGGCCGCATATTGGTGATCATGAGTGTCAACGATGACCGGATTGGAGTGAGGTTGGGATGAAGTTTGGTAGCACTCAGCTTCGGGGCATTGGATGGGGGCATGGCCATTCGCAAAGTGCCGCTCTAATAAGGGCCGCCGGGACGCTACGGAGAAGACTACGGAGACGACTACAGCGCCTGTACGAGGACTGGACGCATCCAGGCGCAGGGACGGGGCTTCTCGGGTGCTGCGCTGCACGAGCACCTACAGCGAATTGAGGTGCCATGCCATTGTCCGCCTCGCTGAGGAGGAGACTAGTGCATCGACGCCGTGCACTGGTGCGAGGGCAGCATCCAGCGTGCTTCGCCCTGAACGCACCGCCGGCAGCCCTCCTGTAACCTCGCCATTCACGAGCAGTCGCGAGCAGGGATCTCTGCTCGTCTGCCATGATCTTGTACTCAGTCCGACACCAGCAGGCACATTCCGATTCGAGAAGGAGCCAGCTTTGGCTCGCACGCGGGCGCTGTGCGCATAGTTGCACGCTTGTATTCCTCTCCATGCCACGACGTACAGCACACGGCAGGCCTCGTGAACTAAACCTTGTCCACCTTGCCCTGGTTCTTGCTCGCGAGGTCCTTGGCCCAATCGCGGAGGATGACCTGTGCGCGATTCGGTACGAGAACGACCAACAAGGTCAAGGTTGGCGTCGCACGGGCACGGAATAGAGTTTCGCGGGTCCGACCGAGCATCATGGCGACAAGATTGACCGAAAGAGCAGCGAGGCAAAGCAGCAAATCAGAATCGTCAGCTTCTCTACTTCCATTCGGCATCGAGTCGGCAGACAGGCTCGAATTCAAGCAAGGGACGCGTGTACGAACCTTTTGGATCTTGCCCGAGGCAGTCTTGGGAAACTCGGTGGGGACGCCATCCTCGCCGAGGAACCAAACCCAGGCGGGAGCACTCTGTCCGCCAACGTGCTTCTTGACGTAGGCACGCACTTCGGCTGGTGTAACGTGCGCCTCCGCGTGCGACCTTGCCACAAATACACCCACCGCCTACACATGGTCGTAGCGTTGGTAACAAAAGCAAGAGCAAAGCGAGGTGTGAGTCGAGGCATGAGTTGCGAAGGGGGACTCGCTTAGAGACGGATCACTTACCTCTCCGTATTTTTCGTCGGGGACGGCGATGACTGCGTTGGTGGCCACGCCTTCCATGCGATCGATGCAGCTGCGAGTCAAGGCAAGATTCAGCCGAAATGAAGTCGTCCGCGTCGGAAGCGTCAGCGGGTGATTGTCCAAAGTGTGATTGTGCGCTGGATGCCGGTGCCAAGAACTGATTGGCCAGCCAAAGCAAGCTGTCCAGCCATCGCTCCTACTCACTTTTCGATGTTGGGTGGGAAGAGGTTCTCGCCTGTGTTGCGACAAGCCGGAGCGGCGCGGACAGATGAAGTTGGCGCGGCGTCAATATGCATACGCGTTGCCGATGCGATCACGGTTTCACTCACCTCCGCGAATAATGACATCCTTGGAGCGGCCGACGATGCGGACGTAGCCCTCTTCGTCCATGATGGCAATGTCGCCCGTGCGCATCCAGACGATGTCGGGCTCGTCGGGGTGTCGCTCCAGGGCTTCATCGGTGCGTTTGGGATCCTTCCAGTAGCCTTGCATGACGACGTAGCCGGCCGTCTAATATCGGAATCATGCATGTCCGTTTCGGCATGCATGCAGGCCCGGGCAGAACTCGCTCGTCAGTACACGCCCTTCGGTCGAGTTAGCACCTTCGGTCCAACTTACGCATAGCTCTCCCGGCTGGCCGACAGGCAGCGGCTTGCCAGTGGGGTCGTCGGGCGAGACAACCTTGGCATGGACGTGGGGGTAGACGCGTCCCACCGTCTCGCATCTTCGAACAATGGGCGCGTCCACGTCTGTACCGAGACCCAAAGCCCAGGGCAAAGGCGAGTCGTCAGACAGGGCGCTCAGCAAAAGAACAAATGGAGAGGAGCTACTCACCGCAGCCGAATGTGACAGGAGAAGTCTCGGTCATGCCGTACACCACCGTCTGTTCGCGGAGGCCGAGCTTTCCTGGGCTGACCAGAGCCTCCATCAACGCAATGGGAACTGTTGAACCACTGCACGGACCAGAATTGAACGCAGGACGAGCTTGGTCAGTTGGGTGCTTTTCGAGGGTCTCTGCTCAAAACGGACTGGGTCATACCTGGTAAGACCGGTGCGCAGGGAGGAGAAGTTGAAAGTTTCGCCTTCGAGCATGCCGTTGGGAAGGGGATGGCGCGATGGGTTCTCGGCATGATCCCTAGCGGATTCGAGCACCTCGAGCTCGGCGATGAAGTGAGTTGGCACGCCGTGCATAGCTGTGCACTGCTCCTCGGAGACAGCGCGGAGCGATCGGAGGGGATCGAATCCTTCGGCTGCGTAGACGACCGAAGCGCCGTGGGTCCATGCAGCCAAATTGCCGAGCACCAGGCCGAAACAGTCTGCAAGCGTTCCGTTGCGGAACGGAGGATCAAGGTCAGCGGCAGGTCCAGGGAGCAATCTGGGCGTGTGATCATACTTACGGAACAGGGGCGGAACGTTGCATAACTTATCGGCTTCGGTGAACCTAAGGTTGTCTCCGATAGCGATGCCGTTGTTGAGGAGGTTTCGCGAGTTGAGGGCAACAGCCTTGGGCTTTCCTGTCGTACCCGATGTGAGCTGAAGGTTGATGACGTCTGTGTTGTGGACCTCTTCCCTGACGCTGCTAGATGGCGAGGAAATGAGGAGATCGCGATAGTCGAGCGCGCGATTGTTCAGTACTGCCATGGCATCGGCGAAAGATTTTCCCTGTTGAGCCAACACGCTGCTGCTTTCCCAGTGGCGCGGACGGCTGTCGAGATTGTCGACGAGCACGATGCGTTTCAGTGACGGAAGCTCTGGGTCGTTCAACACTGTGCCGTCACCGCCAGAGGGCTTCGAGCCTGCGAGCGAGGGCAGCAGCTCGAGGAGCGAGTCAAGATAGTTGGATCCGCGCAGGGACGGAACAATGAAGAGCGTGGTGGCCTCGACGAGCGTAATGGCGCGCCGCAGCTCGGACGTGCTGTACGCAGGATTGAGTGTGACGAGCACCGCGCCTACTTCTGCACATGCCCACTGTAAGGCGCCGTACGCCGAGCAATTCCTGGTTTGAAGGGGAGGGAAGGTGTCAAAAGGCGCGGTCAGCAATGGTTCTTCAGCCGGGACGGCACGGCGGGAGGAGGATTGCAGCGTACATCATGAGGACAGCTACGCGGTCGCCCTTGCAAACTCCGAGCTTCTGGAGGCCGGCAACGAGCTTCTGTACGTGCTCGTTCATCTCGCCGTAGGACCAGCGAATGCAGTCATTAGAAAGAGCGCCTTTGCCGTGCTGGGATGCCGGTTCGTGCTTTGAGATAAGCGCAGGCCTTTCGGCATACTTTGCGACGGCTTCGTGCCAGAATTGTCCTAAAGACAGCTCGCACAGTGGTTTATCGACGGGGCCCGAGACTCTGGAAAGCAGCGTGCCCGACGAGTCGCGCTTGGTAGGATGCTGCTTGTAGGTGGCTTCAAGGGTTGAAGCGAATCGGGCGTTCCGCCTGACAGCGGCGGCCCTTGCAAACGCGGAGGTGGTCGACGCGGGCGCCGCTGCGAGCGCGTCGAGGAGGTGCAAGGAGCGAGGCGGCATGTTCGGAGGTCAGGCAACGTTGCTTTGCAGATGCTCGACGTCGGAGCGTAGCCGCTGGAGGTTGTGATGGTGTGACGAGGATGTGACGGTAAGGAGGAAGGAGTGAGCACGCTCGGATTGCCTATGCACATATGACCCGGTCCATGAGGACGCAAGATGAAGCTCACCGGCTCGTCGGGGCAATTCCGCTCGCGGACAGGAAGAGCTGCACAATAACGAATGCTTGCTGCAGCGGACCGCAGTGCACGCTGCTATGGTACCTACGCACCGTGCACTTTGCCGGCGCAGCATCACTGGGCGTTCGGGTCAATTTGTCTTGGTGTCGAGCGTCTGCTCAAATTGGCCCGACCGGCTGTGGGCCTGCCTGTGGGCTTGCAGGAGCCAAGCAGCCAACAAGCAGCTCAAACAGCACGCTCGGCCGCCATCCGAGGCTGTCGAGAATGCTCGGCTCGTGGTCTCTTTGGGCTTGCGTTCGGATTAGCCGGCGCCGGGTCCACCTCCCCAACACAAAGCATGCGGGGTAAAAGAAGGGTCCGGCTACATGACGAGCATTTTTTAAATATGTTAGAGGTGTTTGATGTGACAAGCCTAAAACAATTCGTCGGACCCGAACAGACAGGCGATGGAGACGACCCGCGCGAGAGGAAGAAGCAGGTTTGAAAACCACTCGCAAATTCCCATCCGCGCTCTCCAGGCCAGGCGGTGTCGGAAGATCAAGGACCTCTCGTTCGTCCTCGGCGGCCAGGTATCGCGCACGCAGAGGTCGACGGAACCGGTTGGAGGTCGCAATCACGAATCGGGCACGCCTGGGCCGTGGTGGATCCAATTGTCATCGACATTTTTCCAACCGCTCGTCACCATCAACACCTCCATCTTCTCATCCCATCCCACCGGTCGATCATCGTCATCATGCTCTTCGCCGCCCGCCGTCTCGTCGCCCGCGCTCCCGCCGCGCTCCGCGTCGCCCCCACCCCGGTCACCGCCGCCTCGCGTCTCTTCACCTCGTCTGCGCTCCGATTCGCCGCCGGCCCCCCTGTCATTCAGGGCGAGGGCGCCAAGGATGGTGAGATGCCCACCGATGAGCAGCAGGCCACCGGTCTCGAGCGTTTCGAGCTCCTCGGAAAGCTTCAGGGCCAGGAGGTCTTCGACATGGAGCCCCTCCAGATGACCCACCTCGGAACCACCGAGAACCCCATCCAGATCAAGTCCTACGTGAGTTTTTGCAAGACCAGATGCCAGCAACTCGAGTGCTACATGGCTGCTAGAACCATGCCGATGTCGTGCTGCTATCAAAATCTCCAACAACGTGTGCAATGGTGACTGACCTCGCTCTCTTTTGCATCTTTTCCCATATCTGTAGTGGCCTACCCGTATCGTCGGATGCACCGGTTACCCCGCCGACTCGCACGACACCATCTACCTTCACCTCAACCGCGACCTCCAGCACCACCGATGCCCCGAGTGCGGCAGTGGTAAGTCCTTGACAGCAGTTGCCCGATTGCACTCCAAAGTTTCGTCTGCTGAGATCCTGCTTTGCCTGCTTCTACAGTCTACACAATGGACTTCGAGGGTGACGAGCACGCCGGCCACCACTAGATTATCGTCCAATTTGCTACATAGCCTATTCGACGCGTTGCAGCATCATCAGCAAACAATGCAATCCGTTTCTCAGCCTCACTTTACGCATTCGATGCCACAAGCATCTGCACGACTGCAGCCTGATCCTTCGATTCTGGCGGCGCGACAACATCATTGCGACATCCGACAGACTCATTCGACCCTATCTCGCTTTTCACACAGCCTCAGAGGACAGACTTCCAGCAAAGCACGCTGGGAGAGGACAATGCAGGTATCACCAAGCAGGTGGTATCTAGATTTATAGCAGTTTGGAGTGACTAGCGACAGACATCGGCGAGCTAGCATTCCGACGCGTTGCTATCTAGGTCGACTCGTCCTCCTTCTCGGCGGCAGCGACAGCCTCGTCAACCTCTCGCTCCTGCATGAACACGGGCAGAAGAGGAAGGAACCTTGATCAGTACGCATCCTGTGCAGCGAGGCCACGTCGGCGGGAACTTACCTGCTTGGTGGCGTCGACCTTGGCGCCGCGCGTCGAAACGCCAGGCGAGTTGTCGATGATGTTGGACTCGTCGAGCTCCGAGGCCTCGGCATTCAGCTGCTTCTGTTCCGAGCCGCTGGCAGCTACCTCGTCCTCGGCCTGAGCGTCGACGTTGGTGTCCTCGACACCCTCGTCCTGGATCGGGATCTGTTCCTCCTGGGCCGACATGGTTGCGTTGATTGAGAGTGTAGGTTGTAAGAGTGTGTGATGGACTTTGGTGTGGAGACTTTGTTGGGAGAAACGGCGGGGTTCCGTGATTGTTCGCTTCTTATATCTTCTCAAAGGCATGAAGCATCACACGCACATCGCAGATCTTTCTGCTGTATCAAGGGTCGACCTTTACAGCGTCACCGCTTCTCTCAAGCACAGGGCATGGAAACCTGCTGCCCGAAGCCAATTTGGACGACGACTGAAGATGAATCATGCCTCGCTTTGACATTCTGAGCGGGTCTCGCAACACTCTTCTTGCGGGGGATCAAAGCTTGTCGACGTCAGAGAGCGCTGCGTGACCCTTTGCTCGACGAGCATCTACGTCGTGCGTTGCCTCGCTTCTGTCAAGCGGGCTCACCACCTCGCCGGCACGCGGGCTTAGGTGGGACCCTGAAGCTTAGCAAACCCGACCCCGGCTCGGCTACGGTCATCGACACTGAGGGCACTGGATCCGGAGGCGCATCATACGCCGGACGCCGATTACGGAAGCTGACCACATCAGATCTCACCTGTCAAGAGCATCGACGCCACCCTCGCGAAGGAACGCGCTGGAATGCGGACTTAAAAGTGACTCAGCGATGTCCTAATGGGAGTGGAGGTCGCACAGGTAAGCAAGCCAACCAGCTGAACTCAAAGCAACGTCTACACCGCACCGTCCACAACTGTGGGGAGAAGCTCTCCTTCCGCCTCTGTTCCGCATGCCTGGGAGCGTGGCTCGATCCAAGAGTGAAGAGCTCGAATGACCTGCGGACCAAAGACCTTCATCGTACCCGCACATGAGCCAGATGCGGATAAAGATACAGTCGAATTTTTGGGAAAGAGATGTCAAGTGGTATCTGTCAAACACTCATCAGCGATCGGCCTAACATTTTTGTCTCTCTACTTGCCCGTGAATGTCGACCATGATCCTCCTGCACCCGCTCCTCGCCACTCGCTCAATCCTTCCCTTTACCCATATCTTCGTCGGGTCACACGCACACATCGAAGTACACTGAATAGCAGATGGAAAGACATTGTGGATTGAGCCATCAAAAGGGTACGCAAGCTCACTTCAGAGGGAGCTTGGCGACGGCGGCCTGGGACTTGGCGTCGTTCTCGATGGTGGCGCACCACTTCTGCACGGTCGGGTAGGGCGACAGGTCAATGTTTCCGAAGCTGGCAATGCGCACCCAGCTCCAGAAGGCGAAGTCGGCGATGGTAGGTCGGTCGAGCGCAATAAAGCTCGAGCCGCGCTGCTGCTGCTTCTTCAGCTGGTCCTCCAAGATCTGGTACAGACGGGCCGTTTCGCCCTCAAAGCGAGTGAAGGCCGACTTCTGCGGTTCTTCCCCGTAAGACTGGGTCCAGTAATGAAGTAGGTAGTTCACGTTGCCCTGATGGAAGAAAGCGTTGAGACAGGTCAGCCTCACCCGGGTACATGACGAGGTGAGATGGTGTATGAGCGAAGTTTGTGGTGACTTACCTGTACGGGGCCGAGACCCGAGAGTTGGTGGGTGAGCCATTGCATGACAATGGCGCGCTCTTCAGGCGTCTTGCCGAGGAACTTGCCCTCCTTGTCGTGCTTGTCGCAGAGGTAGTAGAGAATCGCACCGCTCTCCCACACGCTGAACTTGTCGCTGTCGTTCGAGACGAGGCAAGGCACACGACCGTTGGGGTTGATCTTGAGGAACTTGGCGCCCTTAACACCCTTCTCCGGATCGTCGCCAAAGTCGAGGGGCACAACGTCGTACGAAAGGCCAAGGTGCTCCAGCAACACCGCTACCTTGAGCGGGTTCGGGCCGGGACCACGGTGCGAGTAGAGAGTGTACTGACTAGACATCTTGTTCGTGTGTGATGGGATGGGATGGTGGACTGAACGAGAAGCCGAAAACAGGTGGGGTATGTATTTGTATTGCCGCCGTGCGGCTGCATGTGAGGATCGACGTAGTACGGGGAAAATAGCTCTGAGCGATCAACTGGAGCTCCCGCGCAGCCGCACTCAAAGTCCGCAACAGCTCAAGGTATACCCCAGACCAGCGGAGTTAAGCTTATGTGAATCGGTGACTTCTCCGAGCCTTGCGCACCGCCTTGCAACTTTGTCCTCTTGCGGGGAATCCATACTCACGACTCAGGGCCGCCGTGTGGAGGTGTGCGGGCCGCAACCACTTTTTTTCGCCGAGTGGATTCCAATCACCGAATCTTCTCGTAGCCGAATTGGCCGAACCGTGCGTAATCAAGTCCTACTCGAGCATGAGGCCGGGGCGAGCTCTGAGGGGAGCTGAGGAAGGCACAGTGACGGGAAGGCTAGCAGTCCCGGCCGGGTCGTCGGACTCGGCCTCCGTCCCTCCGCTCGAAGGGCCTCCCACCACATGTCGTACAAAGGAACTTCGAAGCTACTTCGGCCACAACATCAGTCTGGTTCCAGCATCACGCCAACGGAATTCCAGGATTGGCTTTGCAAGCTATGTTTGATTTCAAAAGGAAAGATTATATGACTTTGTACAGGTCCTGCTAATTGCAATCGCTCAAAGAGCGGGAGTGCCGGTAGCGACGCCATAGTTGAGCCTCTTGGCGGCCTGGACGAGACCGTAAATGCAGGTTACGTTGCCGGACCACCATGCCAAGGTGCGGAACCACGCGAGCGACTCGGACTCGATCGTAATGTACAGCACGGCGAAAGCGGCACGAGCGGTGAGGTAGACGCCAGCGACGCGGTTGATGAGGCTGTTTGGGGCACGCGCGAGCTGCAGCGACACGATGGTGCCGATGAAGATGGGCAGGCTCTCGACGGCGTTGTAGTGCGCCGCTTCCCAGCGCTTGAGGCGACGGAGGGTCTTGGGCGTGATCTTGCCTGCAGCGACCGCCTTGTCACCGTGCACTCGCAGATCGTCGCGCGGGTAGGCCATGTTGTCGAGGCCGTAGAAGACCATGGGAATACGGTGCTGCAGCAGAAGGTGCGAGCCAGCGAACGCGGCCAGGATCGAGATGGGGCCGTAGTTGTAGTTGAGCGCGCGCGAAGCATCCTGTGCGAAGCCAGGGTCCTTGAGCGGGTTGATCCGCGAGATGAAGTTTGCGGCTCGGTCAGTGATGGAACTCATGGTGCGCGAATCAAGTGGGTGTCACAAAAGATGGTGTTGGTCTACAAGAAACAGAGGAACTGATTCAGTCGATCTAGAAGCTGCAACATCGAAGCAGATGAGGTGCGGACTTGGTCCGAGCTCAAGCTCGGAAGCAGATGGCTCAGTCGTGAGCTTCGAAGCAGCTGATCCGCAGAAGCGTCGGTGCGGGCACGTTCCGGACGTCGCGCGCGGATCTGCATCTGCATCATCACGTCCGGCAGTGCGAGCTGCACGTCGACGTCGCTTTGTGAAAGTGGCGCTCTAAGCCCTCCTGCTCAGAAGTTGAAAATCGGACACGAGTCAAATCTGCTTCCCGAAATGTGAGTAATCGAGCCTTCACCCGTCCGCGTCGCTGCAGGGTCCACAGACAGAATTCTCGTCGAGCGGAACTCGAGTCTTCGGAACCTGTTCGCCTTCGTTGCTTCGACCGACTTTCATCCACCTCGCTGTCCATTCATCCTCATGGGCGACAACAGGCAGCGATGAGCACCACGACGTCAACGTCACCCAAGCCGACCGCGGCAGGAATCGTCGAACGGGCAGACACGCAGCAGCGGGTCATCCCCGAATCTAGGCGTGCCGATGGATCGTAAGTAGTCGAGAGCAGCTTCGGACTAATGCTGTTGATCAGGTGCTGACTCCTCGTCTCCATACCTTTTTCAACATCACAGCATGCGGAAGGAGCGCAAGGTAAGGCCTGGCTTCACACCGGTCGAGGATGTGATGCGCTACCGTCCAGCACGCGTCAGGGAAGCCGAAGAAGCTCGGAAGAAAGGCATCACAGGTCACCTGTCGACGCAGTCTGCAACAACAGCAGCCGCAGCAACAGCAACAACCGCAGACTCAAATTCGGACTCTCCCGCATCACCTCGGTCATCCGCATCAGCCGTTGCTAGGCCGAATCTTGCAACGTCCGAAGCTCAACGCACGAGTCGGCGCTCGAATGCATCACAACGGCAAGCGCCCGTGTCGGTAACTCCTCGGAAGGAGGTCAGTAGCGCTGCAAGCGAGACGGACAAGCCGAAAGCCTCATCACATGCAGAAGGATCGTGGCGCAACTCTCGTCTGCGCAAGCCCGCTCCGTCGGATGCATCCAAAAAGCCAGACCACCTTACAGGCACCGGTCAAGATGTGCCGGTCGAGCGTGACAACGTAGCCACAGTCAAGTCTTCTGCGGCTTCAGACGTTCGCTCTGCCGCTGATGAACTTGCTCAAGAGCTGGACAGCCTGCGCATCGGCAAGCCCGCCAAACCTTCACAAAGATGAAACGAACGCACACCTTCCGCCCTGTCGAAACCTTGCCGCATACTCCCTGCGTGACTGTGTGAGTGCGAGAGCATCCGCGGCGCGGTCCATCCGCTGGCAATCTGATTGAATGCCTCCTGCTCAAAGCATTCACCAGACTGCGCATGACTGTGCACTGGCCACTTCTCTCCGATCAAAGTCGGAAAGGTCCGTTGTAGCAAAATGGATGTGCGCTCGAACGCGCCATGATACACTGCAAGTTAGTCGGCAGTCGGAGGCGCGAACTGCATTTTGCCTCCACTTGTATGCGCATTTAACTAGCCGACTCTCTCCTCCTCGGCGGCATGGACCGGGGCCCCCTTGTCAGCCTGCGCAACCTCATTTCCCTCTCTTGAGACATGACTATCACACTCGCCTGCTTCTCTCTCCGAGCAAATTGGTCGCCTCGCCTTCAATCATGAACGAGTCCTAGATAAAGGGGCCGTCTGACGCTGCAATCATTGCTCCTCGAGCGTACATCGCGCAACCAAGCTCACCGTGCAACCCCCAAAAGCTCGGGCACAGAAAGAGGCTCAATGCAGGTCGACGATCGTGACCTTGCTCTCCTGGAGGGAGCAAGAAAGTTGCCAACCGAGCTTATGTTCGACATTTTGCGGCTTGCCGCTTCAACGCATCCTCCAACCGCTCACGCCTGCGCATTTGTTTCGAAGCAGGTGTGTGGCTGGACAAGGTTGGATCGATGGAGGACCATAGTGTGCACGAGCTTGAAGCAGCTCGACAGCCTTCTGAAGCTGGTCAAAGAGGATCTTCCACTCGCGCAATCGCAGCGTCGGCGTTTCGTGTCTTTTCCAACCGGGAACCCGAGCGACTTCGTCCGAAATCTTTTCATTGAAACGGAAGAAGAGGGATCATCAACGTGGGATACCGACGCCTATAAAGACCGCGTTCGTCGGCTGGCCACATATGAACCGCTAAAGTATTTTAAGAACGTCAGGTATCTCGCCTTGGGGGACTACGAGATAGGCAACCTGATACGACGTACGTACTTCCCACTCGTTCGCAAGTTGCTGGTGTCGTATTCCGAGGAAGACTATCTGCAAAAGTTTTTGGACGAACTATGTTTGACCTTTAAGCCTTGGGGAAGCTCTGACCACGGACATACCACACTTGAGTCCTTGCATATCGTGGCTATCGACCGTCGCAACAAACTCAGCGGCTTGCCGATGCCCATACAGGCGCTAGACAGTATGCGCAAAGGCAGCATCTCAGCTAACGGTCATTTGGCCCATTTCATCGACAACATTGCCCAGGATCGCCGGCCAGTGGACGACAGTTCGAAACCGCCGGGTCCCGAGAGGTGGAACAACACTGTCAAGATCCGCTTCGACACGCGCAAGTTCGCCTTCAGGCCATGCGAGATCACCGCCAGTCGGCTGAAGCCCCTTTTCCAAGAGCTCACGACGGTCATCGACGAGGCGAGCGAGGACGATCAGCCACCCCGCCCTACTACTGAGGCCTTTTCGCACACAGGGCCTCGCCATGCCGCCCCCGATCGCGGCGCTGGCAATCATTTGGTCGCCCAGATGAGTGGTAGAGACCAGATGACCCTTTCGACGCCGAAGAGAGAAGCGCTGGCGAGCATGGGCTGCGGAAAGTTTCAGAAACTTCACCTCTGCTGGGATCCGTTGCCCGATGGCGAAGTGACCCCGGCGAATGAAGAACAACGTGCTGGCGAGACGGATTGGCCGGTGGAGCGTCAGGACATTTGGACTAACACGGCCATGCACGCCAACGAGGCGCAGACGCAACAGCCGCACGCGCGACCTTCCGATTCTCAATCCTCCAAGGGCGAGCTCGTGTCGAGGGCGGGACAGAGATGGGTCATTCCACCAGGAGCTGCATCGAAGGACTCGGAGTCATTCAAAGCGGACATGATTGACTCTGTCCGAACAACGCTTGGCTGGACGCGGCAGGACCAAGAGCTTCTAGGCAACACGGCCATACTCTCTCAGGAGGGCGACCTCCAGCGCTACATTGGCGGCTATGATCGACTCACTTTGTTGAAACAGATCGTTCTCGCCAACTTGCCTCCGGGCGCCTTTTATGATCCCAACGAGAAGCTTGCCGTGCGCATCGTTCCTGCTGCCGAACGCCTCCGACTGGGCGGCTACTACGTGCCCTACACCAAGCAACAGCGCGTTCAATGGTTCCTTGACAACCTGCACACCGACGAGGCGTGAGTCCGCGATAGGAGGGATGCTCGACGCATTTCCTCCAGCATTCACAATTGCAATGGCAGTTCCGATCCCGTCTCGATCGAGGTCTGTGGTTGGATGCAAGATGAGATCTGAGATTGCCTGTGTGGGGGCGAGGACTGTAAGTTGGATGCAAAAAGGGACAAACGAGGGCGGGGGAAGGGCGACTAGAGATGCGGTTTGAGGCGTGCTAGTCACTTGCCCTGGACTGCGGGGGTGATGGAGAGGCCGGACATGCCCTGGAGGGAGTTGAGGGAGGGGCGTTCGCCGCGTTCCAAGGCGCCCTGGCTCTCTCTGCGGAGCTTTTCGCGCTTGGAGGCCGACATGTAGACGCGCGGATACGAGAGCGGCGTAATGGCTCCCGATGCCCAGCCGGACTTGCGGCCGTCTTCGTAGTGCTTGATCTCATGGTCGACGGGTTCGCCGCGCGCGATGCGTTCGCGTTCCTTCTTGATGCGTTCCTGCGCCTCGTCGCACCTGCTGCGCAAGAAGGCGATGACGTCCTTGGGCGACGGATGGTTGAATATCGCCGTTCCCGCCACAATGATATTCGCCCCCGCATCCGCGCACCTGTCGATCGTCTTGGGTCCCACACCACCATCCACCTCGACGTCGAGGTCCGGAAACCGCGCTCGAAGCTCGGCGACCTTGGGCATGCATTCCTTCATGAACTTCTGTCCGCCCGCACCGGGCCATACGGTCATGACGAGGATCATGTCCACTGCGTTACCCAGCTCGTCCGAGATCTCGGACGCCGGTGTGCCCGGGTTGATGGCCACCGCAGCGCGCATCTTGGTCGCCTTGATCTGACGCACCACGTCCATGGGATCGTCGGTCGCTTCGAGGTGGAATGTATATGATGCGCCTCCGGCCTCGGCGATGTCCTTGACCCATCGACCTGGGTCGGCAACCATCATGTGGCAGTCCATAAAGATGTTGGGGACGGCTTTTGAGACCGAGGCGACGACGGGTGCGCCCATGACAATGTTGGGCACAAAGTGGCCGTCCATGATGTCCATGTGCAGCCAGTCGGCGCCCGAGTCCATCATGCGCTTGCACTCGCAGTTGAGATTGCCGAGGTCGGAGGCAAGCACCGATGGTGCGATCTTGGTAGCCGGCATGGTGGATATGGAGCAAATAGCAACGCTAGCTGAAAAGAGACAGGGCGTGTGTAGTCGAGCGAAGTCGCTTGAAGTGTATGAAGCAGCTGAGCAGCTGAGGAGACGCTGCCGCAGAGAGTGCGCGAGACAGTCCTGAGCAAGGGATCCGAGTGCGCAGATGGCTCCGATTCGTCAAGGTCGAGACTTGGGCGATCGCTTCGAAGTGCAGATCCTTGGCCGAAGCGACTTGGCCGTTGATCAAACGCAAGCGCACCCGAGTTGCGGTAGGCGGAACGGATGAACGCCAGAGATGGGTATCGAGACGACGATGCGACGAGGTGTGCGTTGCTGCGGATCACCGAGCTGTCGAGGAGGGAACTTGTCGTTGAGAAAGTTCAAGGTAATTGGAGGGTATGTCGTGTGGCGAGAGACCAGTTCTCGAATGCTGCAAGCTATGTCGCTTGAGCGATGATGTCTGGGGACTGTCCAGCGACGCCTTGGAGGTTGCGATGGCGGGGTGAGCGGAGTTGGTCGTGGTGGTTGCGAGGTTGCGAGCGGGTTGGAAGGATTGCAGTGCCGATGACGGGCGAGTGCGTGTAGGCGAGGCGTAGCAACGAGATAGAGCTGCAGCAGGCAGTCACGGCATCAGTCACATTGCCGCCCGCGCCCTCTTCGCGGAGAGAGACGCTCTTTGGATCTTTTGGACGAGGGGCCGCCGAGCCGGACAAAAAGGAGTGGCCAGAGCGCAGCGCGTCTGCACAGCTGTATCTCCGGCCTTTCACCCGTCTACTCAACGGGCAATCGCAGAGAGAGGGAATTCGAAAAAATCCCTCGCAGCAGCAGCAGCCCACACAGACCACACACTGCTTCTGCAGAGTAATCGATCCAAAATAGCCAGCCCAGCCAAGTCCAGCCAGCAGCAGGCACACCGATGTCATCGCTACCTTTTCTTGGCTGGCGCGTGTTGGGGTAAAGAGGTGGCCGCGCTGCGATTTCATTCGCGTGCCTAACCTCGGCTTTCTGCCGCGCTTTCCCAAAACTTCACTCTCTGAATCACCGATCTGCAAGACGCCGGACCGCTCTTCCGGCCTCCAACTCCACCACCTCTTGGACCTCACACTTCACAATCAGCGCTCGTTGTCTCCTTCCTCTGCAAGCAGACGACAGACAACATCGTCTTTGCTCTTTGCTCGTGAACATGATTGAATTCAGAAGTGCGAGATGCCTTCGGCTTCCATCTTGCCCATGCGTTTCGACTGCTTGCCAAATTGTCGCTTCATCTTGGCCACGCCGTCCTCGGCATTGGTCTTCATCCACGTGAGCGTTCGGAAGCCCTTGACTTGCGCCGCGCCTCGTTCGTGTCGATGCAAAGCCCTCGCTCTGGCACGTCGGCCCTCGGGACTGTCCGAGTCCGCATCCTCGTCAGCCATTTGATCCAGCTCCGTCTCGGTCAGAGACAACGCGTACAACGAGTCTTCGTCCCTGTCGCCATCGTCGCCGTCCTCTCCTAGCTCTCCGGGCTCCTCGGTCACAAGGCCACGAGCAGATGCATTGGACAGGATCCTTCGGTGCGTCTGAGGTCGCACAGGCTCTCCTCCCTCGGCGCCAGGTGCAACCGACCCTGCAGTGTTGACTGTGAGCTTGGAAGCTTTACTCGCCTGGCGCACTCGGTCATTTGCGAGTGTGCGAGGGCGCGCGCGCTCTCCTGCATCTTGAAGCGTCATGTATGTGTCGTATGCGAATCGCATCTCGCTATCGCCTGCGGTGCACGAGCGATGTTCCGGCGCAATGCCACGGTGGAAGATCATATCGATCTCGATCCAGCCCACCGCCCGCAGCTGTGCAGCCCGAAGCGCTTCGTCCGAGATCACCGCCGAACCTGTGCGACAGATCTCTTCCAGTACCGGCAGCAGCTTGGATTTAGGCGTCTCCTTCTCCGTCTGCAGCAGCTCTGGATCGCTCGTGGCGCGCAGAACGTCCTGCTCCACTCGGTCCCAGTCGGACGTTTCGAACAGTCGCAGACGGCGCTGGATCCGCGTCTCATCCGCGATTCGATTCAGCGGGACAAAAGCCCACGCATGATTATGAGTGCGGCCAGGCATGCGCGAATCGGTCCGCAGGCTGATGTAGAGCGAGTTTGGGTACCTCTGGCGCACGGGCAGCCGGATCAGCTCCTTGAGCGGGAACGAGTAGCTGACTGTAGCGTCTTCGCCCATGCCCGACTCGTAGTCGTCGACCGCATCAACCTCATCCGTGCTGACTTTGCCGCCAACTGTCTCAAGCGAGATGTGACCAGGCTTCTTGTCAAGCAGCGATTGCGGCACGCCAGTCGCCTTGATGCTTGCCACCTCGACAATGCCCACGTTCCATCCTCGCAGCGGTCGCGGCACCGACAGCTCGACGCTGCGGAACAGAAGCGTGATGCGGATCTTGCCGTAGCCCAGTCCACCGGTCAGCGTGTACCAGCCCGTTGTGCGGCTACTTTCAGTAAGAACATCAGCGAGACGCAGCCCGACGCAGCCAAGAATCGCATCGCTTTCGCGCATGCGGGCGTCGCGCACCGTAAAGTCGATTCGCGCCGTCGTCCAGTCGCCGACAAAGCGCTCGCTTCCCGCATTGATGTACGGCCTTGGGTTGAGCGATTTGGTCCTGGTGCGGAAGATAGCCTCGTCGTTGAGGAAGACCTGAACGTAGGATGAGGGAAGTTTGCCTGCCGACCCACCCTCGGCCTGGCTCTCGTCCGTCGGCGCCGGACCGTTCCTCGACTTCTGCGAGAGTCGCTTCGACGAGCCGCCCAGAGACTTTTGCGTCCCTGGCACTTCAAGCCCCGCGATCGAGTGAATGTGGAACGCCAGGATGCCAGAGGGCAATTCGGTGGAAGGAGGATCGACAGTGGCGAGCTTTGCACCTTCGATCATACTCGCCAAGTTCTGGACACGCTCCTTGCGCGCTTTCCTCTTGCGCAGCGTCTCGTCGTCCATGGGCAAGCCGAGTCCTTGTACAAAGCGATCGAAGCCAGTCATGTACGCGCTCAGATCGTCTGCCCCCGATTCGGGCGTCGGAGCTGCCTGTCCTGGAATCGGAGGCAGAATCTTGTCGTCAGCGGCCAGACTCTTGCCGTGGGCTGGAGACACGAGATCGATGGAACCAGCGTCATCCGCAGCGGTCGACGTGATGCCTCGCAGCAGCTTGCGCCGCGAAGGCGCAAAGCCAGTACCGGGAGCGTGAGCGAGCCCAAAGAAGCCCACGCTGTACTTGAGCGTGCCTTGAACCGAGGCGCCCTTTCGCATCGGCAGCAGCTGATCGGTGCGCGTCTCGAGAAGATTGGTGCTGCGGCCGACACCATCTGGGCGGAATTTGCGGATGAGTCGATGGAGCGAAATTTCGATCTTGCCGAGCGGGTCGTCGGACGAGAAACGGTCGGCATCGAAGACGGTGAAGCGCAAGCGGTCGTGGTCGCGCACCTCGTCTGGCGATACGAGTAGGAAGCCCGTCTCTTGCCACACAGCGTCGCGGCGCTTGCGGATGATGCGCGACGTGAAGAGCGGCTTTCCAGCTCGCGCAAAGGAAGCCTGGACAAAAGGATCGCTTTGGCCGTTGGAGTCAGCCGCAGGCAGATTATCGGCCTGGTGAAGCACAAAGCAGATGACGCCGATGGAATAGACGTCTTGCGGGCCGTCGCCAGCACCAAGCAGACCGGCAACATCGACAGTGTAGGAGAGAGGTGCGATGAAGCCCTTGATGACATCTTCGACCGCGTGAAGAACGTAGGAGGACATGAGCGGCAGGTTCATGGCATCGATCACCATCTTCTTGCCCAATGGCTTGGCCGAGATCTCGAGCTTGGGCGCTCCAACGAATGTGACGGCTGCGTGCTTGACGAAGGGAGCGACTGGCGTCATCTGGAGGCGTACGCGTGCCTTGCCTTCGATACCGACCATCTCGATCCACACGGGAATGTCGACGGCTGCGACCTTCTGCAATCCTACGCTTAGGTACAGAAGCATGTGAATGCGCTCGGTGGGCACGTCCTTGAGCTGATCGAGCTCATCGTCGGACTCGGTCTCGTGATCCGCTGCAACAGGTCCAGAAGCATTGGCCTGCTTCGGGGCGTTATTTGTAGCAGTGCGAAAGAGGCCTTTCTTGGTGGTGGCGCCTCGATAGGTGAATGTGACTTCGAGATTGACGTGGTCGCCTACGTCTACGCCCATGTCTGGGTCCTCAGCGTCGCCATTGTTTGGGCCTGAAGGCACATCCGCAGCAGATTGGCCAGCGTCCTTGCGTGCCTGCGCCACGGCGCCTTGTAAGAAGGCCGACTCGTCGGATGGTAGCACACGGAAGCTCTTGACTCGCAGAGGAATGGAGCCCTGGTCCATGTCTTCGACGCGGACGTTGTGGACGACGCCGGGCACCTGGGTCATCAGGCTGTCCTCGAGCAGGTCCACAAGCGGAGCAAAGTAGTCGGCATTGATCAGCGGCCACGCAGTCGCGAGCGCCTTGTTGAGCCATTCGACCGACTCTTCGCCCTCATTCAGACCAGCTGCACGCTGGACTGCGGCTTGCATCTCGAGCGCCCATTTTGCGTCGTCTGCCCGCTGCGTCAGGGTCTTGTAGAGAATGTGACCGCTGCAAAGCGAGACGATCGCTGCGGCCAGAATGCTGTATCTTGCCACAAAGAGGGCGGCGAGCACGGTACCGCCAAAGAAGAGCATGGTCATGTTGATGGTCTCCCTGAAGGCGTCTTGTGCGACGGGCGGGTTGGCGCCGGCGGGTCGCGAAGACTCTGAGGTGTGTGCGCCGAGGGTCATGCCGAGTGAGGAGCGTGCCAATGCAGAAACCTCGCCGTCGGGTGCTGGAGCCGATTTGCCGGCAGAGGACGTGCTCAGGACGGATCTTCTCTTATCGGCCAGGTTGTTGTCTGAAGCTGAAGGATCCAGAGCAGACCGCGAGTGCTCATTGAAGCTTGGACGACTGGGGCTCTGCTGCGTCACTTGTGGTGGCAGTGGTGGGAGCGGTGGAATGGATTTGTCCGAAGCGACCGAGAAGCGTTTGCTGCGGTCGGCTGATGCGTCCTCGTCGTCGGAGTCGAAGGCAGTGTCATCGTCGCCAACGCGAGACTTGCTCTTCCCGGTCCTCAGACTGGGTTTGCGCAGGCGCGATCGAATCGACGAGAAGCTCGGTCGGCGGCCCGACAGGCTCTTGCGGGATGATGTCTCTGCATCCGACATGCTGCTATCTGGGTATCAGAGGAGCGGCCAGTTCCTTTATAGTGGGGGTCGCGCGATCAGAACTTGGGTGATGGTCGTAGCTGATCAAGTCTCTGCTGCAACTCTCAGGTTAAGAGTGGAGTGATGAGCGGTTGCCTGCACAAGTCACCCGCTGCGAATAGAAGGAATGGCTACGCGCTCAGTTAGCGTCGAGGGGCGGTGCTCGGTGCATGCTTTCGTCTGCAGAGCGAGAGGGCAGCTCAGTTGAGAACGCAGCTGCCGTGCAGCGCTTTCGGGAAGGGGCTGTCGGAATCGTTAGCGTCTGAACATGCCAACATGCCGAAGCCCGTCAGAGAACCCTGCTCGGCTGCAGCTCGAGAAACACCGTGATGCGAAGCGAGCCTCTCTGCATCTCAGCCTGACCGGGGAGGCCGAAGCTTTTTTTCCAACACGCCGGCAGAATTACGTCAATTGTTCCCACAGCCCACAGCAACGCATCACACAGCCCTGTCACCGCCAACCCAACCTCGCGTGCACAGGCCAGCGACCAAGACTCAACCCTCGGCACATTCCCATACTCTCGATCCTTCTTGGCGGCTTGGCTTGACCATGCCATCCCGATATGGCTCAAGGTGCTGTGCGCAGCATGACTTTCATTCACATCAAAGCAGCGAGCAGCGTACTCAGATCGCACTGCTGTGGACAGTGGGGAAGTACCATGCATGAATGTATGAGATTGAGCCACGTGTGAGGTAGGTGTGGGGCATTGTCGGCCAGCAGATTCAAGCCTCGGTGGCCTTTTCGAAGACGTCGCCGCCATTGTTGAGCAGAAGCAACGAAGCCTCGCGGACGCGCAGCAGGTAGTCCTGCAGCAAGTTGCGCCCGTTCTGGATGAATTCGAGGTAGATCTTGTGGCGCTCGTCGGCGACGATCTCGGAGAGTCGCATCGCCATGCCCAGGTTCTCCGGCAGCACGCTCGACGACTCGACGAGCATGTCGTGCAGCCGGAAGACGATCTCGGGGATGTAGGTCTGGCGGATGTCGAACAGTTCGCGCGCCCGGCGTTCCACCTCCAGGCCGCCCTCGACGCTGCCGCTCAGGGGCATCTTGAGCCAGTCGCGCTGCAGCAGGACTAGATCCAAATCGCGCGCCTGCTCCACCACCTGACTGAGCGTCTTGGCCCAATTCATTCTCTCCAACCTCGACAGACCACCTGTGCGTGGCACTTGCGACGCCTCGCCTTGACCAGCGAGCGACGCAGCCGCGTCGGCAGGTCGGGTGGTCCAGAAGTGCTTGTAAGCCACGTGCGCTTCGAGGGCGGTGAAGAAGGTATCCCATCCCGAGCGCTCGATGTTTTGATCCATCGAGATGCCCAGACTATCGACGCTTGAAACCACCTCGCTTGGCATGCGTTCTCGCAGCACCTTGGCAGCGTGCAGTCGTCCCGTCGACAGGAACAGCCGCGTGAGCGCGTTGGACTGGGTGATGGCGTCGGCGAACGTTGCTGGATCAAACGTGAGCCAGTCGATCGCCCGGACGAGCGCCTCTTCGTTCGCATCCAGATGCACATCGAACTTGGTCGCATCCAGCCTTGCCGCTCCCGCTTTCGCTTTCGAGCCGCCTGCCGCAAAGCCGAGCGACTCGTCAAAGTCGGACACCATGGTCGGGAAGAGCTCGTCGAATACAAGATCCACCGTGCACCTCGCAACAGCCGCCAGATCGAGGCTGTGCTCCTCGGCTCGCCGCAGTGCGAGCGCCTTTGCCGCGCGGCTGGCATTGACATCCATCGAGCGCAGGAAGTTGGCGTAGCTCCTCGTCGCTGATTGCGGCTCGAGCGAGCTCGCGTACATGGCAACGAGGTCAGTCTCGCCTGCTGCCTCCAGCACCTGCACGTAGCAGCTGAGGATCGCGTTGCAAGCGAAATCAGGCAGCGAGATGGACAGCAAGCGGAGGTAGAGAATCAGGTGCGCAAAGAAGCGCAGCAGTCGCGCAAACGTCGCTGGTTCCAATGCCGTCTGCATGTCGCCGAGGTTGTCCGCAAAGCGGTTGAACAGCTCCGGGAGGTTGTTGGAGATGATGCTTCGCTGCACCAGTCGGTACGGGTTGTTGGCCTGCAGATGGATGCTGTGCGACTGCAATTGGCTGAGTTTGTCAAAGACGCCGGAGAGAGAGCCGAGCTCCGCCTCGGCTTTCGGAGCTCCTTCAGCCCCGGATCCAGCAAGAGTGGCGGCAGCCGAGGACGAGGAAGAAGCGCCTTGGGCAAGTTTAATGGCGCCGTGCTCTCCATCGCCGAAGAGCTCCACGTCTGCCTCCTGGCTCCACCAGCCGTGCCTATCGTCCAGCTTGACATCGACGGCAGCTTCAAGCTTTGCGTTGACGTAAGCCCATAGATATTCCTCCCAGCTTTGACTGACGTTGGCCACGGGCTGGAGCTCGCCAGCCAATGAGCCGTACAGGGCGCGCTCGAATTCGTCCAAGTTGGGATTGGAGGCGAGCTTGCGGCATGTCGACTTCCATAGAGCGCGATTGCGGTTGCCCACCACACGGTCGACATCCGCAAGATCAGGGCTGAGGGCGGGATCGTGGTAGAGCATGGCGCCGCGAAGCGTAGCAGCCCTCCAGCTCTGGTCGGTCTGATGGCAAAGATCGAAGGCGGCATCCAGTCGTCCTGCACGCGCGTATTCGAAGAGAGTCCTTAGCAATGCTTTCTCGTACGTCGCGTCCTCGAGCTCAAGGCCGCCTTCTCCCCGCGAGACTGCATCGGGGTCGAGATTCTTGACAGCCTTGCCGCGGTTTTTGGGTGCGAAGCTCGAGCTAGCCGCCGAGCCAAAAGTAAGTTTGCGTCCGTCGCTTGAGCTGGACCCAGAGCCGACGGACGAGCGCTTCTCTGCGCGAACGCGATTCTTGGTAAAGGACAGGTAACCCTTGCGCACCTCGACAACATGCCTTGGCTCGAGCGCGTCCTGCAGCCATTCGCGGATGATGCGGAGCTCGTTGAGCTGTTCGTTTGCCTCGAAGATGGATTGCATCGCGGCGAGTGGTGTTTCGTATGGCTGAGGGTCAGTCGCGTCCCTTTCCTCTGCTCCATCTCGCGAGGTCCTCTCAGCTCTGTGCAGTCTCTCTGATGTGAGCGCGTGCACCAGCTTCCAGGTGTTTTGCTCGAGGATCCATGCCGCGCGGTCATCATCTTCGAGGTTCTGATCTTGGCGGCGGTCGACGTAGCCGGCATCATCGAGGGCCTCCTCTCCGAGTGCAGAGCAGGCCTCAGCAAACATGAGAGCAGTGCCATTGTCGTGATCTATCCTTGCTGCAGCCTCGAGGTCCTTGCATGCCTGCAAGACTCGGGCAAATGCTGTGAAGCTCGACTCGTTGTTGCGCTTCGCCGCGGCTCTTCCTGACGCCGAGGCCGAGGCGTTCGCATGTCCATCGTCAGGTCGGAATGTTGGTGTTGCAACTGCCATATCTGCTGGTGTATATGGATCGTGCAGCCGCTGATCACGCCGAGCTGGTGATGGCAGACAAAGTGTTGGTTGACGAAAAGTTGAAGAAGCATGGCTCGCGTGCATCCACGCTCCTGCGCTACAAGCTTCCGCAATCCGAGCTCGACGCGCGCCTCTCGCACGGAAAATTCGCCCTTCGCCCCGCGACCCTCTAAAATCCGGTCAGCCTGCAGACAGGTGGAGAAAGCTCAGCCGCGAAAACGGCCTTAATGGACCTCGCCGCGATGGCTGAGTAGTCGTTCCTTTGCCTTTCGCCACCATCATCTGCTCAGCCTTTGCAGACGACATCCGCTGCTACTACGGCTACCGCGGCCTTTTTGCATCTACTCAGTCCGCATTCTCGAGCGTCTCGCCGATCTATTCGACCCGAGACACGGAGATCGCCATCTTCTGTTTGCGTCGTCTTGCGATTGACCGCAGCAGACGTGTGAGAGGACATCCAAGCGGTTGCACAAGCCAAAGTACACGCATCTCTCTCACAAGAGGATACGGCGTCGTAACAGCGAGTCGTCCGAGAAGCGACAGTTGAGAAGTCACATAGCTGGTCACTGCAGGCTTGCCAAAGCATCGCAGCTATGACAGCCGACATTGCTAGGTCGCAACAGGTTAGCATCTAGATCCCCATCCGCTCCTCCCATTCCTCTTCTTCTGCGTGTCGCCTGAGGCTGCATACCTCTGCTGGGTTGCAGCCACGTGCCGTGTGATGTGGATTCGGCGGACGAGGATGGTGACTGACTTTTGATTCTTTGCCTCCCATGTGCGCGGCTTCGGTTACGAATCTAGAATGCGTTTGCGCAGCCCTTCGCGCTGAGCGCTCGGTATGCCGCCGACCGCGGCGATGCTCCTAAGGGCGAGGACGATTTCGTCCCCGATCTCAATGTGCGACTGATCTGCCGCGACTGCAAGACGGATCCGCCCAACTTGGCCGAGGAGTTCGACTCGGGCGACCTGGTCTGCGCCGACTGCGGACTCGTGGTGGGCGAGAACATCATCGACACGCGTTCGGAGTGGCGTACGTTTGCCAACGAGGACGGCGATGACCCGTCGCGTGTGGGAGCGGCCAGCAACCCTTTGCTGGATGGGATCAACGAGCAACTCGAGTCGCGCATCGGCTACCGCGACGGTGGCTCGGGAGCTTCGCGCGACCTGCAGAGGACGATGAATCGTGCGACCGGTACACGCGACCGAAACATGCTGGATGCGTTTGAAGACATCCAGCGCAAGTGCGACTCGATCCACCTGCCCCGCACAGTGTCGGACGTGGCCAAGCAGGCGTACCGACGAGTCGAGGAGGAGAAGATCCTGCGTGGCAAGAAGCCGGACGCCATCATTGCCGCTGCGATCTACGTTGCGTGCAAGATGAACCACGTTCCGCGAACGTTTCCCGAGATCTGCTCACTGACAAGCGTGTCCAAGAAGCACATTGGCCAGTGCTTCAAGGAGATGCAGCAGGCGTTCGGACTGAACGCGACGGGTACGGGCTCCGTCGATGGTTCTCGCGCCAGTGCCAACAACAGCGGTACGTCGACGCCGATCGGGATCGGCCCGACGGGCGCTGCGGATCTGGTCGGACGATACTGCAACCACCTTGGCCTGGAGATGCGCGTCACTCGCTCGACCGAGGACATCACGGCGCGGGTGCGCGAGCTTGGCGTGCTGGCAGGACGAAGTCCGATCACGATCGCTGCAGCGTGCATTTACTTTTCGACGCTGCTTTGGGGCGTTGACAAGGGAGCCAAGCGGATCAGCCAGGCGGCGGGAGTGAGCGACGTGACGATCAAGAACTCGTTCAAGGAGCTGCTCAAGCACAAAGATACGATCGCCACGCCCGAATTGCTTGCCAAGCACCCTCAGATGGACATCTCGCGCCTCGACGTGTAGAGCGTCGGTTGGCGTGGTTCTGTCCTGCTGTCCATAACACGGTTGGTAGCACATCAATCGATTGGTTTGCCGCTGTAGCACTCGGCTTGATAGGCATTTCTTTGAGAGTGAGCAGGGTCGATCAGTTAAGGTGCTCCGAGCCAGCTAGAGAGAGACACCGAGTGGTCGAGCCAAGCGGCTGTCGGGAGTCTGTCTAAAAAAAAGCCTAAAATCGAGGGTTACCCGCGTCTCGGTCCTTGCGCCAAGTCGGGCAGGCTTGAAATTTGCGCCTTCCCGTGGCGCGTCGACGTTCGCAACTCGCTTCGGCTGCTGCCGCCCACGGCCGCCTTGTGATTGATTCTGCAGCCTCCTCCCCGCATCCCAGCGAACGTCTCCCCGCACGTTTGGCGCCACCGGGGAACGCAGGGATCCCGCTCCGCCTGCTGTTTATACCCGGCGGACACAAGGACACTTGCAACAAGCCAAAAAGGCTCCATAGCTCAGTTGGTTAGAGCGTAGCACTGTTATCTCTCTTACCAGACAGTAGCACTCCAGCGCCTCAGGCTGGCTGCGACCCGGCTCGGGTCAGCAGCTGGCGCAGGCGAGCTACTCGAGAGATGCTGAGGTCGGCGGTTCGAGCCCGCCTGGGGTCGTTTCTTTTTGGTCTTGAGGACCTCATAGACATGCGTACGCTCGCCCTGAAGCTTACTTTTTGCTCCATAGGATGATGGAGGCTGGTGTCATCGAGGCGGAATGGTGTTGGTCCAGCCCAGCAGCGACCCTGCAGCAGGGACGCGACTTGCCCTCCGACTTCCGGAAAATCACAAGGTGTTAGACTCTATCATTGTCAAGCAAAAAAAAAGGCCTCAGCAACTTTGGATGGGATTGCCGCGGGCTCGGAAGTTGCATCCGCAGCAAGGCTGCAGTCACAAGCGTGTTGGCTGGCCCAACTGGCTGCCACCCGCATGTTAGCCAAGCGCAGCATGCGCGTTGCGGATCGAGGCATCGCAGGGCACACTGAAATTTGGCCCTCCGACGCGTCATCGCGACTGTCTGCCTCGTTTTTTTCTTTTCGCTGAGACGGGGTGCCGGGCATGCAAGGGAGCGAGTCTCTGGCGGGCACGGACGCCTGTTGGCCAAGGCAAGGCAAGGCAAGCAAGAGCTTGTGCTGCGTACATGCAACTAATGCGACTTTTTTAGAGGAGGCAGAAGACAGCCTCACCCAGCCGAACACGCCCACACTCCAGTGTTGCAGAGCGCCGATCCGTGCCTCAGAGCGGAACAAGCTGAGATTGATTGTGCGCTGTGCGCTGTGCGCCGTGCAATGTGCTGCTCTGCTCAAAAGTCAGCGACCCTGACCGAGCTCGCTCATGGCCGCGCTTCGTGAAGCGAGCCTCGAATCCCAACACTTGCACTCCTGCTGCTAACACAGTGCGATTTCGTGCTCTCCCTCTCCGTCGACGCTCCCTCCACCATCTCCCTCGTTCAGCTTGCTACCGAGCCGTTCGAGTTTCGCCTGCCTCCTTCTTTCGCCCCATCTCCACCGCTTGACTCGCTCCGTCGCATCGGCTTGATTCACAACATGTCCGGTTGGGGTTCTTGGCTGTAAGTAATCAGTCACAGCTGCTGCGTTGACGTTCTGCTCATTGCTCACTCCTCTAACGTCTTTACCTTTGACTTCACAGCAAAGGCGACTCGGCCGCTGCTGCAGGCTCCGGCGCACCCGCTGCTTCTGGAAGCAACTTCCACGCCATCACCGACACCGTCTCCCAGGACGCCCTCTTCGGGCCCCTCCAGCCCTCCGACCTCGAATGGACCTGTGCCGGTGGATTCACCACCGAGACCCAGACCTGGTACTCGTTCCTCGAAGATGGCTCCTTCGCCACCTCTCAGATCATCCACTCGGCCGTCGGCCTTTGGTATCCGCAGGTGCAGATGACCTTCAAGTACTTCAACCCTAAGACGGGCAAGAAGATCTGGAAGTCGGTCAACGTCACCAAGTTTGCCGCGCCCCCCTCGGCTGGTGCTGCCGGCCCGCAGGGCGACAAGCGTTCCAGCAAGGCTGCCGAGTTCACCGTCCTCTTCACCACTACTGATGCCGGCGACGACAAGTACACCATCACCGCCAACCTCGACGCAGACCTCCAGCTTTCGTGGTCCTTTGTGCGTCCCGCCTCCACTCAGGGCTGGAAGCTTGGTGCAGGCCCCAAGGGTGGCTTCAGCTACTTTGGCTCCAACCTCGGCAGCCCCGAGGGCTACGTCATCCACCGCTTCTGGCCCGTCGCCGAGAGCGAAGGCCACATCATCTCGCAGGGTACCGCTATCGACGCCAAGGGCAAGGGCATGTTTGTCCACGCCATTCAGGGCATGCGTCCCAACCTCGTCGCCGCCAAGTGGAACTTTGCCAACTTCCAGGCCCAGGATGACAAGCTCGGCAGGGTCAGCGGCATCATGATGGAGTTCACCACCACGCCCGACTACGGCAGCGTTGCCGAGGGCGCAAATGCGCGCGAGTCTCTCACCGTCAACATTGGTTCCATCGTGGCCGATGGCAAGCTCGTTGCCGTCAGTGCGGCGACGCGCAGCGCCGGCTCGCCGGCTTCCGAAGCCAGCCGCAAGAGCAACTCGTACGCCAAGCACCTCGACCCCATGCTCGACCAGGACACGGGCTACCAAGCGCCCCAGGCCATCGAGTTCCACTGGCAGGCACCGCTGCTCGACTCCGCCTCGGGCAAGGGCGACGTCGCCCACAAGGTAGAGGCGCAGCTCAAGGTCGACCTCGGCAAGCCCTACCCGTCCAGCGAGACGCACGGCCTCGTCGACAAGGTGGATGTGCTCGCAGAGATCCCCTACATGGTGCGCAAGCTCGTCAACTACGTCGCTGGCACCAAGCCTTACATCTACCAGACGCTCAACCCGGCCACGCTCACGCTCACCCTTCCCGAGCAGTACGCGGGCAACGGCAAGGGCGAGTCCACCTCGATCAAGGGCACCCTCTTTGAGGAACACACCTTCATCAGCGGCTGAACGCGGCTCTCTAAACTCCAGGTCAACTTTCGCTCCTTTTTATCCGGTCAGTCATGCTATGAGAACGGTATCCTATTCAAACACTCCTTTGTACGCTCGGGAATCTGTGGATTGCGGATGCATTGCATGGACATTGTACGGAAGAGGGTTGTGCAGGGCAAGTCTAGATGCGCTCCTTGACCCACTTTTCGAGGCCGCCGGCGGTGTAGATCTCCTGGACGCTCTTGCCGATGCCGGCGGGCTTGGCGGTGTACTTCTTGTCGACCTTGGAGCCGTCGGGAGCGGTGAAGGAGAGGTGAATTTCGCCGGTGGCCGAGTTGATTCGGACATTGGACTGGTCGAGCAGGATGGCCTTTTGGTTGCGCACTGCGTCCTTGGAGCCGAGATAGAGTGCGGTGAGATCCTGCACGAGCTCGTGCGACTCGAGACAGATGAGACCATTGTTGATCGCATTGCGCTTGAAGATGTCGCCGAAGCTACCGGCGAGGACGAGCGGCACACCGGCGTACTTGAGAGCCGTAGCTGCCTGCTCACGCGAACTGCCCGTACCAAAGTTGTACCCACCCAGCAAAACAGGTCCGAGCTTAACCCCCTCGGACGCCTCAGCACTGCTGCTGGAGCGGAGCGAGGCAACGGTGGCAGCAAACGTCGCATCGTAGTTCTCCATGACCACTTCGGCTTGTTTATCGGGCGTAATGTCGTCCTGATACGTGTACTTGCCCGGATAGATGCCGTCCGTGTTGAGGTTATCCTGCGGCGCAAAGATGAGCGGGCCGGAGAAAGACTTGGGGAACGAAGGGAGCACTTCGACGCCAGCTGCATCGGTCGAGGCCGACGACGAGGCCGACGACGAGGCCGCCGAGGCAGCATCGGCACTGGTCGAGATCGAGTACTTGAGTCCGCGCGACGGAGGCAGCAGCGAAGCATCCAGATCCGACGGACCGCAGATCTTGCCCTCGATCGCCGACGCCGCCACGACGGCTGGCGAGGCAAGGTACGCCTGGGCGTTGGGACTGCCCATTCTGCCCTTGTAGTTCCTGTTGGTCGCCGAGATGCCCACCTCGCCATCCTCGAGCAGACCGACACCGAGGCCGATGCAGGGTCCACATCCTGCAGGCAGCGGCTTGGCGCCGGCAGCCATGAGGGCGCCCCAGTCACCGGCCTCCTCGGCCTCGCGCTGCACGACGCTACTCGCCGCAGCCACGTAGAACTCGACGCCCTTGGCCACCTTTTTGCCGCGGATGACGTCGGCGGCCGCCTTGAGGTCGGACGCACGCGAGTTGACGCACGACACGAGATACGCCTTGTTGATCGCAATGTTCTGCTGCGCCAGCTCGTCGAGCGGCGTCGAGACCTTGACCGAGTTCGGTCCGCTGACGTGCGGCACGAGCGTGGCAAGGTCGAGCGTGAGGTGCTTGGCGTACAACGCATCCGCGTCCGGACGCAGCAGCGTGCGCGAAAGCTCGTCGAGACGCTGCATGTTCAGACGCGGGTGCGAACCGGACGGCGAGGGCGACGAGCCGATCTGGAATTCGAGCTTGTCGCGCTTGCGGATCTGCTTTTCGTACCAGCCGAGCGTGACGTCGTCCGTAGGGAAGAGACCGGCAAGCGCTCCCCACTCGGTGGTCATATTGGCGATCGCCAGCCTCTCCTCGATCGAGAGCGCGGACAGACCAGAGCCGTGGAATTCGATGGCAGCATTCAGCACCTGGTCCTGGTTGAAGTAGCCGCACAGCGCGACGATGACGTCCTTGCCAGTGACGCCCTTGGGCAGCTGACCTTTGAGCTCGACCTTGACCACCTCGGGGATCTGCCACCATGTCTGACCGGTCGCCCAGATCGCCGCTGCATCCGTGCGCACGATGGGCGTGCCGAGACAGCCCACGCCGCCGTACATGTTGGAGTGCGAGTCACTTGCCACCGCCAGCGTCTGTGGGAATGCATAGCCCTCCTCCACCAGCACCTGGTGTCCAATGCCGCGTCCGGCAGGGTAGAAGTCGATGCCGTGCTTGCGCGCAAAGCTCTCGATCTTGCTGTACTTTTCCAGGTTCTTGGCCGACTTGTTCTGCACATCGTGGTCCAGCGCAAACACCACCTGGTCCGGGTTGTAGATCGACGTGGCGCCGATCGAGCCAAACTTGGAGATGACGGGGCCGGTGTTGTCGTGCGTCATGACGGTGCCGGGGCGGATGGAGACGTAGTCGCCCGACTTGACGTGCGAGCCGGGCGACAAATCGACGGCGTACTTCTGCACGATCTTCTCCACGAGGTTGTACGTGCCGCTCGCCGGGTTGACCGCAGCGTGCGTGGCGAGGCCGCGACGAAGCAGCGGCGTTGAGAGCCGGGATGCTCCAAGGCGCAGCATGGATGCAGCCCTCATTGTGATGCGACGCTGGGCGGTGCGGGGCGAAGGAGTGGTTGGTTAGCGGCAAGCCAAGCGTCCTGGTTTGGGTGGAAGAAGAGAAGGAAAGGTGCTGGATGAAAGTGAGATGTAGCCTCCAGCCCACAATCTCGGCATTTCCCCGAAGCCAGCTCGTGCCGCGTTTCTTCTGAAGCGCGAAAAAGTGAAAAGCAGCGAAAATGTTAGTTCAGAGATGCTGGAGTCCGCGTTGTCCGCACCTGTGACTCGTCCCATCCAATCGGGTGTTTCGGATTTGCGCAAGCTCGGTCCTGCTCCCTATTCGCCATGCTCGGCTCCTGTCGAAGAACGCAGCGCATGTTCCTGTCCCCCTCGGTCAAATCGCGCCTCTACACTGCTTCGTTCAATGTGGATCACACAAACAAGAGGGTTGTAATCGTAAAAAAGACAAAGGTTGATTGCTGATTCGCTGCTTCCGGACAATGTAAGCGAGAAGTGTATGTGGGGGATAAATCTTACAGCCTCGGCCAGCAGCTTGCCTCGTAAGGCTCGCCGGGCCAGGCAGGATGAGGCGGATGGAGTGATAAGGTGACAGATCGAGCGCATGAATGATGGCGGGAAAAGGGGGACGACTAGAGGGCCAGATGCTGGGCGTGACCGATGAGATGCAAACTAAAAACACAGTATGAGGGATCCGAGGGCAAGAACACTTTTGAAGGGGGCAGGAGAAAGTTGGATGTAGAGATGCGACGTTGGGGAGGACTAGAACTGCTGGACATTGACGTTCCAGACCACGTTCCCGAGCGGTTTCCTTGCGCCCAGGACAGGGTGCTGGACCGTCAAGTGCGTCGAGGAGCTCTTGCTCGATGGCATGCTGCCGTTTGAAGTCGACGAGCGGTTCTCCTTCTCCTGTACCGAAGCGCGCGATGCAGGCACAGGAACAGGGAGACCAGCGGCGGTAGCAGCGGCAACAAGAGGGTCGTGGAGCGAGTACAACGACAGGGGCGTCACCGGCATGTCGTCCTCGTCGTCCTCGTCCTCGTCTTCGTCCATGGAGCGTGATGGCGTCGACTGCACCGACGATGCGGGCGTGGTAGGCTGCGAGCACATGGACTCGTCGTCGTCCACATCCGCACTGCCGGCTTCGGCGTTGCGCGTAACCACCTGGGCGGGGAGCAGGCCAGAGGGTGGTGCCGACTTGGCCGCGGCCACGCGGGCGCGGTACCAGTCGCAGACCACGGTGGAAGCGTTGGAGAAGTAGGCGTACGAATACTTCTTGATCAGGATCAGCGAGAGGTCCTGCATGTTCTCGGACACGTACGCGTCGAGCATGTGGGCCGCCTTGGCGGCGTCGTCCGTCGGCAGAAGCTTGCACGACTGCGGCAGACCGCAGATGAAGCGTGCGAGGATGAGTGCACCCTTGGTCAGCGCCGACGACTTGAGCGAGATAAAGTCGCGGTGGAAGAGGCTCACTTCCAGGAAGAAGCGCGCCAGGTTCACCGTCTTGAGGTCCTCGCCGCCGCGCACGCTCTCGATGCGCAGCCACGCCTCGGCGGTCGGGTGGCCGAGGGTCCAGCCAATGGTCGAGAGCACATGACCTTCCATCTGGGCGAATGCCGACTCGTCGTAGGCATTGCAGCACATCTGGCTGAGCTCCTTAACGGTAGGGACGCGGTCCTTGGCATCCTCGAACTTGGCCGCGATCAAGAGCGCCGCGCAGCCGACAAGCTGGTAGTGGCGCTTGTACACGATGCGCTTCGAGACGTAGCGGTCGACAATGTTCATGGTGAGGAAAAGCGTTTCCGGTCGTAGCTTGAAGGTCTGGTGGATCTCGATGAGGAAGTCAACCAGGTATGGGCGCATGAACCACTTGAGCTCAGGCTGGACGTCCATGAGCTCGACGGCGGCCACCGTTTGCGACTCCATGTGGTGCATGTGCTCGATCACCTCGTCTTGGTACTCCTCCTCGAAGAGCAGTGCTCGGAGGTTAGCCGAGATCTTAGTCGTCGATCCTGACGAAGGGAGTGTCGAGGTAGCAGCCGATGTGTCGGCAGCCTTGGACTCGCTGGAAGATGTCGAGTAGGACGACGAGACGGTCGAGCCGGAGCTGGACGTCGAGGCGCGCTTGGCAGCCATCTGGATCGCAGCGTCTTGTTTCGAGGGGTCAAGCGGAGACGTGCTCCTGCCTCGCGAGGAGCGAGGGCGCGAGCCCGAAGAGGTGGCGCTCGAGCAAGCGGAGCTAATGCGATGTTGACGGCTAAGTGCCGAGCCTCGTCGCGAGAGGGAAGCGTTGCTTGTCACGGCGGGTGGCGTCATTGTGAGTGTTGTGCTTGGATGCTGCGGTAGTTAGAGCCAGGCGTAATGTTGTCGTGTTGTCATGGACGAATGGTGCAAGACGGGATGATGTGAATGCAGTCGGAGCAAGGAGCAGGGCGGGAAGCGAGCAATGCGGTGCAAGAGCGTAGGCGAGACGAGCAAAAGAGTGTAAGAGAATAGATAGTCACAGCGGGGGCAAGGATGGTCGTTGATGGGGGAGGGTAAAGGAGAGTGGACGGTCAGCGTCTGTTTCAATGACGGAGGGGGGAGGGGAAGACAGGTTATGGAGTGGAGAGGCTTGGAATCATGAGGGGGGCCGAACGCCAACGACGATGACACAAAGTCTTTTAAGGAAACGCAAGGCGGGCTTGGCGTGACCGTCGGCTGAATTGGTGAAACAGCCGCCCAGTCCGAGTGAGCTCCGACTCCGCCCATACGCAGGAGCGGCGTCTAACAGCGCGAGCACTGTCATGCGCATGAGAGGGACAGAGGCTGGGGGGAGGGGGGGGGGAGTGTTACTTACTATGGTGAGAGCGGTATGCTGCGGGCGATTCTAGCAGGGAATGTAACGAGCGCGATGGCTGGAATGACCCAGGAATATCGATCGCAGGCTCGGACAGAAGGCAGGCACTTGCGAGTGTCGTCGGCGTGCGGAATGCGTGCTGGGCGAGGTGCAGACGCAAGTTTGAATTAGAGCTCGTCTAGTCTTGCTGGAAGGCGGCGCGGGAAGAGTGCGCCGCGTAACAAACAAATGTCGGAGGTCGAAAGGCGAGAGGATGCTGGAGCGGGCGGGCTGTCAGGGGTCCTGAAGACACTGCGGTTGCGTACGAGGAAGCAGAGCAAGGGCATGCGAGGCGGAGGCAGCCGCGGTAGTGATGAGCAAGAGGCGTCGATGCAGGCGCGTTCCAGCAGCCGCAGGACCGTCGGTGGCATGCAGCATCGCAGAAAGTGATGGATCGCACACGAGTCGATGCAGCGGCCATGCATGAAGTTGTTTGTCGGTACAAGGTCATACCGAGAGCCGAGCGGATGATGAGTGGAGGAATTGCGTGCGGTGAGCAGGGCCAGGGCAGGTGGCACGGGAACGCGTGCAAGGGGAGCAACCGATGAGCGATATCAATTTTGACACCAGACACCGACGATGTGCCGGAGGATCCAGACAATGCAACAAGCAGTGGACGTTCCAGGGACGCGAGCCAACGCATACGCATCCGCAGGGTGCCGCCGCGGCAATGACAGAGTTACGGATGATCAGCCGCACACAACGAGAAAGTCAGCCAGGGGAGATCAGCCGTGCGTCGCGCAGACGGTCAAGTTGGCGATGCAAGCGATCGCATCGAAAAGGCATCGTCAGGGCAGATCGGCGTTGACGAAGGGGGGAATGAGGGAGAGGGGGGCAGAAAAGGCAAGCAAGGAACGTCAGTACGCCGCTTCACACGTGCAGTTGGGCTTGGCCCAAGGAGGTCAGGCGGGCAGGTGAATGTACGTACGTGTGCAAGGAAGGGAGGCTGTGGATCGGCGAGTGCTGGAGGCGAGTGCGGAATGGAGGGGCTTGGATTCGATGCCTGCAGAGCCGCCGAGGTTTGGCATGAGAGCAAGAGGGGATCGACGTGGTGCAGGCGGGCGCAGGGGTCGCCAGGTACGGACGGAGGACCATAAGCGAAGGCATGCATGGCGACGAGCGCACAATTTGACAGGCGGAGCAGCAATGCCACATTCGAGAGGGGCAGCGGCATTGCATGAACGGAGCATCCAGCGCATTGTTCCAAGCAGCATCAGAGTGTGGAGACAGCGGAGGGACATTGTGAGCACGACCGGGCATGCACGGTGCGAGGACGAGCCACAGAGGTTGCATACGCAATGCGCGATATGAGAGCGAGCGCATGACATGCCGTGGCATGTTGGGCGGAGCCATCATCAAGCCGCGGTGTCAGGGCCGAGTCGAAGATCGGCAAGGGGTGCCAGTGCGGGTTGACGCCGACGGCCAGACGCCGAGCACATGCCAGGCAAGGGGCGAGGCGGAGCGGGCGCGGCGGCAGGGTCCAAAATTTCGAAAATCGAAAATCGACATTTTTGTGCCCGATCGAGGTTGGGAAAACGCGAGAAAATCGATGAAAATCGGGCCGGATGTTGAACGCGAGGCGCAGGGTGTCAGGCGAGGGGGCGCGTGTCAGCCAGACGCAAGGAGCACCAATCGAAGCGATGGAACCCGCCGCACATGCCGAGAGGAATGGGCGAGGACCATGTCGGATCGATGTATGAGCAGACGGTGGCAGCGAAGGCAAGACGTTTGGTTTGGCGAGGTCATACGAGCAAGCGCAGCCAAAGAAGTGTATGTGGAACGCAGAGAAGACACGATGGGAGGAGAAGAGAAGAGAGACGGAGAGTCGGAAGTCAGTACTGCATTCTCTTTCCCAACGTCGTGTCTTTGCTTCTAGGTATTCCAGACCCGCCACGGGAGTTATAAATGCACCGAGACGCCTCCTTCGACGCTTGGTTGATGCCCCGCAAAGATGTCGTCCCCCATCACATCTTGTCCAAGCTGCTGAGCCAGCTTGAACACCGGTTCTAGGTGATGGCCCGCGCGATCAAGCTAACCCTCTTGCCTCCGATCAAACGTGCTGATCTACTGACGGACTCGATGCTTTGCCAGACTGACGTAGCCATCTTATGTCCTGCAGGTACAGTTCGCAGTGCGTCTCGTAGCACGGCAAGGTGCGTTGCGAAAGCCAGGATGTGTGTGGCCGATTGCTCCGCTGATGCATGGTTCCCTGTCCTAGTCCTCCTTGATGCTGAGTTATGTGTACTTACAGGAAAGCAGACAATCAGCCTAGTGTCTTTGTCGATTCAAAAGGGAATGTGGGTTTGCAAATGAGCGTGGTTGGGCTGTCGAGCTGAAGAAGAGAGCCGGGAGCGAAAAGAGTGTGGTGGACCGTAAGTCGATCTGGTGGGGCCGGAGCAGTGGGGAGTGTGGAATGGCAAGGGGAGAAGGATCGAGAAGGAGAGGAGAGAGTGGTAATGATGGAGAAAGGGGGAAAGCAGGCTGATGATGGCGAAGGGAGAAGGGGTATATACCTTGCAAGTTCTTGGCGGGCGCAACGATGACCTGGACTATTGACTCTCCGCGAGGCGAATCCAGGGCAGGAGTGGGGTATACAAAAGCGTCTTGCGAGGAGTCAAGACGATGGCTTGGAGGAGGTGACAAAGCGATGAGCTGCCCATGTGCAGGATTGAGGCGTCCAAGATAGCCTGGGGTGGTCACGACTTGATTGCAGCGCGCGTGGATCTGCACGACGGAGGTCCGCTCGGAAGCAATGTCGATCAGGTGTGCATATGATCGCGTCCGACGGGGGTTGCGGCGGACGAAGCTTGTTCGGTGAGGCTCCGACGACGCTGCGAATCGAGCTGCGGGGATTGGTGGGGCGGTGGCTTGCAGGCAGAACGATGAGGAGAGGATGTAATGCTGGAGAGATGGCTAGGTTTGGAGCGCTCGGGCAGCAAAGCTTGACGTGCAGCAGGTACAGCCGGATGCGCAGCGAGTGAGTCGGAGCCTTGCTGATCTGCGGCGAAGACGGAGTGAGGCCGAGCAGTTGACGCCGGTTCTTGAAAGGCGGTTGGTAGGCCTGCTAGGATCGTTGCACAAGAGTCGGCGCTTATGCTGATGGCCATGTACCGTTCGAAGTGACCGTAGGGATGCAGCACAGGAAAGGATGATGCAGGTCCGACGGGCAACGTGCTGCTGAGGAGAGACGAAGCTCGAGAGCGAGGCAGGGAGGAGCTTCGATGCTATGTGTGGAGGAGGCCCTGTCGCAAGGCAGGCTCAAGCGGAGAATGCGCAGTGGCATGAGTTCATGGCTGGGAGAAGAGCTCGGTGACATGTATGCGGGTCGGCCTTGAGGCTGAACATCGCTGGGATGGACAGGGCGTTTGGTAGCCGGATGGGCATACAGACCGGAGCTCGGACATGGGCTGCATCTCGACGCGATCAGATGGGAAAAGGCAGACTACGGCGCCTCGAGTCCGAGTTTGCTGCCTTGCTCGGCCAAGAGTGCGTCCGGGCGAGGTGGAAGAAGCGCTCGTATGCGCGGCCGTTCGCATCAGCCGACGCAGCCCCAGCCGCCGCCGCAGCCGCACAATTGCCTCGAGTACTGCGCAGCTGACGGTGAAGGCAAGCGCAAGCATGAAATTTTTGCATCAGCGGTGGGTGCGGCTTTGCAGCGGAAGGGCTTGTGCTTGTGGTGTGCAGTGCCGAGTGTCGAGCGAAGCGTGGTTCGGGATATCCGAGGCGAGCGATCCCGCAAACAGCTGTTGCAGCTGCAATTGCTGCAGCTGCTGCACGAACTGCAGCTTCTTCCGAGACGCGCGACCCTGATCTGCTGTCGCGCTGCGTCCGACGCTCGCCCTCGCCAGGGTCCGCTCGGCGATGGGTCTCAATTCTCACACTGGGCTGATGCGCTTCGGTGTAAAATATGCACGTCGCCAGCAGCTGCCACCGACGCGCTCTCGCCGCTTGCTGCGACGCCGGAATTGCCGTCCAGCCCAAGGATCGCTGGCAACGGCGCCTTTCGTCTGGTCTGCAACTATGCATCTTGTCCAGCACCCATCGATCTGGCCGCCACTTGTCGACATGGCCCAAATGTCCGAAAAGGCATTGGTCGGAAGCCTTCGATTTCACTCTTCGTGCAGAGCTAGGATGGACGGCGTGATAGGAATCTTCGTGCGAGACTTGGAGTCTCCCAAAAGAAGGTTCGGGTCTGTACGCGAGCCTGTGAACGGCGGCCAGGAAGCTGCCTCGAGGATAAGCTGATGATCGTCGCCGGTGCAGCTCGTACGGCGGCAATGATGCCTGTCAGACGTTGACAGCCTAAGCGGTGAGAAGTGACCGAGAGCTGATGCGTCGGAGACAACTCGACCCCTGGCAGGCGTGGCCGAGGGTCCAGGCCGTGGCGAGGCCGTTTCTGCTTGGGATCACATCTTGCCGAGGCCGCTTGATTGCTTGACGGAGGACGGCCGTGCGATATTCCGCTACCATGCAGCGGAATGCGCTTCCCAGCTCGCCTGCTTCCTCGCGACGTGATCTTGCACACGGCAACCGATGGTAGAAGCCTTGGCGATGCGCCAGGCGCTGGCTCGAGGCAAAGTGTGACTTTGTGAAGTAGAACCGATAGCGTCGGGACTCGCATGCCGCCTGCTGCCAGTCGTACAGCCGAGCGGCTGTCAGAGCGAAGCGAAGGATCCACGAGCTGGCGCTCGGTAGGTCACAGAAATGTCGCGGCCTGCTCCGTCTCGCTTGGATTAGAGGCGAAAGCAGCGGTCGCCACAGTAGGGCGTGCAGAAGCTTGCTACGCGAACCTCGCGTGCATACGCTCGAGATCGCTCCAAACAAACCCACCACCGCCGGGTTGCCACTTTAACTGTATACCGCAGCACACGCTGCACTGCCTTTCCGATAGGAAAGCGGACGCACATCTCGCTTGCACGCTTCGCGATTTGTTTGTGCCTTCAACATGTGCGCCGAACACCCGCGCCGTTGGCCCATCGAGCTTCGTTAGGTCGATGGTGGACTAGACCCTATCCGCAGGCTATAGCAGTTTGTGCCTGGCCATCGCGTCCCGCCTGACACGCCTCTACGCCCTCGCCTTGACGTTTCCGTAGCTTCCGGAATGTGATCGCGTACAGACGGTCTAAGTGGTCATTTGTTTCGCATTCGCGCGGTCGAATGTTCCGAGAACGCTAGATTGAGCGGCGCTTCGGAATGGGCGGGGTCAGGATCGCATCAAGCGAGCAAAGCTTCCTTGCGCCGACGTCTCGATTCCACAATCAGCATTCAGGATCGTGCGCAGCTATCAGCTTGCTTCGCATGAGTCGACCGCGTGGGTCTCAGGCCGCCGAGTCGGGTGCATGCCAGCCAGCGCCGCCTCGGCGACTTCTAACATCCATGTGCTGTGCCATACGCGGTCCCCGATTCTTGCTCGGTGATGTTGGCTCACGCTTCTCGCTGGGCACATCGAGATCCGAGGCAGCTCGCCGAAGCGCAGCAGACTCGCAGGCGCCCTAGTTCGCCGTGCAGGAGAGGCTTCAGCCAGCTTGTCTCGATCCGTCTTCCGTGCTCCTTCTGCGCCTGCGATCCTTGTCTGGGCTAAGAGAACGCGCTGTTCGCTGCAGCGCAGATCGTTGCAAATCCCTGCCTATTGGAAGGCGAAGATCAGCACAGCATGCTCCAGCTGCGTGAGCGCCGAAGCGAGCAGTGTGGACGGGCTCGTCTGCCTTCCGACGCGTTGCCGAGGCGCAGCGGCGGCTCTGAGACCAACACTTGACGCGATGTGACTGTAGAAAAGACTCGCTCGCTAAAATCACCTCGGGCAGTCAGAAGTCACATCGGGCCCAGACACGATCGCAGGTCGGCGAAGGGCGATCTCCCGATCTTGCAGTCCACCGCCTGTGCCGCTAGAGTGAGCATGCCAGCTCTCGTCTGAAGCCCAGAAGTCGCTATACTCTGAACAGCCCACACCTTGATACAACGACGTACGCGGTGTAGCTCCGAGAGCTTGGAAAGGCCCGAGGGTATTTCAGGGCACGATTTCCGGCTCAATTTTGCGAGAGTGCCCCAAAAAATATGTCCTATAAAAACTCAGGCCGTGAGACAAGCCCCCGTATAACATAGTTGGGAGCTGCTCAGACCGCTCTACCGATAGCAACGGGGAACGATGTCTGCCGGTATTGCAGAGCCGTATGACATCCGCAGGGCCACCAAGAATGCGGAAATGGACGGCAAGAGGCAGCATGGAACCTCAGCCCAAAGCACCCGGCCGGCAGAAAAGGGCCAAAAAGCTCCCTGCAGGGTGCGCAGCATGTCGTGTGCCCTCAATCCGGGTTCCGACTTCCGACCATAATTTTTCCGCGCACAAATTTCCAGTTGGGGTCCAAACTGTGGAACTGGCACTGCAGAGCGCAGAAATCCAAGAAGCCTCGGCGAGGCCACATCCTTTCCTTCCCACGAAGCTCCATCATCCTGGACACTACTTACCTATTCTGGACCTCATCATGGTGTCGTTCAACTGCGACGGCTGCGGCGATGTCGTCAAGAAGCCAAAGCTCCTGCAGCACTTCAACCGCTGCTGGGCGCCCGTGACCTGCCTCGACTGCTCGCAGCAGTTCAACAGCCCAGACGAGTTCAAGAGCCACAACACGTGCGTCAGCGAGGCCGAGAAGTACGAGAGGAGCGTCTACCGCGGACCGAAGCACCAGCAGAATGGCGCGAACGGTCAGAACGGTACGCCCAGCAAGCAGGCGAAGGGCTCCCAGGCGAGCACGCCTGCCAAAGCCGCAGAGTCGCCTGCCCAGCCTGCTGTCGAGGCACCCACACCGAGCAAGCCGGAATCGTCCAACGCAGTGAACGGCAAGAGGAAGCGAGAGGAAGACGATGCAGCGGAAGAGAAGGCTGCCGACAAGACCAAGGACTGCAAGAAGGAGAAGAAAGACAAGAAGGAGAAGAAGGAGAAGAAGGAGAAGAAAGACAAGAAGGAAAAGAAGGAGAAGAAGGAAAAGAAGGAGAAGAAAGAGAAGAGCGAGGATGTCGCTGACGAGGCAGAGGACAGTGCCAGCGACGCCGGTGAGTCGGACTCCGACGCCGAGGAACACGCACAAGATGACCCGATGCAGGCACAAGCGGAAGAGGATAAGATCATCAAGCCTCTCTCTGCGTCCGAGCTGGAGGCATTCAAGAAGAAGCAGCGCAAGCTGGGCATCGTCTACATCTCGCGCATCCCACCCGGTATGACTCCCGCCAAAGTGCGCCACATCCTGTCGAACTTTGGCGAGCTGGGCCGCATCTATCTGCAAGACGGCACCAAGGCTGGGGAGTCGAAGAAGAAGCGCGGGGTGGCGCACTACACCGAGGGCTGGGTGGAGTTCGTCTCGAAGAAGGTCGCCAAAGCGGCGGCGGAGATGCTCAACGCGCAGCCGATTGGGGGGCTTGCAGCTAGCAACTCCAAGAAGTCCGGTACGGGCGGGGGTAGCAGCAAGATGGGCAAGAGCAGCAAGCGATTCCAGGACGACGTGTGGACGATGAAGTATCTCAAGGGCTTCAAGTGGCACATGCTTTCGGAGCAGATGGCACAGGAACGTGCGAGCCACTCGGCACGACTCAGGACGGAGTTGAGTCAGTCGGCGTACGAGCAGAAGGACTACCTCAAGAAGGTCGAGCGTGCCCGCGTGCAGAAGGACAAGCTCGAGAAACGCAAGCGCAAGGCGGAAAAACTCGGCACCGACATCGATACCGAATCCGGCATGGAAAAGGCACGCACGTTCAAGCAGAGAAAGCCCGTCACCAAAGACGTGCGCGACCAAGTCCAAGCCTAGATCTTTCCGCTCTGTCGTCACGGTCTCAACAATGCCATTTTTCATTGCATGCATTGGAGGTGACTGAGTGTATCAAGAAGTTGAGGGTTGTGAGAGCTGCTCGAGGATGGTGGAGTGGACGAGTTTGGCATCTGCACGACCATTGGCGTCTTTCATAACCTGGCCGACGATGCGCATGGCGACTTTGAGGTTGCCCTTGCGAACCTGGGCGACTTCGTCCGGCAAGCGCTGGAATGCAGACTCGACCAACGGCAGCAGGTCCTGCGTCGTGGTGAGCGCAAGCAACTCCTGCTTCTGCAGCAGATCCAGCACTGGCGTCGACGAAGTTTGCGCCAGACGATCCAATTCAGCCAACGAGATGTCCGATCCCGAAGACGTACTGGACGAAAGCACATCGGCAATGACCGTCTTAGCCGTAGTACCCGTCACCTGCCCAGCTTCTACGAGATCAATGAGCTGCCCGAGATAGTGGGCAGGCAGGTACCACTCTCTGAACGGCAGGTTTCGTGCATTAAGGCCCTTCATGAGCTCGTGAATGATCCAATTGAGCGCCGTCTGGGGATTCCTACCCTCTGCGACTCGTTCAAAGTACTCGACCGCATCTGAGCTTGTCTGGGAATCGCCTGCGTCGCCAACTGGCGTAGCGATGCGACCGTCCCTGTCGTCCTCGGACCCGACGCGCATGAGCACATTGATGTCTCGGCTCGCCAGACCGTACTGCGCACCCAGCCTCGCGCGCTTAGCATCCGGCAGTTCAGGAAGCGCATCTCTGAGCTCCTGGATCTGCATCTCGGACAGCAATACAGGCGGCAAATTAGGATCGGGCATGTACCTGTAATCCGGCGCATCCTCTTTACCGCGCAGCCTGAAGGTCGTTCCGTTCGATTCGTTGTATCCCCTGGTCTCCTGTTCGACTCGACCTCCCGGTTGCGCGAGCAGCTGCACTTGGCGGTGCGCCTCGTACGAGATGGCGTTCATCATGAAGCGGACGCTGTTGAGGTTCTTGATCTCGCAGCGCGTGCCGAAGGGCTCGCCGATGCGGTTGACAGAGACGTTGACGTCGCAGCGGAGCGAGCCCTCCTGCATGTTTCCGTCCGAAGCACCGACGCGACGAACGAGTTCCTGGAGCTTGCGCACATACGCCCCAGCTTGTTCGGGCGTGCGCATCTGCGGCCCACTCACGATCTCCATCAGGCCAGCACCGGCTCGATTGAGGTCGACAAAGCTGCGCTGGACGCGCTCATCGTCCGCCTCGTGCAGCGTCGCTTCTGGCACCCCATCGCCGGTCGACTGTTTGCTGGCGTCCAGTCGCGACGTTGTACCCGTATCAAAGTAGCTTGACTTGGCAGTATCTTGCTCGAGCTGAAGCTGCTCGATCTCGACCGTAACTTCTTCGTCGGGACTGGGAAGATGGCCATCGTGAAAGCTGAGTTGGACGCTGCCGTTGTTGGCGAGCGGAGCGTACTTCTGTGTGATCTGGTAACCGGCGGGGAGGTCAGAGTAGAAGTAGTGTTTGCGATCGAAGCGGCTTTCGGCGTGCACCTTGCAGTTGAGAGCAAGCGCGGTCAGTGCAGCGAGCCGGAGTGCGGATCGGTTGAGCGTAGGGAAGGTGCCCGGGTGTGCGGCGTCGAAGGGGGTGACGAGGGAGTTGAGCGGCGACGAGGGCGTGGGGAGCGGTGCGGAGCTGAAGAGCTTGTGTTTGTCCTTGATCTGAACGTGGCACTCGACACCGATGACGGCTTGCCAGCCTAGTGGGAGTGGAGGATATCGCGATGGCCCGGCCGCTTGATCTGCGGCAGTTGTGGAGGATGGAGATGCCTTGGATTTACCCTTCTTCTTTGCGCTGGTCACGGCGGTAGAGCCAAAGGGTCGATGTTGCTGCTCATCGATCGTGCGGAGAGCGCACGATGGTCGCTTATGTGGAGAAAACAGAGATCTCGAGCTGCTGGTATAAGTGCGGCGCTGGGATGACGGCCCGGGAGCTGCGCGGGCGTCGTGAGTGTGCACCTGTGCGAAGGCTGCAGCGGGGGAGAGCTGGCGGCGGATCGGGGCAGCCAGCTGGCATCGAGAGCAGCTCGCCACGAGGGCATAGCATCTCGGTGCCATGTCTGCACGCAGATGCAGCTCAAACAGCGTGTGCTGACCGATGCCTGCCAGTGTGTATGAGTACGTGTGAGCTGAAGGGGCTTGAGCAAAGGCGAAGAAGCGCGAAAGCTTCCAGTTGGAAGGAAGTGGTCAGTGGCAGTTTTGTGGCATGAAGACCCGAGTTCCGAAAGTGTTAGATCAGCAGCAATTCGCTGAAGCCTGTGAGATTTCACTGCTATGCAGTTCTGGACCCTGCAGCCCAGTGAAGACGATGTCGAGGTTGCGCCGTTCCACCGAGACCGCCGCATTCTTTCGGCAAGGCTGATGAAGGAGGAATCGCCGGGCTGACACAGGCTACCTCACAAGCGCACCTGATGATTAGATTGGCGCGCAACTACAATGCGTTGGAGGCTGGTACCTTGGCGGCCGTCGTGCGTGGGCGGAACCGGAAGCAAAGGTCAGCTGGCCCTACAGAGCATTTCAAGCATGCGCAGTCGCAGAGAGTGTGTTTTGCAGTCAAGGCAGAGAGTCGATCCAGTCAGCTCGCAACAGCTTCGGCCGCCTCTGAGCCGCGCGTGTCGGCGAGCAGTTGGTGCAGGGTCATGATGGGTGCCGTGCTGTTGGGGCGCCAGGCGAGTAAGGCCGAAGAATTGACCGAGCTACCTTCTGATTTCTGTGGCTGAGCCCTCGAGCCTCGATGGCACGGCACAAGGACGGCGCGACCGCCATGGCCGAAATTGCAGCTTGACTAGAGCCGAAACACCGCATGACGGCAGCGGCACTTTTTTACTCTCCTATCTTCTCGTGTTGATGCTCGGCAGGCCCCCGTCCCCTGGCTTAGCAGCAGCACAACAGCCCGGGGTTATGTGGCGGTCGCAGCGGATCGACGGCAGGAGCCAAAGACGGCCCAAAAGATGGATGCATGAGGTGATGCTTGTCAGCGTGTCGGATGCTTCCGCGCCGCTCGAGAGTGGAGTGGGCGAAAATTGCCGTCGGCGGCCTTTCCGAGGTCGAGTAAAGGAAAGCGTGAGAGATAGGCTTCGGATGCTCCGGTCCTGCTCGCCATCACTCTTCTGTTGGCTGCCTCTTTGCTCTCCCCACCCACGGAGCACATCTTGGCTCCTCACCACATGCTTGTCCGCGCCAACGCAGTCGCAACGGCACACATCATCGTTCCTCGCCTCGCGCTTTTGCTACCCGCCTCGACGACTACGCTGCTCCTTCCATCGGCGCGCCGCCCGGTCACTTTGGCAAACGCTCTTTCTCGGCGCACGCTATCTTGCTCAAGGGCTCATTCCAACGTCAAGATGACCACCGACGCCTACCCGCTTCAGCCGTCTGAGCCGCTCGACCCGGTTCACGGCCCCTCCAAGACGCAGAAGCCCATCAACGTCCAGCTCAACGGAAACGCCAACGGCTCCAACCTGCCATCGGCCTCCTCCCGCCAGAGCGCCAAGACCGCACCTCTGCTTCCCGCCTCGCCTCCTACCGGCAAGATCGACAATGCCAAGAGGCAGCAGCTGCTCGCGCGTGACTTTCGCTCCGACACCATCACCGCCCCCACCGAATCCATGATCCGCGCCATGGCCGAAGCCTCGCGAGGCGACGACGTCTATGGCGAAGACGAGACCACCAACTCGTTCCAGGCTGAGATTGCCGCGCTCGCGGGCAAGGAGTCCGCCATCTTTGTCCCCTCGGGCACGCTCTCCAACCAGCTCGCCCTCCGCACCCACCTCCACCAGCCGCCTCACACCGTCCTCTGCGACACCCGCGCCCACATCCACCGCTACGAGGCCGGCGGCATCGCCTTCCACTGCGGCGCCTCCACCGAGATCGTCGCACCTTCCAACGGACACCACCTCCGCTGGGACGAGGACATCAAGCCCAACCTCAACCTCAGCGACGACATCCACTTCTCCCCCACCCGCATCATCGCGCTCGAAAACACACTCAACGGCACCATCTTCCCGCAGGACGAGATCGTGAAGATCTCGACCGAGGCGCGCAAGCTCGGTCTCATCATGCACCTCGACGGCGCGCGCATCTGGAACGTCGCCGCCGAGACGGGTCTCTCGATCAAGGAGCTCTGCGACCCCTTCGACACCGTCTCGCTCTGCCTCTCCAAGGGTCTCGGCGCGCCCATCGGCAGCATCCTCGTCGGTCCCGCGCAGTTCATCAAGAAAGTCCGTCACTTCCGCAAACTCTACGGCGCCGGTGTGCGTCAAGTCGGCCCGCTCGTCGCCGCAGCACGTGTGGGCGTGCTCGAGAACTTCCCGAAGCTCAACGCCACCCACCAGCTCGCGCGCTATGCCGGCCGCGAACTCGAGAAGCTCGGCGTGAGGCTCACCGCGCCCGTCGAGACGAGCATGGTCTTCCTCGACACGTCGTCCATCGACATCCCCATCCCCGAGCTCGTTTCGCGGGCCGCGGCGCTGCCCCAGCCCATCAAGCTCGGCGGCGGCCGCATGGTGGTGCACTACCAGATCGAGAAGCAGGCCATCGATGACCTGCTCGACCTCATCCGCCAGATGAAGCAGGAGAAGAAGGACGGTACCGGTCCCGCCGCTGTCGCTGCTGCTGGCGGTACTGGGCTCTACTCGAACAGCATGAACAGTGGCAGCAACGGAGCTGGGCACGTGCGCTCGAGCAGCATCGAGAACCGCGGGCTTGTGTTCCAGACCATCGGCACTTCATCGCGCAAGCCGTCGGACGATATGCGCCACAGCGTCTCGCTCGTGCTCCCCTTCCCCGATCGCGAGTCGGCGCTCACTCTGCAAAAGTCGATCGCCGTCGACCGCGAGCTCAAGCCCAAGGAGGTGCGCAAGGAGTTCACCATCCTCAATCCGGCCTCGCCGCGCGCCGAGCACGAGACCGCCTACGTCGAAATGGGCGTCAAGATCTTCGCCACCACCGTGAGGCAGCTCCGACTCAGCGTCAACGCCTTCCTCGAAGACGCCGCGCTCATCTGCAGGACAATGGCCGAATTCGACCCCCTCACAAAGCAGATCGACGAGGCCCGCGAGATTCAGCTCGAACACGAGCTCGAACAGGGTTCCACCGGTATTGCCGGTTGAAATCACCCCCGCCAAGCGCGCGCGCACTCGTTCTTGCTGTGGACACTTTTTAGATGGGCTTCGAATCGTATTGTTGGCTTTAATCGTCAGAGCGCAAGTGAGAGACCGAGAATCGACTTCGTGCGAGAACAGGCAGTCGTCACAGTCGTTGGCTGGAGCAAGCTTCAGAGAATTTTATTCAGATCGTCGCGGGTAGGGTACATCGTAAGCGTGGTCGGATCGGGGGGAAGGTGCGATCCATTCCAGTGCGCTATCTAACGGGCCTCTGGGAGGCCGCCAGCGCCAGGCGCAGCGCCGTCTCCTCCATCACGATCCCTGCGACCCTGGTGAGCAGCGACGCTGTTGAGATCCTTGTCGTCGCCCGCGTCGTCGTCGTCATCTGCCGCCATGGCAGCCGCAATCGCCGCGGCATCCTCGGGACTGATCTCGTCCTCGCCCGCCCTCTCTTGTGGCGCATCGTTGCGCTGCTGCGTAGCGCCATCGTCATCGTTCGAGTCGCCGATCTTGAGTGCACGGAACTCGTCGTTCGGCTTCCTGTCGACCATGAGCAAGATTCCGCCCGTGCCACCGATCGCCGACGTCAGGATACTCCTCGCCTGCTCAGCTGTCGGTCCGGCACCAGCGGCAGGTGCGCCAGCAGCGGGCTGCGCACCATTCTCCCCACCAGCCGCGTTACCAACTGCCTGTTGCAGAAGCGACTTGACGCCACCTGCAACCGCGGCTACCGCTCCGCCGTGGCTCGAAGGCGTCACGGTACCACTGGCACCCGGAGCGGGAGACGAGTTGCCGAGCAGCTTGCCAGCCACCGACGAAGTGTTGTACACGTCCTGACGAACCCGGCTGCCCAGACCCTGCACTGGTCGAATGGGCACAAAGCGCGATTCGGGCGGGAAGGTGACAAACTTGACCTGGGCCGGCGTGACGCGCGAGTAGTTGGGCAGCACCTCGGTGCGCGGCTCCTGCTTACGCTCCTTCTTGGGCTTGCCCTTGACGGCGGAAGCGCCCTTGGCACCATCCTCCTCCATCGCAACATCGCCATCCTCCTTCTTGGCGGCAGCGCCCGCGTTGTCGTCGAGGTCCATCGCATCGCCCGCGCCCTCGGCCTGCGCACGATTACGCTCCTTGTTCCTCTGCCTTGCCTGTGCCTTGGCCGTCGTCGAGAGCACAGCCGTCTCGACGCGCTCCACCTTCTTCTCGGACGGCGGCTTGTACGACGTCGGGTACGCAAACAGGCTGGGCTTGGCTTCGGACACAAATTCGAACTCGGGGATGCGCAGTTCGCGGTTGAGTCCGATGAGTGCCGTCGGCGTAAACGCCAGCGCGGAAAAGTGCGCGAGCGGGAACCAGTACCAGAACTGCGTGAAGAGCGCCATGCCCACGATCGCGGGCATGTTGGCATTGCCGCCACGGCTCTGCAGCGAGATGGTGACGTTGCGACCGCCCGCATCCACCAGACCCTGCGCGAGCGCCGCACCAAACTTGGCCATGGCGTCCTCGTGCTTGTCCGAGATAATCTTGTCGAACGTCTTGCGCGCGTTGGTGACGCGCGGGTTGAGCGTCTCGTTCTGCTGGATAAAGATCATGGCGAGCGCGATGCACGCGCCCTGGCGCACAAAGTCGACCGGATCCTTGGTCATGGGCTCGAGCAGATCGACGGCCTCGTCGAGGCCCGTGCCAGCGCACGCGATGCCGAGCGCGAGCGTGCTGCCGTATCGCACGTGCGGGTTGTACGACTCGGAGAGCAGCTGCACGATCCTGGGCACCTGGGTGGGGTTTCGGAAGAGGAGGAAGCCGAGCGAGGTGACGGCAGCGCGTCGCACATCGTCGCTCACGTCCGAGACGGCAATGTGCAGCAGGCGTCGTATCGCCTTGTTGTTGGCCGTGCCGGCGTAGGCGAGCGCGATCGTGTAGACACCGCCGTAGCGCAGGATGGCGTCCTTGTCGGCGAGCAGCGTGTCGATCATGGCCTCGGCCTTCTCCTCCTTTCCGTAGAAGAGCAGGGCGATGCCGATGGCGAGACCGCGGATGATCTTTTCGTGCTGCGTCTCGTGGGCGTACTGCAGCATCTCCTCGACGGCGCGCTCGGAGCCGGTGCCGAGCATGACGAGGCCCATGGCGTAACCGCTCGCCTCACCGGCGACGGCCGAGTCGGTGTAGAGCACGTTGCGCAGCTCCTCGTACACCTCCTCGTTGCCGCTCGCCATGCCTGCGGCGCCGAGGCCGAGCGCTGCACCGTGCTGGACGATCTCGGCAGGGTTGCTCTTGAGCGTGTTGGTGAGCAGCTCCATGACCTCGGCACCGTGGTTGGCGTGGATGAGGCCGAGCGCAAACAGACTGCCGCCCTCCGAGTAGACGCTGCTGGTGACGCCGTCCTGGGGCAGGTAGGGACGTAGAATGCTGATGCCCTCCTTGAGGTTGCCCTTGTTGAGGATACCGAGCGCGGCTGTGGCGGTGAACTTGGACCAGTTGGAAGCCTTCGCGAGCCATTCGAGGTTCTCGCGCAGGAACTTGTCCGAGGTGGTGCCTGCGTTCATGAAGGCGTTGGCGAAGCTGAGCGCCGAATGGTAGATGGAGCTGCGTGCGTCGAGCGCCTCCTTGGTGGCCTTGAGGATGGGCAGATCGGCCTTGTTGGAGCGCTTCAGGAACTCGAGGTAGAGCTGGATGCTCTCCTCGCCCTGGAGGATGGAGCGGACACGATCGACGCACGACTGCACGGTGGTAGCATCGGAAGCGCCGTTCATGTCTGCATCGGCCTCAGTAGGTTCGGGCTTGACGTCGGAAGCGGCTGCGGTGGACTTGTTCGAGAGGTCCCTGCGCACGTTTTCGAGGAACTCTTGGGTTGCGCTCTCGGCGAGGTCAAAGGCGAGTTGATAGGTGACGAGAAGCGGGTCGTGCGGGGTGTTTGCCTGCGACGAGCTCGAGGGCTGATGTGCGTGCTGGATGAGGTTGAAAAGAAGTTCCGAGGCGAGCTCGGGTGCGTTGAGATAGACGTAGCACTGGCCGATGCTGAAGTGGTCTGGGTTGGGCAGCCTCTGGAAGAGCTTGACGAGGAGGTGGAGGATCTGGTTGCGGACCTCGATGGAAGGCACGACGCCGACGCAGCTTTCGAGGACGTAGGTGAGGAGCTCTGCGTCGTGGGTGACCGAATAGACTTCTTCGATGATGTCGAGGCGCTGAGTCTCGAGGGCGATTCCGAGCGCCTGCTTGAACTCCTTGTCGGCGATGCAGCGCGCAAACATCTGGTCGACAATGTTCTTGAGGCGCGGGTCGATGGGCGCCTTCTGAGCCGGCGCTTTGGACGCAGCATCGGCATCAGCCTGTGCTGTGGTGGAAGCAGCGGACAGGGGAGCCGTGTCGAGGATGTATCTGTCGATGGCTTTGGAGACGACGGTGTCCACGTACTCGTCCTTGACCTCTACGTCGAAGAGCGGGCCGGCGCCGAGCGCAAACATGAGCGCCTCATCGTGCTCGCCAAGGTGAAAGTAGATCTTGGACGCGACGAGAGCGGCGAGTTGACGGTCTGGGAAGCGCTCGTCCTCGTAGAGGATCTCGATCTTGGAGATGGCATCCGCGATCTCTGCCCAGAACTGGTGGACCAGCGAATCGAGGCGCTTGAGCGCGTACGACTGGAGCTCGGGTTCCTGCTCGTCGAGCAGGGCGACGATGCCCGCGGCAGAAGTGACAGGGGCGACCATGACTGTGCGCGCGTTGTTGCGAAGAGGCTCGGAGCCGATGCTCTTTCGAGGCGCGTGGGTGGAGGCCAAGGAGCGCCGATACGGGTACCGATTCTGACTGCCGTTTGCAGTGGTGACAAGAGTGCGCCGGGCAGATAGAGGGAGCCAAGAGAGGTGTGCGGACAAGGCAGACGTTGAGCGAGTCGAAGAACGTCCGAGTGTTGGTGTGCGGTGAGTGATGGTGGATGCTTTCGAATCTGGCTGGCTGGCTGGCGAGCAGCCTTGGGCTGGAGAGCTGATGCTCCGCTGACGACGCGACTCGGGTCTGTTGGTTGGGCCGAGCGCTGGCTTCTTCCACCCTCTCCCACGCAGCCTTGGCTGAGGACGCGGTGTGATCGACGGAAAACCTCCACTGCACGCCGAATTAAATATTCCAAGCCAGGCGAAGCGGTGGTCTAACAAACGTCGCTAAAAAACCTCCACTTGGCGGCGCGTTGGACTGAGCCTTCGAGAGTCCAACACTCGGCTGCTTTTTGAAGCTCTCAACGGCTCAGCCAGGCAACCTTCCGCATCCTTCGTTCGCATCACGATCATCAGCAACTCGGCTTCAAGGTAGCGAATGCGCACATCGCACGCGATCAGCGGCTAGCAAGAGCCTTGCCCTTTGCGCCAGGCGGCATCGCCATTCGCCCACGATGCGATTCCGCACGCAGGTGGCCGACGTGTCGATCTTCACGCGCGTGGTGCAGTCGATCGGCAAGGTGGCCAACAAGTGCATTCTCAAGCTCACGCCCGACAAGATCCACATGATCTGCCTGGGAGATACAGATGGCACGCAGATCTGGTCGCAGATGCAGGTGGACTCCATCTTCCAGGACTATCGGATCGAGTCGAACTTTCAGAACCACATTAACCTCGAGGTGTCGCCGGACACGCTGCTCAAGGCGTTGCGGTCGGCCAACAATGCGTACAGCGTAATCCTGCGTCTGGCAAAGAGAGGCCGAGATCCGCTGCTGAGCTTTACGATCTCGGCGCAGAGCCACACGGGCGCCAAGCTCGAAGTGGTGCAGGACGTGCTGATCAAGGTGCTCAAGCCGGCCGAGATGAGTCGCATCGTGGAGCCGCTGTGTCCCGAACCAGACGTGCACATCATCCTGCCCAAGCTGCTCAACCTGCGCACCGTGGCGGAACACATGCGATCGCTTTCGGATATCGTGACTCTGTCGGCGAATCGTCAGGGCGAGCTGCGTCTATCGGTGGCGGAGGACGAGGTGAGCCTGGACACGACATGGTCGAATTTGGCGCATCCCAACATCGAGGCGTCGCAGTCGAGCACCGCACAGGTTCCCGACGATCCGGCGGAGCACAAGAGCGTGCATCTCGAGATGAAGTCGTTCCTCAAGTTTCTGTCGAGCTACATTGTAGCGACGACCACGATTGCGTGCATCTGCGCCAACCACTGTGCCATCTTTTACGTCTACATCGGCGATGTGGACAAGAGCAGCGGAGTCATGACCGTAAGTTCCACCTTTATGAATACGTCTTGAATCTGGGATCGACAGCTGATTGAGAGTCCGTTGCATTGTCTGACTATCGTACACAGTTTTTCCTCCCCGGCGTGGTGCGCGAGGATTGAGGCGCCGCCTCGCACCGTATGTAACATTAGCTTTGATTCTTCACCACTGTCACCGACAACGTCACGCATGCTAGTCCTGAAGCGCGCGGAAGAAGCTGTTGTAGGCTCCCTCCACGTCGAAGAGCATCTGTCGTGCCTGGTCTTCGTCGATCTCGTCGCTGGCCTTCATCTGGTTGAGGGTGATGAGCCACTTGAGCAGCTTGGCGCGCGTGTCGCTGGCGTCCTGGTCCTTGGCTGCTTCGTCGCTGCGGCTGTATCCACGCATGAGCTCGCTGAGCATGGGATGGAGCTGGTCCTTGGCGCGCAGCTTGAGCTTGAGCGCATCCATGAAGGTGATGAAATTCTGCGTGGTCTCGGCGACCCACTTTGCGCGTTCGGACGACGACTGGGTGGAGGACGACGAGGCGTGCTCGACCGTCGCAGGTACACCGACGTTGAGACGATGCACGGCGGCGAGGTAGTTCATGTTGTACGTGCGCATAAAGTCATTGAGATCGTTGATGGGTTTGGATGAGGAGCTTTCCTGGTCGACGATGAGTTTGAGCATGGTCTTGTACTGGGCGAGGAGGCGGGTGCAGGCGGGAGCGTATTCCTTCTCGGATATCGACTCGCGCACATAGGCACGCTCAAGATAGTCGAGGGCAACGATCAAGCTGAAGAGCGTGGCCATGTTCTCGTAGCGCTCGCGGTCATGATTGTTGGTGTAGAGTCGGGCTTCCTCGTACGGATTAAGATCGCCGTACGAAGAGCCGGACATGGCGAGGTGCTTGGCAGAGCGGGCCAGCGCACAGTTGCGAGGAGCACCGCTCGAGGCGTAGCGAGGGCTGCGAAAGGTGGCAGGGACGAGACAAGAGCTGCGGACGGCTGACAAGGGGATGGCAGGTTGTGACGGTGGAGGGCTAGTCCAGGGATGCAGGGATGCATCCGTGCGGCGAGGTCGGGCAGCTTTCGAATCGGCGATTTCTGGCGGACGCGCATGGATTTCAGCAGCAGCGAGGCACAGCCCAAGAGAGTCCAACACTGCATAAGCGTTGCAGGCAGCGCGCGGGGCAGAGAGCGGCAAAGCACATGCGCGGCCGAGCCGTTGCCTCCACGTCAGAAAGCGGAGACCCGATTCGGCTCACCCGCATGTTTCCATGCTGCCTCTTGCTCGCATAGTTGCACCATCACCTCGACATCACCCTTCTTCGGATCACCCGCACACTCGCAAGCAGCTTTCCCACGCACTTCCACGCACCCCAAGCACTCCACGCACTCCCACGGACCCCCACTGATCACATCGGAGCCTGCCGAGCTAAGCTTCGTCGACGGGTTTGATTGGGGCTGGAGCTGCCGCGCTTTTGGCCAACTCAGTTCTTATCCAAGCAGACGATGGCCTGCCGCTCTCACTGGTCGAGCGCCTGGTGATCCTTCCCTCAACACCGCCACTGTCCTAAACTCATCCAAATAAAGCCATCATGGATCACGGCGCCGATCCACCACTGCATTTCCACCAACATCGTCACGGCCAGAGACCACAGCGTCTAGGTGCCAGTCAGGACACCATGTCATCGCCCACCAGCTCGCTTCCGCAACATGCGTCGTCGCCCTCCACCTCAACCGCAGCATCGCCACCATCTCACTTTGTCCGCTCTCACCAAGGGCACGACCTTCAGTCAGAAGATGTCTACCCTCGCACTCCCACCACCGACGATGCCGAAGATGCTCGGCATGAGCCAAAGCACCAGCGCGACCAGAGCTCTGCGCTTTCACATCACTCGCGCGCTTCGAGCTCGACTTCGGTACAAGGTCGAGGCGAGATCGCCGTGGCCATCAAGTGCCCGTCCCTCGATAAGGATTCCGCTGTGATCAAAGCCAGACTTACAGACACGGTGCTCTCCCTCAAGCGCAGTATTGAACACACATGGCCCGGCGCGCCTCGGGCCGATGGCATGCGCTGCATCCGCTCAGGCCGCATCTTACAAGATTCAGAATTGCTCGCGCAGCTTGCCGAAAACGTAAGTACGCCCACACAGCCAAACTTGACCATGCTTCATAGTAGTTGGTAGAAAGCATCCCTGTGGATACTGAAAGCTGACACCCACTTCCTTACTTTTTGTCTTCCTGTATTGCACTCAAGCTCGAGGATGGCGAACCGCTGTCACTTCATTTGGTCATTCGCCCAGACGCGTGGTCGGACCCACAAAACCGACCCACACCCTCACGCCGCAGCTCCTATCTGCGACAGCAGCAGCAGCAGCTCTTGGAGCAACAGCCACAATATCTTCCCCGCTCTGCACTCGCCAACGAGATCCCCCTGACCCGCCACACCGACCAACACGCTCCATCGCCACAAGTGGCCGCATCCAATCAGTCTCCTTCCCGCATCCCCACCCCTCAGTTTGAGCCTTACTTTTCCGATCCACGTCATCTGCCAAACTCAAGCTCAACCGCATCCGCCACAGGCGCCTTTTCCCTTCAAGCAGATGGCGCTTCCGCATTCACGTCTCGTCCTCCAGCCATGCCAGCGACCACGCGAACAAGCCAGGCGTCAGCCGACGCCCATGCCGTTCTCGAACAGACCCTCCGCATTACCGCACCTCAAAATTGGCCCCTTTTCGTCGAAGTCCTCGGATCAGCATGCGACGAGTATATCCTCATGTACGAAGCCATCTACAACCAGGCTGTGGCTGCACAGAAGAATCTTTCTTCTGGCCAGCCAGACGATCCATCAGCTAGCCAGCCCTCGGCACCAAGCGAGCTGCTGACTGATGTCGAGACTATGCTCGGGTGGGAGCCTGTGGCGCTGCCCGGTGAAAACCGCAGCGTGGGCCCCACCTCGCGATCGCCAGGCGACATGCAATATCTCTACCAGCAGGTCTCGCATCGCGGCTTGCCCTATCTGCTGCGCATCTCCAGCCAGCCCATCGATTTGGAGCGAAGCGAAGCGCTCAACACGCTACTCGAACGCATCGCCATCCTCCGCTCCATGATCGACAAGATCGACAACATCATCAGGCTCGGCAGCCTCTTTGGGTCTCCCATCAGCAATGCCGGCGCTTCCGTCCGCACAACCGATGCTCCAGCAGCGCGTGTGGTAGCACCTCATCAGCGCGGCGTCATTGCCCATGCAACGAGCGCAGTTCGAGGTTGGATCGTTGGACTTCGCACCGTTACGCTCGCCGATGTGACGGCGGTATTGGTGCCCATGTTCTTCGTGGGTCTCAAGGTCGGTCTCCTCCTTTCCGTGATGCTGCCTGGCGCAGACACCGTCAAGCGCTACTTTGTCATCGGCATGGCCGCGGTCTACGTCGTATTCGAGAGTTTCCGCATCGTTCAGCGCCGCGGGCGCGCCAGGCAGAGGATGCAGCCTCGACCAGTCCCACCACGTCCACCCGCCGCGGATGCTGGCGGCCCTGTCCCTGACAACGCAAACCCAGGTGCGGAAGCCGAGAATCAAGGCGCTGGAGCCGGAGCCAACGTCGCTGCGCCCGCGGGAGCCAACGTGCCTAGCGCACCGTCGCACGAACAGCAAGTCGAGCGCCAAGCTACCGAAGAGCCGCTGCGCCCACTGCCGCCTCCGCAGGCGCCTGCGCGCTTCCGCTCGCGCTCGAGATTCACGTACGACTGGTGGATTGACCACATGGCGTTCATCGGTCTCGACTCGGAGGATGCCGAGCTTGGCTTACTGCCGCCGCCCGCGCCGGCCCGTGGCGATGGTGCGCCGTCTTCCGCGCAGCAAGCTCCACGGCGCGGAGGCGAGTCGTGGATGACGCGCATGGCGGCATCGAGCTGGGTGCTGCCGGTGGTGCTGTTTGTGGTGACCATGATGCCCGAGGTGGAGCAGCGGCGCAAGCGCGCCATCGAGGAGCGCGAGCGCGTCATCCGCAAGTGGACGCGCCTCGAGCACGAGCGTCGCCAGCGCGCGCACGACATGCTCGCGCAGCAGGCTGAGGCGGACAAGGCGCCAGCGCGGGATGCGGGCGAGCGCGCAAATGCGCACGATACGCTACTGCAGGCCAAGCGCACGCAGTACGCCGACCGCATCGCTCGCCAGCGCCGCCTCACCGAAGCGATCGATGTGGATCCAGACGACCTCGATGCAGGCGCTGCACTCGCAGCTGCCGCGGCCGAGGAGGACGAAGACGATTTCGAAGACATGAACATCTTTTGAGCTTGGCAGCTGCACACACTCTCAATCAAGCTCGTGTTTTCGAAAGCGTTGCGAAAGATTGGAGTGGCTAGAAGTGAAGGTTACATGACCAGACAAGGACGTCGAGGGGAAGGGGAGAAGGGCTAGGTGAGGGGGTGACGATTCTAGAGGATCTTGTTCATGGAGTACATTTTGGTTGTGACGGGGGTGGGGATGTTTGTTGTGATGACGGGGGCGTCGTACATGTTGATCTTTCCTTTGCCGGTGTCGATGATTTCGGGGAAGTGTTGGCTAGCCTTGTCATCCGCGCTGTTGTCGTGCGAAGCATTTCTTGCTGCGATGGCGCCTGCCAGACCGGCGGTAGCAGCGGCGACACCTGCCTTGACCTTGCCCGCGACCACACCAACACCATCACCCTTCTCAAACGCCTTTTTGGCCTTCTTCTCCGCCTTTTCCTGCTCCTTCTTCGCCTTGGCAGCCGCCTTCTCCGCCCTCGCCTTGGCAGCTGCAGCCTTCTTGGCCTCGGTATCGACATCGGGTGCAACCTTGGATGCAGAGGTGGCAGCTTTGCCATCGGGGATCTTGATGAAATCAGCCCGGCCGTCCTTGCCAGAAAGCTTGTCAAGGATGTAGTAGCCCTTGCGCTCGAACTGCACGGCTGCACCCTGCTGGAGCGCAGCCACGTTGTGATCGGCAAGTGCGATGCTGCGGAACTCGGAGGTGGGCGTGACAAAGTCGGCAAAGTTGTCCTCCTCCTCGAGCTTCTTCTTGGTGATGAGGTAGTCAAAGTCGAGCAGGTTCACCTCGACCAGCGACGCATCCGTGCCACTAGGCGCCAGCCACGTCACCTTCTTCTTCGTCTTCTTGAAATCACCGTCGAGGTTGGCGGTGGCCTCGATGGAGAGCACGTTGCCAGCCGCATCGGTCTGCTTGGTGTCGATGATGACATTGCCCCAGTCCATGAACGTCACCTCCTCGCCCTGCGCGAACGAGCGCGCATCCGTCTGCTCGACATACACGACCTCGTCAAACACAGTGACCTTGTTGCCCAGCTCCGCGTTCTTCTTGTGCCTTGGCATCTCCTTGGAGTGACGCTTGGGTGCGCCCTTGACGCTGACCTTGACGACGCCCAGCTTGTCGAGCGCAACGTAGCGCGGCACGACGGGGTCGATGTGTCGCTTGTTGATCGTCCAGATGTTGTCCCACTCCATGTTGATGATCTGCTGCGACGGGCCCTGGGCGAGGATGAACTCCTGGATGGTCTCGATTGTCATGCCGCGCCTGCGGATGCCGCGGACGGTGGGGAAGCGCGGGTCGTCCCAGCCGCCGACAATGCCATTGTCGACAAACCACTGCAGCTTGCGCTTGCTAAGCAGCGTGTACACAAAGTTGAGACGGCCAAAGTCCCAGATGTCCACCTTGCGCAGGCTGAGCGCATCGAGCATCCACTGGTACTGCGGGTTGCGGTCACGGTACTCGTTGGTACGCAGCGCGTGCGTGACACCCTCGATCGAGTCGACGATAGGGCAAGCAAAGTCGTACGTCGGGTAAACCTTCCACGTGGTGCCCGTGCGGTGGTGCGAGACGTCCGGGTTGCACCTGTAGATGACGGGATCGCGCATCGCCTTGTTGGGGTCGTCGAAGGAGAGCTTGGCGCGCAGGCACCACTTGCGGCCCTCGGCGGAGCCAGTGGACATCTCTGCAAAGCGCGTCATGTTTTCGTCGATCGAGGCGTCGCGGCGCTTGGAGGGGATGCCGTCCATGCGCTCTGCGCGCATCTGCTCCTGGGGCGTGTCGTCGGCGTACGCCTTGCCGAGCTGGATCATCTGGATGGCGTACTTGTAGAGCGTGTCAAAGTGGTCCGAGGTGTGGGTGGTGACGTCGCCCTTGATGCCGAGCAGCGCGAGGTCCTCGATGATGGACTGCTCAAACTCCTCCTTCTCCTTGCTGGGGTTGGTGTCATCGAAGCGGATGATGAGCTTGCCGTTGTACTGGCGGGCAAAGTACTGGTTGAGGATGGCGGCCTTGGCGTGGCCGACGTGGAGGTAGCCTGAGGGCTCGGGCGGGAATCGCGTGACGACCTGGCCCTGCTGTGCGTCCTTGAGGAAGAGGTCGAAGCCGGCGGCGGTCTTCTTGTTCTTGAACTTTTCGGCCTTGGCGTCGGCGAGCTGGACGAGCGCATCCGAGACGGGAGCGAGCGAGTCGACGTGGTTGAACCATCGCTGAAGGTGCTTGTGGAGGCCCTTCTTGACGAGGCCGATCACGGGCGAGCTGGCGCGGACGGCGGCCCAGATGGCGACATCGGCGGCGGTGATGGAGTGGCCGACGAGGAAGGTGCGAAGGGCAAGGTGCTGGTCGAGATCGTCGGCGATGGCGGTTGCGGTCTGGAAGTTGGCGAGCGCGAGGTTGTCACCCTGGCCGATGTAGAGGTTGACCTGGGCGCTCTGGTCCTTGTCGGCGCCGGAGAGGCCGAGCGGAGCATAGTAGGAGGCGAGCTCGCGGACGATGTGGACGTAGCCCTCGACAGGAGCGGCATTGGGGAGGAGGAGCGTAGGAGCCACGCCGTCCTCGAAGGAGAGCGTGATCGACTGGGCAGCGTCGGCAGCGCTAACGAGCTTGGCGAGGGCGAGGGGCGCAAGAGGCGCGACCTTCGCCTGAGGGTCGAGCTTAAGCGTAGGGGAAGCCATGACTGGTGAGGATGCAGTCAAAGCACTTTTGATATGGTGGAGGAGGGAGGAAGGCGTCAGGGTAGCCGGACCGCATTTTTTGCGAAGAAAAGGCTGCTCGATTCTTTGCACCAGATAGCGGAATGCAAATTATTGATTGAGACTTGCCTCTACTATTTTGCTGGCTAATTAAGGATCATTGAATCTGGTACTAAGCAGCGCATTTTCGAGTCAGGTGTGCTGGGCTCGGATGCGCGGTTGATTGACTCGATGCACAAAGCGGAGCCGAAATTCGGCGCTGCCACTCCAACTCTGCCAAACGTCACATCCACTACTCACTGTCTCGCTCCCAACCATCACATCTTCGCTGGTCACCATCATCCCGTTCGCACAATGAGGTAAGTATCAGGCTCTATCCCACAGGCTCACTGCTCAGTGTCTCACTCATCTTTCTTCCTCCTTGTCACGATTCATCTACGCCCACACACTAGTCAATACGTCAACGTGCCCAAGTCCGAGCTCGACCAGTCACAGATCCGCGAGCTGGAGCAGTACGAGATCTCGCAAGGCCCGCTCTCGGTTCTGCAGCAGTCGGTGCGCAACCACACGCAGATTCTCATCGCGCTCCGCAACAACAAAAAGCTTCTCGCGCGCGTCAAGGCGTTCGACCGCCACTCGAACATGGTGCTCGAAAACGTAAAGGAGATGTGGACAGAGGTGCCCAAGGGCAAGGGAAAGAAGCCCGTCAACAAGGACCGCTTCATCTCCAAGATGTTCCTACGTGGCGACTCGGTCGTTCTCGTCCTCAGGAACACCGCATAGCCGCCTACCCGCACAGCCGCACCCATCGTCACGCTCGTCCCAGCTCGGCCGACAGATACCCACCGCACCCGCCCCTTACATCGGCATCGGCGCCTCTCCCTCACTTCACTGACTCTCTCTCGCAACAAAACGGTCTACGCGCATAAAACGCCCGCGCTCTCGGCAGCACAGCCATCTTGTATTGTATCACCTGCAAAAACTCATCGACCCTCCTTCCTCGTTTCATTTGCTTTCGGGCTTGCTTTCATTGTTTCATCACTGCGCGCGCGCCTGCTCGGAGCCTTTACGCAGATGTACATTCCATCTCTCCGGCGACCTCGAAAAGCCGAAACCAATCAGACGTTCGGCCCGTAGTCCGCCAAGCCTGAAGTCATATCGACTTGGCGGCGCAACGGGAAGTCTTGGCTCTCCACACGCTTCATGGAAGCCACACTCGATCGTCGTTGATTTCGGGCTTTCATCCTTTGTCCGGCATGTGGGTTGGGCTCTTGACCTCTGCCTGGTGATTCAAGCTGTGGCTAAGAGGGGAGATTTGGGTGGGTCGATCCAAGTGGGAATCAAGTAACAGGACCATGGTGGAAGGGGACGAGAAGAAAGCGCAAACCCACAAGACGCCTCCTTCATTGACCGGGGACTCGATCCTGTGCTGAGAGTCTCTTGACGCACTGTGCGCTCATGCCGCTCGCTGTCATCGTACCTGCATGTTGGGGCGGGTTGCCGGTGCTGGCTTTTGTGGATCCGCCGCCACAATGGATGTGGGTATCAACGCCCTCTGCCGCTTCATCAGCTGGGTTGCACTGTCTCGAGTGGGTCTCAAACGAAAGTCATGGCATCGCCATGAAAGGGCGTCGCGGCAGGAAGACTATATATGGCCAAGATCCCAAGACGGATGAGTGTGGTTGGAAACAGAGCTGGACTCGGTCGCAAATCTTCATGCGTGCCCCTACAACTTGCCCCAGTGCTGGCCTGAGCATGGTCTCGGCTCTTGTGCTCGTCGTTCTCGCTGGCCTCGTCAGTGCCGCTGCTATCCCTCAAGAAGCAGCTTCCGACAACCTCGCTTTTGCGCAGCGCCAGGCCGACGGTAAGTGACACATCATCGCACGAGCTCTGTCCGCAACTTTCGTTGAAACGCACCCCTTGCTGGTGCGAAATTGCTGACCTTGTCTCCACCAACCCTCTTACCGACACGCACAGACATGCATCCCGGAGTCGTGACATCGCCGCTTCCGCACAAGCCCATTGAGGAGAAACCGAGAGGAGATCCTCCGTCGCCAAACCCACGTCCTGCATCCGGTACGTCTTGTCACACCCACACAAACAATGACCACGCATACTGACGCTCGAATTCGATACACGTTGCATTGGGATCAGAACCAGCACGTGGATGGCCTCTTCCCATCCCTGGAACCGAGGGACCTTCGGGAAGTGGTCGTGCCGGTCGTCATGGGCCTTCAGTCGCTGACGTCTCGCAAGACTTCCGCCTGTTTATCTCGGCCCAATTCTAATCCGTCGGCTTGTGCACCACCATTGCGATCGCCTAGTACACCGTCTAAACCTTCGTTTGTCTGAGATCGCTTGGCGACGCGCCTCAAGTCGCGTGTTGCAAAGTCCGAGAGCCGTTTGTACCGTCTCTACTCGTGCGCATCGACTCGTCTTGGGAGATTTGCATCTGTGGCGCCAAGCGGACGATCGTTTTTGAGCATCGAATCGACGCAACATCGCCGGTGCTGAACTAGATGCGTGCAAAGTGCCAGCCACCGATCTGCTCCAGCATCACACTGTACAACTCCAAAGCGTCAGCCCTCTATTCCTCCAATGAGATTGTCGAGATGGGATACTTACTCAATCTCGTCGCCATCCTCGAATCCCTCGCCTGTAACATCGCGTATCAGTACCATGCTTCTCTGCGATCTCGCTTGTGGGGCGCGTACTTACTCTCGATGGTGAGGTTGGGGTTGTTCTTGGGCAGCAGTCTGCCGTCGGACGAGATGAAGCGGATCTTGGCCAGGTTGGTCTCGTAGCGCTTTGCGAACACCTTGAACATCTTAGACAGCTTGGCTATCAATTGCAGTCCAAGTCAGTATCTGTGGTCGAAGATGAAGTTGTGATGTGGGGTAGGGGGACTTACTGTTGGGCTTGACACGGAAGATGGTGCTGTATCCGTTGGCGTCTCGCATGTTGATAGCGATAGTGGGCGTCTCCGTGGGCTTGGGCTGAGTGGGCTTGGTGATCTCAGGCTCTTGGTGTGTCAGAGGCATGGGTTCGTCCATCGCTTCGCCATTACCCATAGCAACATCGTTGGTCTGAGTTGGGGTTTGGTCGCGGTTGTCCATAGCATGGTACAGAGCGCGAAGCGTCTGAGCAGCCTGTTCCTCAGTCATACCAGACTGCACCGCAGCCGAGGTCTGCGTCTGCTCCGACTCGACTCGCTTCGGAACATCGGCGGGATCGGTGTCGACACCCTCTCGGACCTCAGCGTCCTTCGAGTCCATGTTGACATCGACGTCTCCGTCCCTCATGGCCTCGGCTGCATCGAGCATACCTTGGACGGCAGCATCAATGTTGGCCCGGGCCTCGTCGGCCGACTCAACAATGTCCGAGATGGGCGACTCGCCGCGCGAGCTGTTGTCCTTCATCTTTGCACTGCCCGTAAGCTGTCGAATGTACTCCATCGTAGACACTTCCGTGCTCGAAGATCTGTGGGATGGTGATGGACGGTTCGACGACGGGGAACATCGACACACAGCAGCATATATACCTCTCCACTCCCGCAACCGTTCCCGCAGCTCGTGCTACGTTCCGCAACCGATCTTCAGCTCGTCACCGTGTACGACCGGACCTCCGAGCTTATCCTCATCCGCACCCGCTTCCGCAGTCTCGAGCCCCGCTCATTCCCGCACTGCCTCCGCACCGACACGGACACCTCTTCGTCCAAGTCAATTTGCATTACCCGCACACTCGAATTACAGTCCCACCAGCGATGCTACAATGTACCCAAAGATGGGCAGCACCAAGTTGTCGTGCTGGTCACTCACGCCCTCGAGCAATCCCAGCGCCGTGACGACCGCGCCGTACTTGAGGGAGCTGAAATCCTCGACCCAGCCGACCAACCTCAGCGCCCAGGCAGCCACCATGATGCTGCCAACAAACGCCAAGCTTCCCTCGACGGTCTTGCTCGATCCACCCGGCCAGTATATCCTGCCGTACCTCCTGCCGACGACGGAAGCCAACGCATCGCCGACGCCCAGCACCAGCACGCCAGTCTGCTGCAGGATGCGCGAGTTACCCTCCAGCCACAGCGGCCCAGCACAGCCCGTGAGCAGGTAAAAGTGCGAGAGGATCACGGGTCCCGAGTCCTTGTGGTCGAGGAACTCGGACATGAATACGTGCAGCGCCGCGCCGAACGGATACAGCGCATAGTAGCGCACGTACTCGGCAAAGATGAAGATCGAAAACGCCAGCGAGAAGCCCAGATGCGTAAACGCCGGATCGAGCGCGATGCCAGGCACAAACAGCAACAGCGCCAGCGCGTGGAAGAACTTGCGCCGCGCATTCAGCGAGAGATACGATGCTTTCTTGATCGCCGCCGAGTTGTGCTCCTTGGCCAGCAGCGATGCACTGCCGCTCAAGGTCGACAGCTTGAGGTTGACGCCGACGCTCCGCTTTGCCTGCCCTGTCGCATCAATTCCGAGTCCGGTCGCGCTGCCGTTGGCTGCGCTTGTTGCTGCACGCTGTGCAGAGCTGTTGGGTGCTTCGGATCCCGCTGCGGCACCGAGACCTTCGTTTGTCACCTCGACACCGCCAGGTGCATTTGAGCTAGGAGCCACGGAGAGGAGCACAGTGGGAGGCAAAGCCTGACTTGCCTGCTGCTGTTCGTGCTGGTGCTGTTGCTGCTGTTGCAAGTACGCCTGATTGGCAGTCGCTGCGATTCCACCAGGCGGCTTGGGCCCGAGCATCGGCCTCTGATACGAATTGGCGAGCCCTCTAAAGCGCTTGGCATTCGCGACTACGGCTTGCCAGCACGAGATCGAAATGGAAATCAACAGCACCCAGTAAGTGACGAGCACGGGGCGCGACCACGGCCTTGCGCCCTTGAGCATGAAGGACAAAGCCCACAGCCACGGATCACGCTTGACGAGCAGCCAGCGCACCCACATGCCCAGCACGCCCACCACATAGATGGCGGCAAATAGATAGAAGAAGGCTGCGAGCAGTCGCCTGTGCAGGTCGCGCTTGTCGGGCCAGCGCAGTCGATGGGTGGGCTTCTGCGCCAGATTGCGCGACAGATACAGCAACGGCGAGAGCAAGAAGCCGACCATGAACGTCCCCACGATGAGCGCAAGCTGGAAGATGAGCAGAGGCGTAGGTCGTCGGAACGTTTTGACGTATGGTGTGGTGACAGGCAGCAGCTTTGCCACAAACAGGTGGAGCGTCTCCATGCTGAGTGTGACGCCGACCGACGCTACGATGCCGAGCTCGCCGAGGGTGAAGCTCTTGCGCGCCAGGCGCGAGATGGTGTACAGGTTGGCCTGGAAGAAGAGCGCGGCGGTGATGACCTCCCAACGGGCGAGATTGGACCACAGCGGGAAACCATAATGGGCTGCAGCATCCTTGATCGCCTCGAGCGCGACTGCAACCACGGTAGCGAACGCGGTGAAGCTGCGCAGCTTGGCCCAGTTGCTTTTGGGGAACTGATGCGGCCTGCGGATGCACTTGGTCGCGAGAAGGTGGCAGAGGAGCACGGTGGAGGTGAGGCACATGGTGCTCACGAGCGAGTAGCGAGAGACGACCAACGTGGTCATGCCGCCAGCGAGCTTGCGGTTGTGGCTGAGGATGGCTGGCGGCCCTTCGATGAGCCACGGCGGGTTGGGCAGCGCTTCACCCGAGGCACGTGCACTGCTGCGGCCTGCCGCCTGGTCCTGGAATGCCGAGAAGAGCGTGGCGCATGCAAGCAGCGGAGGCAAGAGCAGCGCGTTGAGAGCGCCATCTTCGGGGCAGGATCGATAGTTGCGATGGTCGGTGGCCCAGATGGCGGCTTGCTCGTCTGGGTCGCGGAAGAAGAAGTAGAGTGCACTGATGATGGTCACGAAGCCGACCTCCGAGGCGTGGCTCTGCGTCTCGAGCTTGGGGTGCGTCTTGAGAAGATAGTAAGTTGCGCACGAAGCAAGGGTCATGAGCAGAGCCTCGATGGAGGGATTGACGCGAAGTCGCTGCCAGTGAGACTGTGAGCGCTTGCCAACGGACGTGGACTGTGGCTGACTTTGTGCGCTTGCGACGGCCGTGTTGGAAGAAGGCGAAGAGCGACTTCCTTCGGCGCGCGACTTGACAGGCGGCTCGCCGCCCGCTGTGTTTCTGGATGTCGCGGCCACGGTGGCGGCTGCACTCTTGGACTTTGGAGGATGGTGCGAGGCCGAGATGGGGCTGGATGGCGAGGAGGTTTCGGCTTTGGTGGAGGAGCTGAGGTAGGTGGCTGCGCCGATGGCGCGGCTGAGAATGGACTGCCGGCTGGATCGTGCTGCTGATCGGGCCCCCTGATCTGCATAGGAGGAGGCGTCCGAAGGAAGGGGCTGAGCGTATTTCTTTGGCGAGGGTCTTCGATTGGGGGCGGCGAACCTGGCCGATCGAGAAGAGAGACGTGAGTCTGGGATTGAGCCAGAAGCGCCGTGCGGTGGGGGCGAAGATGATGCTGGAGTGCGCCTAGACGCGGACGGATTGGTGACGAGAAAGTGGTCTGAGGCGATTGAGCGTGGACGTTCGGAGCTCCTTCGCTTTCGGCCGACGTCCCAGTCGAAGGGCTCATAGTCGGAGCTGGAAGAGTGCTGGTCGGAGCTGGAGGCATATCCGCCAGCGCCGTCGGCGGAAGGATCGGCGGAGTAAGCCTCTCTGGACTCGACGGTGGTGGAGCGACGGCGGCGAACGGGACGATCGGTCGACGAGCCGGAAAAGTCGTCCGAGGCGGAGGGCGAGGTGTGGATGTAGGAGCCGGGGGACGATGGAGGGTAGGGTGAGGAAGCTGCCGAGCTAGCCGCTAACGAGTGACGCTTGAGCCTCGAGTCGAACTGCGCGTTCCTGGACTTGGACGATGCGGCGGCTGAGTCGAGGATGTTTCGCCTGCGGATGGCGCCAGCGTGGGACGGCTGAGAGGGTGCGGATGCGGCGGCGCTGGAGCTTAGCCGGCGCGACGAAGGGCCGGCCTTGGCATTCTGCAAGTCGTGGTTGGAGGTGTTGGCGTGGCCGTTGGAGGCAGGCTTGGACTTGCGCCATTCCCTCACACCATCGACGGGTGCCTGGTTGGAGAGCCTGCGAGCTGCCTTGCGTAGGCGAGCAGGGTCAGGCAGCGACTTTTCGGGTATGGAGGCCACCGAGTCTGTGGACCATGTGCGCTCCATGTCGAATCGCAAGACGCCGGCGGCGCTACGAGTCCATGCGGCGATGGTGTGAGAGTGAGCGACCGAGGTATAGGCGCAGCGAGAAGCACCGAGTCAGAGGTGATCGGTTCGAGCGTCACGGGACCTATGTCTGCATCTCCAGAGCTGGGCTGCGTGTGGTGGACCGAGGACCAGGTTGGGTTCAATTCGATTCGATTCGATTCGATTCGAGTCGAGTCGTCTGAGCCGACCTGACGAGATGCGCTGGCGTGTCTAGGGGCGAGGGGTGTGTCGCAGGCTACTCGGACGTGTACCGAGGCTCGAGTTGGTTGCGTTGATGGATAAGAGGCGACGTAGCGAACAGAGGCAGGCAGGCAGGTATGCAGGCAGCTCAGCAGGTTGTGAATATGCTGCGCGTTGGAGCGAGTTACGAGAGAGCGCGTGAGAGAGGGTGCGGCAATCGTGCTGGCTTCGGCTGACGGCTATTCCTTTGCGGTCTGCGGAGAGAGAGAGAGGGAATCAAAATCCATGACTGCGTTGGCGGCAGAGCGCGAAGCTGGCTGAGGTTGCTGCGCCGGAGTTGCAATCATTTCCGCACGGCGGCGAAAAAGCGGCCGAGCGAAACGCGAGCGGCGCTGGCATTCTCAGGGTTCAACACGTTTTGTGCCGCCGAAGGAAGCGGAGACGCGAGGATTGTAACGCCACCTGCATCGCTGCATACAAACACTCGGAACAGCCGCGCCGGGATCGTGGAGCTCGGATCGAAGTGTTAAGCCGTGAGACTTGATGGGAGCCATTCGAGAAAAACAAAACAAAAACAGAGCAGCGTCACTTCTGCGGGCTCAGCAAAAGCGCGTGGCAGTTGGCCTAGCGTTTCGGCTCAGAGCCGACTGGCTCGCTCGGAGGATTTTGAAGACGAGGGACCCTCGAGGGAGGCTTGGAACTCGGCTCGGCGGTACGTCCGACTTCCTCATTGCTGCTGCGGTTGCGCATCGACTTGGACTGGCCTGCAGCGCAGATCGTCTTTGCTGCTCGCCAGGATCCCATCGCATTCCCAGCTCGACCAAGCGCAGTGAAAGGCAAAAGGCTGCTCAGTCTGGCATCCGTCCGAGTTTCAACCGCACGGCCGAGATGTCACATTCGAATCGGACAGGCCGACAATCCCAGAATGTCGCGCTCACTTTCGCTTCCACTGTGACTTTGATTCAAGCTGTCTAGGGCTTGGAAGACGACAGAGCTGGGAGACGGGCTCGCTTTGGGCTGCTACGCCCAAGCGACCGCAAGCAGCTTCTCCGAGCTCGTCGGACGATCACCGTTCCTGCGCTAAGCCGCTCTGCCTGGGATCGCCCGTGTGACATGGCTGTGCCTGGCCGACAAGTGATGGCTGAAGGTGTGCATGTGGAGGACAAGACGCTGTCGAGCATCGTCCACGGCAGTGACCGCAAACGCGGCGCTTGGGACGTGACGTCATGGAGTCACCTCGCGCAGTCCGACGCGAAGGATCAAAAGTACAAGTGCGTCGATACAAGAAAGTTTGAGCGTTACTACAAGCCTAAGCTCTAACATTTTCTGGCGCTCGCGGCACAGCGGCGTATCTCCGACGTGCGCAAATCGAGTTTGGCTTTGGCTTTAGCTTTCATTCCTGGCGAGAAGCTTTGCGAAGCTTGATCGTGACGACTCGCGCACACACAAAGCAATGACAGTCCGGCCGTGACACACGGAGCGGACCTTCCGTACTGAGGCGGACAGACCGCGCAGCGTGACGGCGAGCCCTTTGGGCTTTTTTGTGGGTCAGCGGTGTCGCAGGCTGCGCATTTTCAGGTCTGGGCCTTGGATTTCGGCATCTCACGAGGCGGAGCTAACTTACATCGAAGAAAGGCTCGGTCGAGCTGTCATCATCAGCAGCAGCAACTGCGTGATCGCGTTTAGAGCGTAGCACATGTTCTCCGGACTTTCCGGTTTCGCAGTCGCCCGCTTTGCAGTCATGTAAGCTCGTCTCGAGGCTCAAGCTCGGGACGCAGTCACGACAAAAGCGACCATCGCCCAACACCCTCCCTACAATAATGGATCGTCAGCGCAAACGAAACTTGCAGGGTCGTGGATCTGCAGCGATCTCATTTTGAGCAAACATGGCCCCGCCGGCCCACGAGTCAACGAGCCCATGAGCCAAGCCACTAACTTATAACAATGGTCATGCCGAGTGGATGCCGAACCAGGCGTGCAAGAGGTTCGAGCGATTTGCAACCGGTGGGCGGCGGCTGCAGTCGGAGTGCCCATTACATGAGATTCGAGCCTGCTGGCATCCAAATAATGCTCCTCTTCGTTGCCATTTGGATTCCGCCTCCTGCAGGCGCTCTGCTCCTGAATTGACCCGGAAACAATGGCAGAAAAGGTGGGGGCTGCGGAGCGGACTTTCCATCTCCATTTCCACTTTTCAGCCCGTCTCGACCCGACCCTGTTCGTGATGGCCTCTACAATATGTGTGGTACTGAGCCTGAGTGGATCTTTCGACATGTCTGTGGGGAGAGCCACCCAAAAGAACGCAGAGCAGCCCTCGTACCGAACGACGGTGCCGAAAAAAGAACAGGAGAATGGCAATCACAGGAATGGGCTTAAGTTATGGGCTGGAGGCGGCTGCGTCGACGTACGTTTTATTTTGGTCGCGGGCTGCACTTTTCGATGCGCAGGGCCGAGCCGGACATTGGACCCCGCTGCAGCGCCAGGATTCATGGCAGCTCTGCAGCTGCAGACTGCAGTTGCAGTTCTGAACGCACCACAAGTCGACGCGCTCTCCTCCCCTTTTGCGCCTCAAAATTGACGCTCCCGGGTCCGATCCCCGCTGCGGGCGTCACTCCACTTGAGCAGCTGCTGCTGCAGCAGCGCACGAGCAAGCGGCGCACAATGAGCGAGGGATGGTGAGAGACATGGGCGGATGGCCCACTTTGCACCACACTCTCTGCGCAGCCGAATGCACCTCTTGGCCGCATCACATTCGCTCTTGCTCCCTCCTCGGTCTGAGGTCAGTTTTAGAAAGCCCAGCCCAGCCTGGCTACGACTGCACTCTGCAGCTAGTCACCCAACTCGTGCCCGCCCGCCGCCCTTGACCGACGCGCACTCTTTGGCACACCCGCACGCACTCACTCTTCCTCGGTCCTCCCGCGCTCCGCTGTGTGCTGCTGCGCTCGCTCCACTTGACGTCTCCTCACCTCGTCATCCCAACCTCGACCTCGGCCTCGACCTCGACCTCGAACTTACATCGACCTCACCTCGACCTCACACCTCGCTCTGCTTCACTTGCGTGCTTCGACATCGCACGGCGGCCTTGATCATCCCTACACCGCCCACCACAACCGTCCATCTCTCTCGCTGATCGATCGCGCCGCTCCGCTCCACTTGCGATCCTGTCACGCTGTGAAGCCGCCAATCCGCACCTGATCGCATCGCCACTACAGTTTCGAAGGGCGTTTCAACAAGTAGCATCACGTACGCTGCTACCTGCTCCACGCCTCGGTCCGGTTCTCGACCCGCACGCCGCCATCCTCAGCGTCGCCGGCATACGCCTGATCCGCATGGGCCGCATAGAAGTTGCCAAGGTTCCTACACACGCAGAACCCGCTCCGACTACCCGCCCAGCTTGACTCTTGCATTCGACACAACCTCTGGCGTCGCCATTGATTCAGACGTTGCTTTCGACAAGTTCCGATCCAGCGAGCCCCGTGTCGCTCTGATCTCCTCTTCTCGCTTGTCTCCCAGCAATCATCCTCGCGGCTTTCACAATCTCGGTTCTCATGGCTCGGCTGCTCTGATCAACCTCCGACAACTGCCTCGTGATCAAGCGCACTCTTGCTTCCGCCGCCCCGCTCAGCCCGAATCTCATCCTTGCCAGCCTGCCGAAGCGTCACTCCGCTGCCCGAAGCCGTGAGCACCGCTTCTCACGCGGCCTCAGCGGCCTAGCAGGCTCGCTCAACCATGGAACTCAGTCCAACACGCACTGCCCCCATAGCTGCGGGCTCTGGCTCCTCCCATCCCGCAGCAACACCAGACAACGCCGTGCATGTCTCTTCCGGCTCGTCATCTTCCCAATCAGCGCACACTTTCTCGGCCGACTCGGGCTTCGCTGGTCAACTCACAGCCACCCCTTCGTCCTCTGCATCACCACAAATCAAGCCACCCAAGATGAGGGTGCCTGCCTCGGATTTCGACGACGCTAGCAGCGTCGGTTCCAACGACGCTCTTTCCGTCGCCAAGGTGCAGATCAAAAGCGCGCTCTCCTCGCCACGCTCATCCATCTCGTCTTCCGGCGCAGTCCGCAGAGGCGCATGGAGAGCAATGGGCGCAGCCTCCTCGGCTTCAGCCTCTCGCAGCTTCACCCACGGCTACCGCGGCGAGAGATATGCCTCCTCCGCCTCGTCCGAACACGACGCCGACGACAACACATCCGCACCACCAGCATCGCGCATGCACGCCTCCGAGGACGTCGTCCAAACCGCAGCTTCTCCTGCCTTGGACCACCGCTCGCCCAGCGCTGCCAGCGTCGCCAGTGAGATCGAAGACACCTACCGCGAAAACCCGCACGAGCTCAGCGTCGTTGACCACCCGGCTTGGCACAAGCTGCGCTCCCAGCCCGGCGTCGCCGCACCCGGCACGCTGAGCTATCTTCCTTCGCTGCCCCCAAAAGGTGCCCTCACCTCGGACGAAGCGGACATGGACGACTTGTCGGACGCGCCCCAGCCGTCACTCGGCAGCCCACAACATCAAGAGTTTTCGCATCCATTCCAACAAGACGCGTCTTCGCCTTCCATCGCAGCGTCTGCGCGTAGCAACGGCGATGCCGCGCGCGCTTCGGCAATGCCGATTGGTAGGGAGGCATCGGATCCAGAACACGACGACGCGATGCAAGACGTCGAGCCGGGTGCGTACGACTGGGCCAACTTCGTCTATGCCTACGCTCGGGGACGTTGGAATCCGGGTCTCATCCCGCAGCCTCCAGGTCGCTCGACCGTCATCCCCGGCGCCAAGGTCCGCATCAACACCACCCTCGATCCTCCACTCGACGACAAAGCTCCCGTGGCAACCGCCACAGGCGTTCGCAGGCCGTCGCTCGAATACATCATGCCCGATGCGCAACAATCCGAACCTTCCAACTCGCTCGCCATCGCGCCGGCTTTCGAGCCTCACAGCTTACCACCCAGCGCCCACGGCAGCTTGGATGCCCGCACAGAGCCGGGCGAGGCCGGATCGGCTGCCTCGTTCCCCACGGGTGCTATCAGCGCCGCCCCTCCAACCCAACTGTTCGACACCAAGACGCCCGCTCGCTCGCAAAGTCTCGAGTATTCATTGCCAGCCGACACAAAGCCCGCCGCATCTTCCAAAGACAAGCCAGTTTCCGTCCAAAGGTCCGCAGGTTCCTCGCGCGCCCTCGGCGCCGCGGCGAACGACGCGGGCATCGACGCCAACATCCTCGCAGCTCTCAGGCAGCCTTCTGCCAGCATGTCGGCCCTCACACGACCTCAGGTGATGGCCGTCACCAAGGGTGCACATGCTTCCGACGATGCGGAAAGCAGCGCCGAGCGCCGAGACGAGGCTCAATCGCCTCAACGCGCCAAGACTGCACCCGATGGATTGCTGGCCAGTGTCGCGCATGCCGACCTGCCCTCCCAACAGGATCGAGCCGACGCAGGTCCAGCATCCCTGGCTCCGTCGACTCCACCGAGAAATGAGCGTCAGATGTCCGATTCCAAGCTGCATGAAGGTCCTGCCGCAGACTCTCCGTCGAATTCGTTTTTGGCGGATGATCCGACCAAGACGGTCGTCAGAACTCCGACCAAGGCCGTGCCAGATCCACTCGAAGCCGTCACGCCTGTTCAGCAGTCAGGCACACCGCGCACCCACAAGGAAGGTCTCTCGCCTCTGTCCACTCCCCTCGCAGAGGCTCCCACTTCGGCATCGGCGCGGACGCCGTCCAAGCTCGCTCAGGGCTACGCGAGCTTGCCATCCAGCGTGGCCGTTGAAGAGCAGAACACCGACAACAAGGCTGAAGGCAGTCATGAGGCGCCCAATCGCCCCGGGCCGACGCCGCTCCAACCTACTCATGGCGTCTCTGCCCAACCGATCGTATGGCAGTCGGCACCGGAAGGTCTTTCCAGCTTCGCCGAGGCCATGTCTCGTCAAGCCTCGGCAGCCGCCGCCGGAGAGCCCAAGGTGACGTACACAAACGACGTCGCTCTCGAAAACGTCACGGTGGCGGGTCTGCGACGCGCAGCGCGGCGCACAAGCATGGAGAGGGCCGAGCGGGCCGAGCTGGACCGCACCCGCGTCGACGGTGGCCGCAACTCCAAGGGGGCACTTGTGTCTCACAGCGCCAGCTTTCCCGGCAGTTCGCCTCGACCGTCTTTCTCGGCCGCTGGAGGGCCGCGCGAAGGCGTCCAGTCCTTGTCGCATCTCACCACAGCTGGCGGCTCACCGTCGACCGCCTCTGCTTCGGCTTCGACCAACAACGGCCCAACTGTCAACGTGGCTCACTTTGTCGGCGGTAAGCAGAGCGGCGAGACGCGCATCGACCTTCGAGGCACCGTCACGAGCTCTCCCGCCTTCACCGCCAAGGAGTCCGAAGAGACCGTAGGCACGGCCTCGGCGCTCCACGACGCCAGCGAAAAGGATGTGTCGCTTGCCGCCAATGCCTCGACGGGTCCGAGACCCGGCATCACCAGTACAACATCCCAGCGCATACAGTCGTACCTCGCTGCGGGCAGGCGTGCTGAGCTCTTCTATCGCGATCACGGCTACCTTCCAGCCATCCTGCCCCCTCACGAGGAGTCGCGACTGCATGCCCTCGCCCGCTATGGCCCGCCCAAGATCGCCGGCAACCCGAATTTCGAGAGGATCGCTCATCTGGTCAAGCTCGTTTTCAACTCCAAGTTGGTGCTCATCACCTTGGTCGGAGAGAACGAGCAGATCGTCCAGACGCAGATGGGAGGTGGAGGTGAAGTCACGATCGCATCACTGCAGACGCTTGCTGGCTCGCGCAACTGCTCGTTCTGCTCGCATGCCATCTTGCAGGACAGCGACGAGCCCATCGTCATCTTCGACGCCGCCAAAGACTGGCGCTTCTCCGGCAATCCGCTCGTCCAGAGCTCGCCCGACATCCGCTTCTACGCCGGCAGTCCGCTGCGCACCGCCGACGGCCTCAACATCGGCGCTCTCTGCTTGATCGACGATAAACCGCGCACCCAGTTCGGCCCGCGCCAGCGCCACACGCTCAAAGAGTTTGCCCGTGTCGTCATGCGCGAGATGGAGCTGCTGCGAGACAAAATCCAGTTCAGCATGCGCGACCGCATGCAGCGCTCCGTCGAGCTCTTCACCAAAGAGTGTCTCGAGATGGATTCCGAGGAGGGCGAGTCGGACGCGCTAGCTACCCCACAGGGCACCGTAGCCACGCACAAGGTGTTCCAGCTGGCTGCACAGAGCATGCGCGAGGCGCTTCAGGCTTCGGGCGCTGTCATTTTCGACCTATCGCACTTTGAGCTCATCGACTCGTACGACAACGAGTTTGTCCCCAGCGACCTCGGCACCGGAACCAGCAGCAAGATCTACTTTGCCAATCCGATGTCTTCGCAAGAGGCAAGCACGGCTGCTTCGGGCGCGAATAGCGGCGATGTATCTGGGTCGAACTCGGACGTGGCGGGCTCGGCGGGCAACGCTGGGACCAGCCTCGGGCGATCGGGAACGATCTCCGGCAAGAAGAGCACTCGCGAACGCCACTTTGACGGCACCACTGGCGTCGAGGCGTTCAAGAGCCCCTTCAATTCGCCTGTGGGCGAGCAGACTGCCCGGGCTAAGCGCGTGCCGCCGATGAACGTTCTTGGCGCCAGCGAGACCGACACATCTCCCGACCGTAGCGAGTTCGTGCCGCTCAGCCACCACGTCCAGATGGCCGAGTTCCTGCGCGTGCATCGTACCGGAAAGTTCTACTCGTACGCGCCGCCGCCGTTCCGATCGCTGCTGCCGCACGGCGTGACCGGCCTGCTGCTGGTGCCGATTTTCGGCCTCAACAAGCAACCTTTTGCGCTTCTGTGCGCGTACATCACGAGCTCGGAGCGATCCATCGCACTCGAGGAGCTGCAAGTGAGCGGCCTGCAGTATCTGCGAGCGCTCGGCATGATCGTTCTAAGCGCCATTCTCAAGAAGGACATCATGCTTGCCGACAAAGCCAAGAGCAACTTCATCTCCAACATCTCTCATGAGCTGCGCACGCCGCTCCACGGCATCCTCGCCGCGGCCGAACTGCTCGCCGAGACCAAGCTCAACTCGACTCAAGGCTCGTATCTCGAGACCGTCGAGGCGTGCGGCAAGAGCCTGCTCGAGCTCGTCAATCACGTGCTCGACTTCACCAAGCTCAGCGGCAACACGCGGCAGGGACAGCGCTCCGTGCAGTCCAAGACCAAGTGCGACATGGTCAAGCTCATCCAAGAGGTCTGCGAGAGCAGTTGGATCGGCCAGATGGCACGACAGGTCGAGACGTTCACATCCGGTATTGGCAGCGTGTATGCGCCGCCAGCTGATGGCGGAAGCGGCGACTCGATGGTCCAGGCTCGGGCGCGTGTCGCGCGAGAGAACAAGGTCGAGACGGTCATCGACATTGCTCTGCGAGAAGACGGCTGGCTGGTGAATTGCGATACAGGCGGCATCCGCCGTGTGCTCATGAACCTCATCGGCAATTCGCTCAAGTTCACTTCGTCGGGATTCGTTCACGTCTCGCTGCGAGAAGTGCAAAGCTCGGCCACGCACATCATGGTCGAGCTTTCCGTGACCGACACGGGGCGCGGTATCTCGCGGGCGTTCCTCGAGGAGCAGCTCTTCCATCCGTTCACCCAAGAGAATCCGCACGGCACCGGCACCGGCCTCGGTCTTTCGATCGTCAACAGCATCGTCCAGTCGCCCTCTATGAACGGCAAGATCGACGTTTGGAGCACGGAGGGGGAAGGCACCGAGATTCGCGTCACCTGCGAGCTCGAGCTGTGCGACGACGACGACGTCGAGGGACCGACATATAAGCCCGCAGTCAACGTGCATAGCAAGTACAGCGTGGCCTTGGTCGGCTTTGACGAGTCGCGCGGTGATCAGGACCTGCGGATGGCGCTCCAGGGCTACTTCCTCAACTGGTGGGAGTTCCGCATGTCGGAGCACGTCGGCTTGGACGAAAAGATCAAACACAGCGACGTGCTCGTGGTCAACGACGATATGGCGCTGCTCGATCGCATCAAGACGGCGCGACGTGGCGAGCTGCCTCCCGTGGTCTTCCTCACCGCCAACCGTGGCGGTTCAGACATTGCGATGGCTTGCGAGTCGTACCACGAAGCCGGTGGTGTGGCGCGCATCCTTTTCAAGCCCGCCGGGCCGGCCAAGCTCGAAAGCGTGGTCGACTTCTGCCTGCAATGCCTGCAGCGCAAAGAAGCCGGAGATCCGCCGTGCTCCGAGGAGACCAAGCCCAGCACTCCGTTGCCCTCGCCGAGCGAAGCCAGCACGATGCACAAGACACAGCAGATGGAGCAGAGCGACAGCTACTTTACGCCGCGCCACAGTCGACCCGACATCCACCGCTATCCCGGACACGAACTCGGCTCGTTCGAGTCGAACGCATCGGTCACACCTCGTGCCGAGAACGAGGCGCCAGCCTCGTTGTCGAAGGCACAGCCTGGCCATCCTGAGGCGGTACGCATCGGTAGCAGCGCAAACCGCGAGGCAGAAGCGCCGAGACGACCGATGCTGGAACCAGGCGTGGATCGCACGCGCTCGTACCACATCTCACCCGAGCCGCCCGGCAGCCCTTCGAATCCGAACTCGCTGATGCGACGTCACTCGACCGAGGCGAGGATGGACGCCGGCAACGAGCAACCGACGTCAACCAGGTCGCTCAAGCCGAGCCGGCCGCTGCTGCCAGCTCGGAGCATCACGTACCACGAGCCGCGGCTGCACAAGCATGTGCTCATGTCGCCCATGGCGGGCAATTCGCCGTCGCATCGCGATGGAGACGGCGAGTCGTACTTTGAGCGCGCACCGACACCTTCGACGCCGCAGACGCCCAACACGCCAGGCTCGACCGTGTCTCTGGAAGGAGGCGACGGGGCGGTGCTCAAGAGCGCGCTGGCGACGCATCGCGCCGGGACGAGTCTGCTGGGCGCGGGATCGAGCATGGGTGGCAGCGGGAGCGGCGCCGGGCGCAAGCGGATGCAGATCCTGTCGGTGGAAGACAATGCGATCAACCGCAAGGTGATTGCTGCGTTCCTGGCCAAGCTGGACGTCGACTTTGTGGAAGCGACCAACGGCGAAGAGGGAATTGCACAGTTTGAGCGATATCCGCCAAACCACTTTGACGTGGTGCTAATGGATCTGTCGATGCCGGTGCTGGATGGCATCTCTGCGATTGCGGCGATCCGCAAGATCGAGCTGGAGCGGTATCGGTCGCACGGGAGCGGCAGCCACGAGGGAGTCGGTGGCGCGCGGCCCGGTCGCGGAGGTTCGACAGGCAGTGGCGGCGGAGCCAAGCCACCAGCGCGATACCGGAGCAAGATCTTTGCACTCACGGGGCGATCGACGGACGAAGACAAGCGGCAGGCGTTCCAGACGGGCGCCGACGGCTACATTGTGAAGCCGCTGAGCTTCAAGGTGCTCTCGTCGCTATTACGCATGTTGATGCGCTAGCCTTGCAGGGGCACACGCAAAAAGAGTTACAGTGTTACCGCCCACCCACACACGCACCCTCACACACGCAGGTCTTGCCTTGCAGCATCATCACGGCAGCCTGTTGTATTCCCTGTTCCAAGAGTTTATCCTTACACGTACATCTGCTCGGGCCGTGTGAGTGGGTGTGGGCTTTTCGAGATGCTTCCGGTTTTGGAGTGTGTGAGAGGATGAGGAAAAAGAAAAAAGAAAGGGGGCAGAGGGACGGCGATTAGCGGATTGAAACTCCGGTGTTGGGAAGCGGGTTTCAGATGTGTGCGTATGCGGCCGCATCCGACCGACGTGAGGTGAAATACATAGTCTGGCTTCACCGCTCACGGCTCACAGTTCAGGAGTGGTTTTGGGGCGTAAGGGTCTTGGATGGTGCTTCGCTTAGCTCGGGCGTGGATGACGAGGGTCTAGAAATGGAAACCGGGCTCAAGACGCAGGGATCGACGCCGATCAAAATCGACCGACGCACGCCCACGTCAAACGCCCTTGGGCGTCTACAACCTTCAACGCCTCCCAAAAAACCAAGCGGGCTTGGGACCAGCTTGCCACGTCAGACCTCAGCCATGGTGAAAGTACGAACGGATCGCCTTGTTGGTACAGTATCAACGCCAAATGTATTTACAAGGCAGATGAAGGACGAAGATGGATGAGCGATCTGAGCGCTGGCTGCGTTGCGACGGATTCCGCATTTTGCAAGGCCATGCAAATGAAATGCGAAAATCACCCACCGCCAACCGCGGGTAGCAAGGCCGAGCGAGCCAAGCTGCACCACGCGCAGGCTTCACTCCGAGCGAGCTGTAAGCAGCTTGGCATCCCGACGGTGTCAGTTTGCACGGTGGCTCTCTGCATGCGTGATGCGGCCCACCGATCTGCACCCTGCACCCTCTGCACCCTGCACTTTGCCCTGCACCAGAGCGGCTCACCGTGACTCCAACAGCAACCGCACTAGCGCTGACCCCTTTTTTCGTTTGACACTGGCTCTGGATCTGACTCTGGCTCTGGCTCTGCTTTCTGCTTTCTGCTCTCTTTCCTACTCGGCTGGGCTCCGGAGATGAGGTACGCTTGTGATTGCTTTTTCGAATGTGGCCCGGCGTGCTTGTCTTGACGACCGAGGAAACACAGCGAGTTTGAACGAGGGCAACCGGAAGTGTGTACCTCACGCAGGTCAGCATGGACAATCCTTTCGAGTTTTGCCAGAGCTGGTGGCTAGGAAAGGCCGCGATTCGGCGCTCGGCTTTGCCGACAGAAGCCCATCTAAGACACACTCAACACTCGGCTGGATTGCGTGGGGACGGTCGTGCCTGGTGCACGACAGCCAAGAAGGTGAGGGCAGCAAATTGAATTTTAACGGCCTGCCCTGCAGCTTCGCCGTTGCTGCTGCTTGCTGGTGCTTGCTGGTGCTGACCCTGGCTCGGCTTGAGCTCATTTTTTTTTGGACCGCATCAGACCGCCCGACGCGCTTGTGCCTGCTGTGGCGCTTCTGCCCGCCCTTTCTGCCCGCCCACCGTTGGCCGCGACTCGGACGCAGTGTTGCAGCCTCGCAGCGTCGGAGGGCCCCCGCTTGCTCGCGAGATTTGCTCGCTCGGCCACTTTACCGTCTCGCGTGCAGCGCGTCGTTGCTTGGGTCGCTGTGCCTCGACCGCCTCGTCGTCCCTCGGCTCGGGACTGAGCCTAAAGTTGAGCCTCCCCAAGCTCATTTGTCGCTGGCTGCACCTCGTCCGCGTCCGCCTTGGCTCGGAGTAGCCGACCTCCCATCTGGGACCGCCTCGGGGCCCACGCGCCGCACCAACCCCTCTCCCTCTCGGCACTTTCGCCTGTGGCTCATATCGAGCACACACACACACACCTCTACGCACCACACGCACGTCTGCTCCACCCCGCCTGGCTTGCCCTGCTTCTTCCTCCCTCCCTCCCTTCTCCTCCTCCTCCTCTGCCGCTGTCTTTCCACAACCTTGTCTCGGCCACCTTTGCCCGTCGAGCGCTCTTCTGCTCGGCCGCCATCACCCGCACTCGCTTCGCTGCCACACAACGGCGATTGTCCGAGAGTGGCCGACGTGCACCTGGGCTGCATTTCACACAGCGTTTCGATTACACGCCTGCACCCCCCGAGCTCCTGCGTCTTGGAGATCCTCCTGCGCGCCCTCGCCCTCGCCCTCGCCCACCTGATCCGTGGCCCCGACACGCGCCCAGATCGACGCCGCAGCACCGGCTGCGCCTGCTCCATCAACAACCACCAGCTGCTCGCCCCCTAACGCTACCTTCGATCCGCTCGAACACTGCGTTCATATCCAACAACATCTTCTTGTTCAGCAACGTCCGCCGCCTCTTCGACATCGCCTGCGTAGAGTTGCCCGTACAATCGCTCCGTCACACGCGAGCAAAGCCTCCGTGCCGTCTACACTTTCCACGCTCACGCCTCTTTACCATCGGATCCTCCTCCGATTGCTCATTCAGCTCACACACCGCCTCTCGCAAAGTCACGCCCGTCACGCCTCTTTTCTCCGGCAAGCTTATCGTCTCCCGTTCCATCACACAGACGATCGCGGAACTCGCCGAAAGCTGCAAAGCATCGCTTCGAGGCTCACTCACCTACCTTGGCCCGTGTGGGATCTCCTACAGTCAGTGACGCAAGGCGCATACGATTGCTGCTGCATCTATCACGACCGTCTACTCGCCGCAGCTGCTGCTTCTCCCGTCTCTCCTCGGCCCGACTGCGCACCTCTCGCCTCAATCCTGTGGCGAGATCAGCTCCTCGACCCAGCCGCCTCGAATCACAGCGTGCTGCCATGACCTCCGTGCTCACCAACCCGCGCAGTCATTTTTCGCAGCCCGGCATGTCAAACGAGCCTTTCCGGTATGGATATGCCGAACCGCCCAGAGCGCAAGCCTCGTCCACCCCGGCCGCATCCAGTCTCGGCCACACTCCCTTCTCCACTTCGCCCAACTCCCATCCCTCGTCGTCTTCAACGCTCGCGTTAGCCGCAGCAACTCCCGCCACTGCAATGTCTTCGCTCCCAGCATCGTCGTCCGAGTCGGCCGCCGCTTCCCTCCCACACGCTTCCAGCATGGCACCCTCGTCGTCCACATCGGACCCCAACACTCTCTATTCGGCCATCACAGCAACCTCGAACCCAACCTCTCGCGTCTTTGACTCGGTCATGGGCGCCTATGGCGCTTCAGGCCTCGGCGACGTCTCGGCATCGTGTCCTCCAGAAGGTCCCTCCTTCTCCTCCACAGACTTTGGCGCCGACCTCACCGCTGCCGCCTTCGCGCCCATCTTCGGTTCGGGCTCGACAGATCCCAACACCTTGGATCTCTCCTCCGAGCCCCTCTCCTTTCCGGTTCTTCCAGCTTCTCTCCTCGACGAAGCACCAGAGTACGAATATGTAAGTTGCTGCCTTTTCGCATCCGCATGAGCCGGTCTGCTGCTGCCGCGCATATACGCCGGAGACGCACATAGCATCTACAACGGCTCGAGCAAGTGACTGATCTGGCTTGTACATCTTCATTTCTCCACAGTCCGTTCACACTCGTTTGAATGTCTTCGAGGCATCCGACTACGGTGCCGACATTCCCGGCTTTACCTTCGCAGAAGACGGTACGCCCATCTTGGACGGAGCCACCGAATACGGCCTTTGGTCCACAGGTCTCGGCGTCGACGCGGGCGACCTAACGGCGTCGTCAGCTTTTACGTACCCAGAGGATGACTTTGCGCAAGACGGCAGCAGCAAGCTCGACTCGCAACCTCGTACCGCCGATCTGCACATCCCGGCGTATAGGAACACCATGGATCTGGCTGCGCCACGCCCCGACGGCTCGTTTGGTCTCACTGCCGATGATGCGCTCCTGGCAGGCTCGAACGCAACGGGCTTGTCAAACATGCATGCTTCGCCATCAGCAGGCCTTGTCGATGGCGTCGCGCCGCCCTCTGTGCTTCATCCTGGCCCAGCAGCAGAACACATGCAGCCGCAAGCGTCGTTGCAGCCCCAGCGCCCCCCGCTCGACGCCGACAGCATGTACGAGTCGCAAGCAGGGCCTTCGCGCCACGGCCTGCAGAGGTCGCGCGACGCGCTCTCAGCTACCAACTCGCCCTATGGCCGCGGCGGCAGGCCAAACTTGCAGCCACAGCGCAGCTTCAACAACCTCGCGTCCGCATCAGGCTTTTCGCCGCCCGGCTTCAATCCCGAGCTGCGACGCCTGTCGACCGGCGGCAGCGGCACGCCTGTACGCTCCGGTCGCGATCCGGTGGTTCCCAGCCAGAACATCGGACGTGCGCGCCTGATGAGTTGGCAGAACGGCCAATCGATGCCCGGCGAGGCCGACTGGCAGTCGGGCTTCGCCGATGCTGGCAGCTCTGGCATGGGTGCAGACGGTGGCTTTGGCAATCGCGGTATGTATGCCATGGCCGACGCGAGCGGCATGCCCATGCAGGGCTGCATGATGCCGCCGTCGCGCTCGTACAGCCACGGGATGCACCAGTCGTCGTCCGGCTTCATGCCGCATCAGCACGGCATGAATGCGCACGCCAACGACATGATCAATGCGCTCGGCGACGCCATGGACGCGCGCATCGACGTCGACGGCATCGCAAAATGCCCGTATCCGAACTGCAACAAGACGTTCGCCAAGAACCGCTCGTACAATCTCAAGGCGCATCTGCGCTCGCACTCGCAGCTCAAGCCGTTTGCGTGCGCCGTGTGCCCGCGTGCGTTTTCGCGCAAGCACGATCTTGAGCGCCACAGCCGCGTGCATTCGGGCGACAAGCCGTACGTGTGCGAGATCTGCGGCAAGGGCTTCCCGCGCAGCGATGCGCTGCGTAGGCACTGGCGCGTCGAGAAGGAGTGCGGCGACAAGGCGGCCGCGCTCGAGGCGAGCGGCGGGCTCAGCTTGGATGGGTATGCGCACGAGCGCAGCCCCGAGCCGCAGAGCCATCCGTTTGCGCAGCACATGCAACAGCAGCAGCAGCAGCAGCAGCCGCAGGGAATGTATGCGCATCCACTCGCGCATCAGATGCAGGCACCGCCGCGGCCCGGCGGGTTCGCGCAGATGCCCCAGCAGCAACAGTCGCAGCAGCAGCAGGGGTTTGGTGCACAGCAGAGGTGGTCTGACCAGCAACAGCAGCAGCAGCTGAGGCGCGCTTAGACATCGCGTCTCAGCGCGGCTGTCTTTCTCTTTGATACCCCCGCGTATGTCCTTGTGCAGCCAGATGTGCGGTTTGGGACGTGCACGGTGATGCAATGGTATTCTTTATCACGATCAGGAGCACATGCGAATAGGTGGCTGTGAGTGTGTGTGTGCGGTTTCGATGTCGATGTGAAAAAAGATACAGCAGGGGTGAGTGGCGGGTTTCAGTAGCGGCTGCGTTTTGCGGGGGGTTGGGGATCGTCGTAAGCGGGGCGGGGGTTGTAGGAGGCAGGGTAGTCTCTGTCTCTGTCTCTTGGATTTGGGTAGCGTGGGGAGTTTTGTGGTGGTGCCTGGGTGTAGGGTCTGGAGTTGTAGCCGTTGTCGTAGGATCTCTGTTGTGGGGGGAATGATCTTGGTGGGCCGTAGGAAGGTCTTTGTGAGAAGCCTCCTCTGCCTCTGAAGCCACCTCTTGCGGAGCCTCTGAAGCCTGTGGAGTTGAAGCCTGGGCCGGGGGTTGGTCCTGTTGGTTCGGGAGCCTTTCGGGGTTTCCGAGTGGAGCCGCCTAGGCCGCCTCCTAGACGGGTTGGTTTCCAGTCTTTGACGGTTCGACCACGTTCGAAGTCGACCATGACTCTGCGACCGTTGATTTTGATGCCTTCGGCGTCCTTCCATGCTGCACGCATATCGCGTTCGCGCTCGTAGGCGATGAAGGCGTAACCACGACTTTTGCCCTCTCGATCGCGAACGAGGCGGATCTTTTCGATAGGACCGTACATGTCGAATTCTCGATGGAGGTCTTTCTCGGTGACGTCGTATGCGAGTCGAGCGAGGAAGAGCGTCTTGTACGCATCGGGTGTGGCGTCCGGATTGTCGTGCGGCTTATACTCCTCCAACCCGCGTTGCTTCACTGCAGCCTTGGCCGCCTTCTTGGCTTCAGCATCCATCTCTGCTAGGGTGACGCGTGCGTGCGTCATGTTGGCTGAAGAAGACTCGTGCGCAATGTCGTCCGTCGACTCGCCACGATCCGCCGCTTCCTGCTTCACCAGCTCCAGCGTAGCCGCTACCCCCGTGAGTGGAGACCGGATCGACTTGCGCTTCGATATGAGCGAGCGATCTTTCGGCAGCGGTGTTGCATTCGGGTTCGGGTCGTACACTAGCGGCGCAGCGTACTCGAGTGGTGGCCGCGCGGCGAACAGCCGCAAAAGGCTCGGTGGAAGAAGATGCGTCATCTTCCCAACCTTAAGCCTGCCGCAACGTCAAGATCGCCGTGGCTCTTGGACGTATGCTTCAGAAACAACAGCTGAGTCGGAAGCGAGCGAGATTGTCGATAGCGGTGCAGCACAAGGTCTCGCTCGTTTGCGCAGGAGAAGGTTGCGTCTACGTTGTTCGTCCGAGTCGTGTGCGAGGTTGTTGTCGTACTGGAGCCGAAGCACGTGCGGGAATCGGCCAAGGGCCTGCTACGAAAGATCGATTGAATATGCTCTTGTGTTGGTCGTAACGGTCCGGACAAGAAGGGCAGCGCAGACGCACCGATGGTGATAAAAGGGTGGTGAGGAAGTGAGCAGAGAGAGAGAGCCCCACGCTCACAATTGAAGCGAAGGGTCGGCCTCTGGCGACTTTGCCATTCCCGCCTTCCGAGGCCGAACCTGATTTTTTGGCCAAGATTTGTGCCTATAGCTAGTCTAACAAACTCGGAATTTCAACTCGACCTTGCGCCCACAAGTGGAGTGCGGTGATCGACTGTGCGTGGCTCGCGAAGCCAAGGAACGCGCAGACCACCCTCAGAGCCGCGCTGCGCTCCACACCAACAGAGTCGACACATACGCACACCCTCCCTCCACCCGCTCAACCCTTCTTCTTCCTACATTGTCCACGCACCACAGAGCCATCGTCGCGACTTCATACCTGGAACGCGCTGGCCCACTTAACCTTTGACTCGTGCACGCTGCACCCAACGCTACCTCTTCCGCGCCGCTTGGCCTCAGCGCACCATAGCATCGACTCGACTCCACATCTCGGAGACGCTTTCTAGTCGGCGTGTACTTCGCAGCGCAAGCTTCGACGACCAAGACGTAGCGCGGATTCCGAACAGTACTGTTCCAACCGCATAGAACCGTACACAATGGCATCACAGGGCACAGGTTACGATCTTTCGGCGAGTACTTACTCGCCAGATGGCCGAATCTTCCAGGTAAGCACGCTGCTCTCCCAGCACAGCGGATGAGGATGCATGGCCTCAATCCTTTCCCGCTCGTTAGTTCGCTTTCACAGCACACGTCGACTGACCTTCTCGCTTTCCGCACCCGCTTGTTTCGGCGCAGATCGAGTACGCGGCCAAGGCGACAGAGAACGCGGGCACTGCGATCGCAATCAAGACCAAGACTGGCGTGGTCGTTGCTGTTGAAAAGCTCGTGCAGTCCAAGCTGCTTGTTCCCGGCTCCAACCGACGCATCTTCAACGTTGCACCCCACATTGGCATCGTCTCTGCAGGTCTCATTGCTGACGGCAAGCACCTCGCGTCGCGCGCACGCTCCGAGGCTGTATCGCATCTGGACAACTACCGCTTCGCGGCGCCTGTCAAGACGCTTGCGGACCGCGTGGCGTACTACGTGCAGGCGTACACGCTCTATTCCTCTGTGCGTCCCTTTGGTGTATCGGCGATCATTGCCGGCATCGACGACGTCAAGGGTCCGCAGATCTACATGATCGAGCCGTCCGGCGTGTTCTGGGGCTACAACGGCTGTGCCGTGGGCAAGGGCAGGCAGCTCGCCAAGACTGAGATCGAGAAGCTCGACCTGGACACTTTGTCCATGCAGGACGCCGTCGAGGCGGCGGCCAAGATCATCTACAAGGTGCACGACGATGCCAAGGACAAGGAGTTTGAGCTCGAGCTGAGCTGGATCGGGCCAGAGAGCAATGGAGTGCACACGGCCGTGCCGGAGGACTTGAGAGCAGAGGCTATCAGCAAGGCAAAGGAGGCACTCGATGACGAGATGGAGGACTGAAATCCTCTGCGCAGTTCCGGCCTTGTAATTTACATTTCAGACTCGCAATCGTCAGTATCATTACGCATGTGTCCCAGTCTGATCGCAAGAAAGAGTGAAGGGCGGTTGAAGAGGGGCGGTGCCGTTTCGGTGCGGAGCGGGTTTCTGCGCTTTGACTTTGTACGGACGGAGGCGGCTGGGCACAGCACAAGTCGACACCTGTCACCATCTGGGCGCCGCGCCGTTTGTGTCAGGATGCTCATCGCCATGGCTCGCCGTTGTCGAATGGACGCACGTTGAAGCACGCTTCTACTGCCGCGGTCGAGTAGCAGAGCTCCGTGCCGCCGCGGGTGGCCGTGTGTGCGGGTAGAGCTTACAAAGGTGCTGGGTTGTGGCTGCTCGGCAACACGAAGCGGCGCGGGAAACAAAGAAAGCGCACGGCAGCGTTTCCATCGTCGGGGGCCTGGGCTACGATAGCGGAAGCGCAGAGGAGCGTTGCCTTTGTGAGAGTGTGAACCGACGAGATATAAAAGAACCGACAGGCTGGAACGCAGCGGCCATGGATATCCATCATACGTCGACATTCTCTTCTACTCGCTCCCTCACAATCTCTCCTCGACAACATTCATTGCACACAGACGTGCTTACACTCACACCGCATCGCCTATCGCACGGTAAGTCATTCCATACGGGCGACTGTGAACGAGAGCCAGTTCAACCCACTGACACGGATAAGATGGACTTAGCAGATACTGTACAACTAGACGGCCTCGGGATCGACTGGCGTCTCGAATCGGATGGCCATGTCGGATCGTTCGTCCGACGAGGTGGGGGCGCCAACTGCGACTCGGCGGTGGCCAAGCCGTGCGAACTTAGCCCCTCGCCCCCACCCGTACGCGCGGTTCCGATCGAGCGACAACGTGGAGCGTAATCTTGCCCACGCTCATGTCGCTCATTCACCGGTAAGTTCGATGGCGCCACTTGCAGATTTCGATTTCGTCAGCACAGCTTGGTGGTCCCCACCAGTGTGTGTGATGGTGTGTCACGATCCCAGGTATGGTTGAGGCTCATTTCTGCTGCTGGATGGTGGCCGTACCGCCTCTTTTTCTTGGCGAGACCGGTGCAGCATGTGCGTTACTCGCCGGCAAATACAGCCGGAGATCTGACAAGCTGGACCGAGGTCAACCTCATTTGCGGAGGGTCATGTGGATGCATCGCATGCGGTTGCCCTTGATTTCCGGCCCCAACTAGCTTGTCGCCGCACACAGGGTTTGGTAGACAATGTGTGCCAACCTCATCGAGATGGCAGCGGCTGTTGGAAGGCAACATCAAGGTTTGCCTCTCCCAACGATGTATGCACACAGAAGTGGCCACGGGTCCCAACATTGGCCTCATCCAAGTGCATGCCAGGTGGGTTGGGAATCTCTTCACATGATTCATTCGTTTGGTTGCCTCCGCTTCGTGATGCACGCGATGCAGCAAAAGCTTATGTTTCTTTATCGATGATGAAGCTTCATCTGGTTGCTGGCGTTGGGCAGGCGAAGGCTCGCGAAGATATCCACGGGCTGTTTTGGGCATACGTGCAGTGACAAACGTTCCGGTCTCTTCTCTCTTGCCGAAGCACGCCGGTTCGCCTTGATGTCCACGCTCCCGCCCCCGACGGCACCACCACGACCACGCTCAGATTAAGGTACGGACGTGGACGTCGCGTGCTATCTCTCGTGTCCCCACTCGATGACCCCCATGTAGCGTGACGTTAGCGGGGCCGCCGCCGCCGTCGTCGAGCCAAAATGATACCCACTGGGTCCGCAGGCGTGCGGTTCTGGCGCCGCTCAGCTTCAAGTGCCGCCTCGGCGCTTCCGGTGGCTTCTTCCGGCTCGGGTGAAGCCTTATGCTCCCATCGAAGCTTTTGACTCAGCCTTGCGGGTGAAGCTCTGGCTCATCATGCTTCGAACGCATCACGGCAACGCGCAACCGGCCCAACTCAGTGTCCACGTCGACACACTTTGCTTTGTCCACTGTGCTTTGCACTTTGCGGTGGCAACGGTTGGATGGTGCCGCGACGGTTAGACTTGCGAAGGTAGAGCAGAATGAAGAACGGCAAATGGACACGGGCTGCTCTCCAGCCTGTCGCTTCTCCCCCCGTGACGATGGACAGTGGTGGTGGTCGGAGGAGTTCGGTGCTGAGGTGAGCTTCATGTCGGCGACCGGCCATGTCCATGACAAGGTATCCGGCGTCTTTGCTGCGAGGTTGTTCCCACATTGTGCATGTCGCCATAGGTGCGGATTGTGTGCATGTGCTGCACCGACGGTAGGACATGCAGCGGCGCATGCATAGGCGCAAAGTGCCAAGCATGACAATGCACTCGAACCCACTTGGCGGCGGCAGTTTGCGGCTTTCCGCTTCGCCGCTTCGCCGCTTTGCCGCGGCCCGGTGGCGCTCGTTGCCGGATCCCCCTCGCATGAATGGAGCGTCTGCCATTGTGTTTGCGATTTCACCGTTCCCGATGCGTATATATGACCTGCCCCTCGTTCCCCCTCCAGACCATCCGTCCGACACACACCCCAGCACAGACCTACAAGATTGCAACAAAAAGCTGACCAAACCCTTCGCTTAGACTCAAGAAGCCAGCGCCAAACACCTCAGCGAACAGCTCGACCTAGACTGTATCGCTTTTGCAGCCCAACTCCTCGTCAAGATGAAGGGCACCTCGACTATGCCTGGCTCGATGGAGCTCGTCAACAATACGGATGGCCGTATGGCCATGCACATGGGACCGGTCGGAATGCAGAAACGCTGTCCGCCGCACATGCGAAAGGACGCCGATCCGATGCGCAGGCCGTCGGATGCAATGCAGGCAGAGCGCACCGAGGGGTTCTTCATCGGCGGACCTCGGCCTGCGAAGCTGTTTCCGACGCCCGTGCACGAATTTCGTAAGGGCAAATACGCGACTACGGGTGGCGATCGTGGCTTTATGACAGGTGAGTCCAGCGCCCGCGCTCGCAGAAGCAGAAGAACAGGCACTGACTATGGGCGAGATGTGATGCTGATGTGTGGCGACAGTGTTCGAGTACGACGTGCGCGGATACACGATGATGATCGACGTCGACACGTCGCTCGTCCGATTGTAAGTTGTGCACCGCCACGAACCGCTTTCTTGGAACAATGCTGACCTCTGAATCTGGCGCGGATGCAGCACCTCAATCACGCAAGCTCTTGGAAAGAACAAAGGTAAGGCCGCTCCGCTACTCCCGCTTCAGTAAGGCCTGTGACGACCATCTGCTGACGACTTTTGTCGACTACAGTCAACTTCGGCCGCCTGGTTCGGACGTGTCCGGCACTGGACCCGCACATCACCAAGCTCAAGGGTGGATATCTCAGCATCCAAGGAACGTGGCTTCCCTACGATCTTGCCAAGGAGTTGTCGCGCCGGATCGCTTGGGAGATTCGCGACCACCTCGTGCCGCTGTTCGGGTATGACTTCCCCGCTTCGTGTCTTCGACCGGACTCGGAGGGATTCGGACAGCTGGCGATCGGCATGTCGCCAAAGCGCGCTCGCAAGAGGCACAACAATGGCGGCCCGCACCAGACATCATGCTACGGACCCAGCCTGCCCATCTCGTAAGTCGCCGCTTCCAAGGATGGCAAGCACAGAATCGTTACTGACCGGTGCGATTGATACAGCGTTGTGGATGGAGAGACTATCGAGCACAAGACGCCGGGCCATGGCGGTATGGGGCTGCAGCCGCATATGCCCGTCTTTCACTACACCAAGGCACCTGGATACGATCGTGCTTGGTGTGCGGACGAGGCGGCGACGAGGCACGTGATGACAGCTGGACAAGACTCGGTGATGTGGCAGCAAGCAGCGGCCAGCGCTGGATGTGGGCCCAACTTGCTGCAGCTGTCGAGCCTTGCGACGGCTTCGCACCCTCAGTGCCCGCCTACCATGTTGGAGCTCGACACGAACGCGGCCAATGCCGGTAACAGTAGCTCGCCTATCGTGTCGTCGCCTCCGTCGTCCAACGCATCGTCTTCGTCGGGCTCGGCGTCTCAGGGATATGCCAACTATGCGCTGATGGTGCCTCCGACGGTTCCTTCGCACGCCGCCGGGTGCGAGACGTTGGGCGAGGGTGGATCTGGCTCGAGCCTGTTTCTGACGCACGCACCCATGTCGCCGCCCAAGACGAGTTCATCGGCCAACGACGCCGGCACGTGTACGGGCATGACCGAGCTCGGATACTTTGGCAGCAAGCCTGCGCTGTGGACCGAGACGAGTCAGGTGGCGGCTTACCTGCCGTCGAGGCCGATGACTTCGACGCCGCCGAGTGGTTCGGGTTCGGGCTCCTCCGCGCCTGGTGCGCAGCCTTTCCAGTTTGAGTGGCAGAAGCCCTCGGTCTCTAGCTGAATGAAATCGCGAACGATTCCTGTCCCCCCCTCGAGACCGTGACAGAAGTGTGTGGGTCGTGAGTGCGGACATTGACCGACCACAGCGCCACACGCCACGACCAGACTCAGTGTTAGCATGCTAGTAAGGTTCGACAGCGATGATTAGGATTAACGCCGCCTTGGACGGTGGTGATCTCTCACTGCATGCATCGTGCAATGTGGCTTTCTCGTCGCTTCATCCGACGCCTGACGCGCTCATGGCGTGTTGGAGCTTGCGGTAAAGCGTGAGGAAGGCGGCCGACGGAGGGAGAGTTGCTTGCTTTCCGCTTTGCCCCACATGGCGAAGTGTCGCTGTCACGCAAGGCTGGAAGGGAGGAAGCCTAGAATTTGGCCGCCACGAACAGCAAGGGCAGCGGCGGCTGGGCCGAGCCCGACTCGGCAATTTTCGACTGCATGCTGGCGAGGCGCGGAGAGCGTTGTGGGGGCGGTCATGCAAAAATCCCCCTATCTTACCAAGTCTTGGCGCCACACACCCCCGCTTTCTCTTGCAAGGCTCCGAGGGGGTGCGAAAAGCAACACCGCAGCACATCCTCAGCCCTCTCAAACTCTGAAAGCACTTTGGTCTGGGTGCGTGCTGTCAATGTGGAGAGGGCGTAGGGCGTGCACTGTGACTGCACATGGACTGGACCGCATGCACGCATGCATGCACGTTTGCACGCCGCCACAGTCGGGTGGCCACGCTGAGCGGGCTCAGACCCTGGTTGGCTTCATGCAGAGTGGTGAGCAGGGTTGGGTTCCAGATTTTTCCTTGCGCTCCACCTCTGCCAGACGCGCGCGGGTCTTGGCACAGCACAGCACAGCACAGCAAAGCACCACAGCACAGCGCAGCAAGGCACAGGCAGGGCGCGCCCCTGTCGGGCTGTCCAGTAAGCCTTGTTGCCACGCCATCCTTTGCTTCATCTCCACAACCCCTGCATAGTCGGAGCTCCCAGCACCAGCACGTCCTCTCTACCGAGGCTGCTCGGAGCAGCACATCTCTTCCTGTTCTCTCACTCCCTTTCTTGCCTCCTTTGCACCACGTACCCCGCGATCGTGGCAGACTCTGTCTCACGCGGAACCAACGCGCACGCAACACTTCGTGTCGCTCAACAACGCTTGCTTCACGCGGGCCATCTCCGTCCCCTCACCGCGATCCACCATCAGGCCCTGGCAGTGTGACTGTGACTGGCTCACTCGTGCTTCCTTATAAAGGCTCCGCGCATCTCAACTTCGGCTTCGCTCCGCCCACTCGGTGCTTCGATTCGCTCCCACGCGCTGCTCGCTGTTCGGCCCCTCCCCGACACGCTATCTCGCTTTTCTCTCTCTCTCCACGCAGACACAGACGCAGCTCAGCATACAATCATGGCGCGATTCCTGGTGGCGCGCGCCGCCAAGAGCGACAGCGTCTTCGGCGGTTCCGACCCCACCGCATTCGAGACGTCCAACCCGCTGCGTCTCTTCATCATCCAGGCCGCCATTATCATCATTGTCACACGTGTGCTTGGCTTCGCCCTCCAGAGACTGCGCCAGCCTCGCGTCATTGCAGAGGTCATCGGCGGCATCCTCCTTGGCCCCACCGCCATGGGTCGCATCCCCGGCTTCACAAAACACATCTTCCCACCGCCCTCGCTCCCCTACCTCAACCTCGTCTCCACGCTCGGTCTCGTCCTCTTCCTCTTCCTCGTCGGTCTCGAGGTCGATGTGCGCGTCATTCGCCGCTGCGCCAAGGAGTCCACCGCGATCAGCGTCGCAGGTATGGTCCTCCCCTTCGGCATGGGAGCTGCAGTCTCGGTCGGCATCTACAACACGTTCATCGACAAGGAAAACGTCTCTTTTGGTCACTTCATCCTCTTCACCGGTGTCGCCATGGCCATTACTGCATTCCCCGTGCTTGCCCGCATCCTCACCGAGACGAAACTTCTGTACACCAAAGTCGGTGTCATTGTGCTCGCCGCCGGTGTTGGCAATGATGTCGTCGGCTGGATCCTCCTCGCTCTCACCGTCGCCCTCGTCAACGCCGACACGGGCTTGACCGCGCTCTACATCCTGCTCTGCGCCGTCGGCTGGATCCTCGTGCTTTTCTTCCTCATCAAGCCCTCCTTCATCTGGCTCGCTCGCCGCACCGGCAGCTTTGAGAATGGTCCCAACCAGGTCATGATCATGATCACACTCCTGCTCGTCCTCGTCAGCGCCTGGATCACCGACATCATCGGCGTCCATCCCATCTTTGGCTCCTTCCTCGTAGGCCTCATGGTGCCCCACGAGGGCGGCTACGCCATTGCTCTCACCGAAAAGATGGAGGATCTTGTGCTCGTCGTATTCCTTCCCATCTACTTTGCTCTCTCGGGCCTCAAGACGAACCTCGGCGACCTCAACTCGGGCAAGGCGTGGGCGTACACTGTCGCCATCATCATCATCGCCTTCTTCTCCAAGTTCATCGGATGTGCCGCTGCCGCCAAGGCGTTCGGCTTTAACCTGCGCGAGTCCGCTGCTGTCGGTACGCTCATGTCGTGCAAGGGCCTCGTAGAGCTCATCGTGCTCAACATCGGCCTCTCGGCGGGCATTCTCGACACGCGGGTCTTCTCCATGTTCGTGCTCATGGCTGTCGTGTCGACCGTCATCACCACGCCCCTGACGCTCTGGGTGTATCCCGAGAGCGTGCGCACCCGCCTCGACGATGCCTCCATCCACTCGCACCACGGCAAGTCCATCTCGGGCGAGGAGGAGGACGACACCGACACCAGCTCGCGCCTCTCGCCCAAGCGTCTCCTCGTCGTGCTCAGCAGCTTTGAGCACCTGCCAGGCCTCATGACGCTCGTCCAGCTCATGCAGCCCACGCTTGCCGCAGCCAACCCCTCTTCCAATCTCGCCAACGATGCGTCCACCGGCCTCCGTCGTCGTCGCTCCAAGCAGGCCTCGGCTGGCTCGGAGGGTGATGTCGCAGAAAAGTCGACCGAGGCAGGCGACGATTCGGTCAACTCGGTCGACGGCGCTGACGATGGCCAGTACCAGCCGCCGACGCTTGCGGCCGAAGCGCCGTACGCTTCGATTGTGGCTGCGCGCTCGCAGGCCCAGATCAGCATCGATGCGCTGCGGCTCGTCGAGCTCACCGACCGAACCTCCGCAGTCATGAAGGTGTCCGAGTCCGAAGACACCATGCGCGCCGACCCCATCATCAACGTCTTCCAGACCTTCGCCCATCTCAATGGCCTGCCCGTACAGTCCACCATGTCGGTCATCCCGCAGGAGGAGTTTGCTCCGGCCGTCACACGGCGCTGCAAGGCGGCAGGAAGCAACTTTATCATCCTGCCCATGACGCTCTCGCAGGCTGGTGCCGGGCAGGGCAGCGGTGCTGGAGCTCAGGACGCTGCGGCCGCAGGGCCTTCGTCACCGCTGGCTGCCACGCTGACCAACCCGCTCGAGAGCCTCTTCGGCGGTGGCTGGGCATCGAACCCTTCGGAAGGACTCAAAGGAAAGTATTCGGCGCAGCATTTCAACGTGGTGCGCAAGATCATCCAGACCACCGAGACGGATGTGGGTGTGCTGATCGAGCGCAAGGCGCAGCAGACCGGTGCGTTGGGCATGCTGTCGCGCGTGGGCGCGCAGTCGATTCTGTTCGCGTTCATGGGTGGGCCGGATGACCGTGCGGCGCTCGACCTGGTATCGCGGCTGTGCGCAAACAATCGCAACCTTTCGGTGCTGGTGGTGCGCATGTCGCGCATCTCGTCGGAGGAGGCGGGCGAGGAGCAGCTGCCGACGGTGCCGCCGACAGTGCACCACGAGATGAGCCTGAGCCACGCGCACCAGTCGGTGCTGCGCGGCGGTAGCAACATGGACACAGTGTATCCGACGTACTACGGCGGCGGCGGTGGTGGCGCGCCCATGCAGTCGGCGCTCGAGGCGACGCTGGAGGACGATCTGGCGCTGCAGCGCGTGCAGGACCAGGTGGTGGCCGACCGATTCGGCGGGCGGCTCACGCTCGAGACGGTTAGCACGGCGCGGCCGCTGCGCGAGCTGATGCAGCTGGCCGAGAGCAAGCAGCCGGCGATTGTAGTGGTGGGGCGCGGAAGGAGGAACCCGACGCAGACACACCGGGAGGAGCTCAAGGCGCTCATCCAGACACACCACTCGGCCGACGCGACCGAGCGCCAGCTCAACAGCGAGATCACCAAGGTGATTGGCGAGCCGGCGACGGCGCTGACGTTTGCACACACGGCCGCGAGCACGTTGGTGATTGCGGCGGGCTTCCACGTTGCGCATCGTGCGTGATGCTTTCAGGGACTGAGAAATGGAAATGATACCCCACTTTTTTTTTTTTTTTTTTTTTTTTTTTTTTTTTTTTCACTGTATTGCTCTGAAAGGCTACGGCGGTTTGGGGGATTTGGAGATGCCGACGCGGGTGTAGGGGTCGTCGGAGGTGCGGAACATGCTTTTCTTGGGCAGGCTTTTAGATTTGGAGGTGAAGTTCTGCCACGAGGTGGCTTTGGCTTGGGCGATGGCGGACTGGTGTTCTCTTCGGGCGATTTTCTTTTCGGTGCGCATCTTTTTGCGGGTTTTGTCGTCGAGTGGGCCTGGAAGTCTTGGTTCAGGTGGTGGGGGTGGTGGTTGGGCTAGATCCGAGGTTGGAGGAGGGGGAGGGGATGGGTCTTTTGGAGGGGGAGGGGGGTGGTGGTGGAGGGGTTTCAGGGAGGAGGAGGGGAGGGATTGAGAGTTGCCGTAGCCTTGGTAGACGACTGTGCAGAGGGGGTTGGCTGGGTCGCCTGAGAGCGAGACGATGCGGGCAGGGTACCAGCGTCGATCCGAGTAGAGGGCATTGACTTGTTGTCCCACTGCGAAAGTGTGTGAGCGTGAAGGACCGGCTGGTTTGGGTTCAGGTAGGGAGGGTGGAGGTGGTGGACTTGGTTCCGGAGCGGGAGGTGGTGGTTGCTCGGCGTCGTCGGTGGGGATGGATTTGGATAGCTGGATGAGGTTGATGAGTTCATCGCGCAATGCCTTCAAGTCAGCATTGTCGGGATCGGTTGCCAGTGCAGTTTGCGTTTGTTCGAGTTGTGTCTCGAACGCCTCGAGTTCGGCTGCATCCATACTCGCCGCTCTGCTCAAAGTGTGATGGTGGTGTTGAAGTGTTGAGCCCTGCTGAGCGTTTCCTCCACTTTTACCCACTTTCGTGTTCGAACTCTAACATCCTGCAAGGAAAAATCGAGGTGTCCACCGGGCTTCTCACACGCTTTTCCGGCTCGGAGGCGGTAACTTTTGCCTTACCCACCGCGCGCGACCGGGCCGGTTAACTACCCCACACCCCAACCTGCGCTGCTTGTTGGTCGCAACCACCACATCACACACGCCACGATGACTACGCAATTCTTTTCTCTTCCCGACGGTCAGGGATGTCGGATGGCGTATCGGGTGTGTACGCCCTCGTCCGCCGACGCACGCGCACGCACTCCGCTCTTCCTCATCAACGGTCTTTCCGCCGTCATGGTAGATTGGACACCACTCTTCGAGTCCCTCGGCACCTCTCGCACCGTGGTGATCTCGGACCATCGCGGTATTGGCGAATCGACAGTATCTGACGAGTGGGATCAGGATCTATCGCTCTTCAGCATGGGGATGGATGTTATCCATCTCGCCACCCATCTGGGCTATTCCACCATCGACCTGCTCGGATTCTCCATGGGCGGACACATCGTCCAGACTCTCCTCACCTCGGACACCGCGAAGGTGGTCAACGGCATGGTGAAATTGGGCGGGGTCGCGGTGAGGAAGGCGGTGCTGAGTGCGACCATGACCAAGCTTCCGAGGGGCGATGTGAATCTGAATGCGCTCAACAAGGAGGCGGAAAAGATCGCGGACAAAACGGCGCGAAACGACTTTATCACGTACAATATGATGAAGGTCCAGTATCACGACGACGTGCTAGGCGAGGGAAAACCGATGGAGAACAAGTTCAGACAGAGACTGCAAACGGTTCGCGGAACGAAGCGGCCGGCACAGACAATCGCGATGCAGTTTTTGGCCATCCAAGCAGTGGATGTAAGGGAAAACCTCAACAGAATCCCAGGATCCCTGCCAGTTCTCGTCATCCATGGCGCAAAGGATAGAATGGTTCTGTATGGAGAAAGCGATTACATCGTCAAAGGGATCAAACATGCTCAGAGACTGGACACTCCAAGCGATCAATTCGGCCACTTTTGGTACGATTACTTCGACATCAGCTTCTGGTCCCAAGCCATCACCAAGTTCCTCGACTCCACCACTCCCCATGCCAAACTCTAACCGCCTCGAAGCGAATGGTCTTTGCCCCTCATCCCCACACGCAGCGCAATTCCGGAAACTGGAATGAAGCATTTCAAATGTCGTTAGATTCACGACTGGATCGCCATGAGCGAGCCGACAAACGTAAGGATGAGCCTCTGCCTGAGCTCGACAATGTCCTCGGGCACGAGGAAGATGAGTGCGCCGAGCTTGCGTGCGATCGAGATGGCGAGCTTGGCATTCATCCTCGCCTCGTCGTCCGTGGTGCCGTGGTTGACGAGCGAGTAATCGACAATGCCCGGACGCAGCGCATTGAGCAGATCGAGGAAAAACACCGCCGTCCTAAGCTGGCCATCCTTGAACGACCTGATCTGCGTGTTCTTGCCACTGCTCTTGACCAGACTGTTGGCCCAGGCCACCATGTCGGCGTCCGACACCCCGCGTCCGCCCTTGGAGAGCGACGAGAGCGTCTTGGTGATGTTGAGGCGCATGAGCTGCCACACGAGTCCGAGCGTGAGCGTACGCGTGCCATCCACGATATCCGCACCCTGGATGCCCACAATGTGCATGTTGGACGCCTTGGCCAGATCCACCGCATAGTTGGTATTCTCCACCGCCTTGAAGCGCGACAACTCCTGGCCCTCCTTTGGCTTGCTCACGCGACGCCACGTGACGCTGCCAGGGATCACCTTGTCAAACGCCTGCAGGATCACCGTTCCGTCCTTGAGGTCTTCAAACAGATTGTACACGCCCGGCTCGACGTCGAGGCTGTTGAGCCACAGCGTAAACACGCGCGCCTCGCGCTCGCCTTCGGCATCAAAGTCCTCGATCTCGACGGGCGGCGCCTCCTCCAACGGCTCCAGACACGGCCACGTGTTGAACAGATGCGCCACAAACGCCAGGTTGAGCTTGGGGTTGCCCGCGACCATGGAGCCGGGCGTGAGGTACTTGCGGCATCCGATGGCGTCGGCGCGCTGCAGCACCATCTCGGCGCGCTGCATCACGTCGGGCTGCTGCAGCGGCGCGCGGTCGCACACATCGGGCTTGAGCTGGCTGAGCAGCACCGTGTAGTTTTCGCCGTCCGAGACGTCCTTGCTAAAGTTGGCGACGCGGCGGTGCCAGTTGGCCGCCTTGAGGTGGTAGTTGACCCAGCGCAGGAGGATCTGGTCGGGCGGCAGGCGGAGGAACTCGTCGAGCGTCTCGCCTTCGTCGAGGAGGCGGTAGAGCTCTGGATGATTCTTGAGGTCGATCTTGGAGAGGAGGCCGCGACGGATGATCTGCCAGACGAGGCCGAGGATGAGGTGCTCCTTGCCGTCGATGATGTCCTGCGGGCCGATGTTGACGACGGAGCATCCGATGGCCTTGGCGGAGGTGATGACGATGTTGTTGTTCTCGGTCATCTGGAACGCGTTGGGCGGCTTGCCCGCCTTGCCAAAGTTGAGCACGCGCTCGTCGATGGTGTCGGGGACCGAGTCGTTGATGAGCTTGCAGAGGACGAGGCCGTCGCGGCACTCGTCGAAGAGCTGGAAGGTGTCGGTGGGGATGGGGAGGCGTGCGCCGATGTGTGCGTCGCCGGCGAGGTTGGAGTTGATGTGGCGCGTGAACTCGGTGCGTTCGTCCTCGTTGATGGTGTGCTGGGTGGACGAGGTGGCGCCCTTGACAAACACCTTGCCCTTGGTGACGACGCCTGCCGAGGCGTTGCGACCCGCGCGGATCTTTGCGAGCAGATCGACATAGTCGTCGAGTTCGACGCGGCCCGAGGCGTCGAGGTCGACCTCTTTGAGCGTTTCACGCACCTGATCGTACGATGCGTCGCCCTGGTCCTGGATGGCCTTGATGACGTCCTGTTTTGGGATGCTGCCCTTTTCCTCTACGTCGAGCGTGCGGAAGCGAGAGATGAGGCCCATCATCTCCTCTTGCGAGCTGTGATGCAGCGGATGTACGACAAGTGTGTCAGCGCACGGAGCTGGAAGGACGGCAGCAGGATGATGTACGGCACTTACAACTGAGGGTACTTTCTCTGAAGCTTGATGGCCTCCATCTTGACGGCGGGGATGCGGGGGAGTCGGGATGAAGGCTAGACAATGAGCAGATGACGGTGGATGGGTGACTGAATGAAAAGATGGATGGTGGGTGAAGGGGATGCGGTATCGAGTGGAGGCGGATCGGATGGATGCGAGCTCGAGGCTGGCGTGTGCACAGCCCTTTCTTCTGGCTCAGCCGCAGTGCACAGCTGCCACACTACTGTCGCTCCACTGCTGCACAGCTGCACTGCTGCACTGCCTATCCAAAGTGGAGTTGTGCCCCTTTTCGATGAGCGCCTGCCAATTGCGTCTCCGACTGTCGGGCGATCTGGAGCGGCTCATCACTGTGGGCGAATTTTGAAGGTGAGGCTGTTAGACTCGGTCTGACTTTGCCCGACTACGTTTTAATCGAAATGTCTCGAGAAGCGGCGAGGCCATGATGATCATCTTGCTCGACACACACCAACACCTGCATCTTGCACACGCTTTGCAGCTCACCACACACGCATCGTCTTCGCTGCTTTCACGACACAATGGCTTCCGTGGCGACACAGAAGCCTGCCGGCTCGGCTCAGAAGAGGCAGCTCTCCGAACAAGGTTTGTCCCGCATCCTCCTCTGCGACGACGACTGACGAGGAGAACGCTGACTGGAAGTTCGCCTTTACCACATCGCTACACCGCACCAACAGAAGCAGCACAGGTATTTCAGTCGCGCCGATCCGAGCTTCAGGGCATCGCGTCCAAGATCGGTGAGCTCGAAGGCGAGGCGGACGAACACAAGTGAGTATACGCACGCAGCGGCATCTGCCGACATTCTTTGCTCAATGTTCATGAGTTCGCTGACGACGATGCACCGCGCCAGGCTCGTAATCGACACGCTCACCGAAGCATCCAAGGCGGATCCGGACCGCAAGTGCTTCCGACTCATCGGCGGCGTGCTCGTCGAACGCACAGTCAAGGAGGTCCTCCCCGCTCTCCAGACCAACCTCGAAGGCGTAAGTCTCCCTCACTTTAGTCGCATCCGATCGCACCTCAAAGAATGCCCACGTGCTGACCATTTCAACTACTTCCTTGCGTTCGGCCTACTCGGCTGCAGCTCAAGCAGATCCTCGAAACGCTGCTCAAGCAGTACAAGCAGAAGGAGTCGGAGCTGCAGGAGTTCCAGCGCGAATATGCAAGCTGATACCACTTGGCCGCTCGTTTGCCAGCATTGCCCCCATGTAATTGTACCTCGCCATGCGTCTTTGCGACTCGCTTGCCCACAGTGTGACCAAATACGCCGTGTCCAAATGTGCTGAGAATCTGTCCGCGGTCCGCTTTGTAAAGCACGATGGGCTGCATGGATGCGTGTACACTCGTGAGCCTCCGAAAGGGTGTTTGTAGTGTGGAATCAACTTGGCATTGGGTGAAACGTGCAGGCCTAGGCGAATCTACGCAGTGTCGATGACTCTGAATCCCTTGACCTGTTTCCCACATTCGCGCCGCGTCAGTGTCAGCGACTATCTCGTTGCAAGCAAATGTAAAGCTGGGGTACGTTACCTTGGCATCGGCCAACAAAGAGTGGTACTTCTTGGCAAGGTCGGCACAAGCCTGGTAGTGGTTTACGCCTTCGGCCTTGTGGCACTTCTGGAGCTCCTCGCGTACGATCCTTGCCTCCATGGTGCGCACCCACGACTCGCGGATCTTCTCCTCGCGTTGCGCGAGCGTTTCTAAGCGATTCGCAAACCAGAAGCGTGGTCAATATGGACATCAAGAATGTGCGACAAAGGGGGGAGGAGGGAGGAGACGTACCTCGCATCTCATCGGCACTGGGAAGCTTGTCCATCTTTGCTATTGTGTGTGTGGGTGTGGTCGGGATGGAGGTGCGGGTCAAGGTGAGCAGGAGGGATGGTGGAGAGATGCTGTCGAGGCCAACAGCTCGCGGCTGCGATTCGGGTCCGAATTTCGCAACTCGGCTTCCGGGGCTCAGAAAAATAGCAATTCTGTTAAGTTTGAACGAGCGAGGGGAACTTTTTTCTCCACACGCCAAATTTCTTCTAACCATCATGCTGCTTGTCACCACTCTACATCCACCAATCTACATTGTCGGGCAAAGATGGGCAAGCGCAAACGAAGTACCCTGGCGCACGTGCCTGCCAACTCGTCGTCTGCCAAATCCGAGCACGATCGAATCCAACTCGAACAGTCTAAACAACACATCAACTCGCTGTCCGGAGGCAAGATCATCATCCCGCAAAAGCGATGGTATCGACAACGTGCACATGCGAATCCTTTCTCGGATCACAGCCTGGAATATCCCACCCAACCATGCGAGATGAATTGGGGAACCATCTATCCGACCTACTTTGATGCTGCGACAGGAAGGCATAGGCAGGGTCACGAGAGCAAGAAGGTTGAATTTGCCGATGTCGGGTGCGGGTTTGGAGGATTGCTGATGCAGTTGGCGCCATTGTTTCCGGATACATTGATGTTGGGTCTGGAGATCAGAGTGCATGTGACGCAGTATGTGCACGATAAGATCGTAGCTTTGCGTCTAGCAGCTCAACGTGGACGAATCGAACCCTCGGAAACACAAGCCGAACCTACATCTCAAGTTTCAGATGAAGATCTGGACGAAGTTACACAGAATGCCCAACTCGTCTCCGCCGCCCACCTCGCTCCAGGAAGCTACGACAATGTAGGAGTGCTTCGTGCCAACGGCATGAAGTTTCTGCCCAACTTCTTCACCAAACACCAACTCGCCAAACTCTTCTTCCTCTTCCCCGACCCCCACTTCAAGTCGCGCAAACACAAGGCAAGAATCATCTCCCCCACCCTCCTCGCCGAATACGCCTACGTCCTCCGTCCAGGCGGAATCGTATACATCATCACAGACGTAAAGGAACTCTACGACTGGATGGACAAACACCTAGGCCACCACCCCCTCTTCCAACGCCTCGACAAAGACGGCCCCGAACTCAAAGACGATCCGTGTGTACAGGCGGTTTATACCGCAACCGAAGAGGGCAAAAAGGTAGAGAGGAACAGAGGCGACAAGTGGTTCAGCGCCTTCCTACGTCTTCCCGACCCAACAGAATAGACCGTAACCTTTCGCACATCCGCCTGCAATTCAACAGCTTTCTCCCGTCCCGTTCCTTAGCGCGCGCACACACACCCGCGGTGAGATCGTATCGGCACCTACGGCCTGGATTGACGACTAGTATACAGAGCTAAAAAGTATACAGAGCTAAAAAAAGGAAAGTGGATTGTAAAATGAGTGTATGATGGGCGGGTCTTAATGCCACTTCTGCGGGGCAAGCGCAAGGATGCGGTTGAAGGCCTGGTCGCGCGCGTGCACCTCGGTGATCTCGAACGTCTGTCCGCCGCGGATCTTGAGTCTCAGTGCATCGGCGCGCACCTTGTCGAGCGCCGTGACCTTTTCGAGTCTCACGTCGAGCGTGATCTTGCACGCGCTCGTCTCGTCGAGCACCTGCGCCAGACTTGCCCGTGGCTGGTCTGCGCGTCCGGTGATGGCGCGGAAGACGACGCGCGAAGCGAGCACACACAGATGGCCTGCTTCGCCCTCGAGCTTGGCGGCAAACGCGCCGTCGAGCACGTCTGCGGCGTGTGCGAGCTCGTGTGCCGAGACGCGGTGGTCAAAGTGGGTGGGCGAGAGCGAGAGCGTGTGCGCCGATGCGCGGCGGACAAGCTGGTCTCCGCCGGCTGCACGGCGGCGCAGCGTGAGGATGGCGTGCTGCGCATCGGTGGGGACGTCGTGCAGCACGGCGTCGAGCGGGTTGACGCTGCTCATCCACTGCGGTGCCCAGTTGGGCTGGTGCAGGATGACGGGCAGCCACACAAATACCGCCACACCCAGCAGCAGGCCGGGCAGGCTCATGGCGACGCTGCTGTCGACGCGCGTCGCTGCAGCCGCGAGCACGACGAGCAGGCCGCTCAAGCGCAGCGACGCGCGCGGCGACCGGCGCAGCAACAGGTTGCGCACGCGCTCGTGCGTCGCCTCGCTCCCGAGCAGCACGGGCGCCATCTTACCGTATGCGTCGGCGAGCTCCTCGCCCGCACCCGCACTCGCTCCAGCGCCCTGCGTGGCCAGCACCAGTGCCATGCCGACAAGAATGACCGCAGCCAAGCGACCTTTGGCCCAGCTGTAGCCGTACACACCCGCGGCACCGAGCGAGACGAGCGGCCGCTCCCAGCTGGCGATGCCGAGCACGCTGCGCACCAACGCCGTGTACAGCGGGTTGGTGCTAAGCACGGGTGCGCTGACCTTGCCGCGCACGGGAGCGGGCGCACGGTCGGCCGAGTACACCATCGTCGCCGTGTCGTCGCCGTACGCCGAGAGGAAGGTGGTGGTGTACGCAAGCAGGTACGCCGGCAGCGAGTCCCAATCCTCGCGCTTGGGCCACTCGGCCGCGCCGGCATTCACCGTATCCAGCACCTCGAGCGACTCGACGCTCGTGATGTCGCGGCCAAACGAAGAGAGGAACTTGACAATGTCCGCATCGTCCTGGCTGAGCGCCGCAGTCTCTGCCGACTCTGTTCCGATGGCTGGCGAGGTCGCTGCCTGCAGCTTCATGGGCGGCAGCTTGAGGTGTGCGCGCTGCTTCTGCTCGTGCTCGAGCAGCTCCTCCTCCTCGCTTGCGCGCTCCTGGACCGCGCCGAATCCGTCCACGGGCAGGTTGAACGACACCTCCTTGCGCGGCGACAGCAGCGTCGACGTCTCGGACGGCGAGCGCTTGCGCAGCACGCCCTTGACCGCAGTCGCGGTCGATACGGCCAGCGAAGGCACGCCGTCGTCCGACGATCCGCCCACCTTGGCGTAGCTCGAGCCGTTGGACGCGTTGCTGTGGTTGTCGATCGAGCCCTCGCTCGACAGGCTGCGGTTCGACAGCCTTCGCTGGTCGGAAATCGGCACGGCGAGCGTGCTGGCCATGTTGGCGAAGCTCGGCATGCCGTCCGTGATGCGGCTGCGGCCGCTTCGGCGCGAGTTGCGGCGCGACGACGACGAGTTGCTCAGCGTGACCGACGGCGTGTGCGAGCTGACGCTGCCGCTGGAGCGCGCTCGCGTCATCGCCCGCGCCAGATGCGGGTCCAGCGTCGGAGCCGCACCAGACTCGATTGTCGGCGACGTCGGGACCTTGGTCAAGCCGGGCGTCGCAACGCGGTGCCTCCTCTGGCCAAACGAGTTCTGCCCAAATGAATGGGTCGACGAGGCGTTGTCGCGCGAGAGCTCCGACGAGATCGAAGGCGTCATCGTGCTGAACGCGGGCGAGAGCGGGACGGACGCGTTCGCGTCCGAAGGCGTCTGGATGTGCGTGTACGAACCGCTCGATGCCGTCGCTTCCATCGAAGGTGTCTCTGGGACGGGCGAGGCAGGCTCTTCGAGCTGCGGCGAAGTCGGCGGGGGTGCCTGAGCAGGGATGGCAGCAGCCCACGACGTCATGTCGTCCTTGGCGAGGCCGGGCAGCGGCGAAGGTGCGGTCGCGGGCGACACGGCGTTGACCGGCTGCGACGGCACCTCGACCTTGCCAACATCCTCGGAGCTGCTGTTGGGCAGGCTGGGCGAGGAGTCGCTCGCGCGCGAGCCGGTCGAGGCCGACCCGGAGCCCGTGGCGGAACCCTTCTTTTTGGAGGCAAAGGCCTTCCTGAACGACCTAGGGCTCATGATGCGTGCGCGCGCCTTTTGCACCTCGTCCTTCTCGCGAGGAAGCGTCGAGATCTCCAGACGAGGCAGCGGCGAGCCGTTGGGACCGATACGTGTGGTTAAGGGCAGATCCGCCTCGAGGCGCTGGAAGACTGGCTGGGCCGGCAAATGCTGCTGCTGCTGCTGCTGCTCCTTGTCTTCGTCTGCGACGCTGGGCAGTGGTGCGGCGGTCTGGCCTTCGTCGGGATAGACGCTGCACTCGGTCTCGCTCTCGTCGCTGTCTTGATCGAGGCCATACTCTGCGAGGAAGGTGGGACGAGCGGGCTGCGGCTGGTCCTGCCATCCGTCGTGCGACAGGGGTGGCGTGCAGATGATGGCGGGGTCGAGATCGACCGAGCTGGCCCACGACGAGCGGCGCGAGTGCACCGAGTAGGTGTCGGCGATCGAAGGCGGACCGGTCATCTGTGGGCTGTAGATGGCGGGCAGAGGGGCTGCGATGAGGTCCGACGGTCCTGGTGCACGGCCAGAGGAGGTGGAAGCCGTGGAAGCGCGCTTGTCGAGGCCGATGAGGAGCGAAGCGGAGAAGTCGTCGTTGGGCAGCGAGAGCGGCAGGGGCGAGAGGCTGCGGATGGACGAGGCGTGCGACTCGACATTGTGCGGCACCTGGTTGGGATCCGGCTGGGATCGCACCGAGGTGTCGAGGAAAGCCGAGGCTGAGAGCGAGCCAGACGACGCATAGACAGGTGCCGGCGCGGTGGTGAGGATCGACTTGGGGATGATGGGCGACGAGATGCTGGGCCTGTTGGACGAGGGCGGCGAAGGCGTGGAGCGGCCGGCGTCGGGCATGCTGCGGAAGACGTCGAAGGAAGCCTTGCGGAGGAGGCCGCGCGGGTTGGGCGGAGGAGGGCCCTGGGGTGGTGGGCTGGCAACGCGATCTCTCGCCTTTGTGTATGCGAGCGGCTGGACGTGGGGGGCAGACTTGCGGATCTGGTCGGCCCAGACGATGCGCGCGCCGTTGGCTGCAGGCGGAGGCGAGGCGACGCCCTTTGCGCGCTTGTCGGACCACTCGTGCGTCTGCTGTACGATGTAGGCCTCCCACTGCGAGAAGGGCGAGTCTGGATCGGGGCGGTCCGTCGAAGGCACCACCATGCCGGGTACCATCATTGCGTGCATGGGTGCGCCGCCGGTGCGGTTTGCGTTTGCGTGCGGGCTGGTATTGGCGGTGCCGCTGCCGTTGCCGTTGCCGTTGCCGTTGCCGTTGCCGTTGCCGAGCGAAACGGAAGAGTGATTGGCGTGGAAGCCGCGCGAGGGGCCAGGGCGATCCGTGGTGGCGGTGGCCGGGCGGGGAGACGAGCGCGAGAAGCTCCTCTCGTTACTGTCGAAGGAGAGCGTCGAGGCCGACTTCTGGTGACTGTAGAAGCCGGACATGATGGCAGGATAGCTCTAGCTGGACGTCAAGTCGAGGCGGTGAAGAGCCTCCGGAGCACCAATCAGCGATGCAACGTAGAGGGACGGCGAGAAATTGAACAATCAGGGCGGGGATATGGAGGTTGCGCGCGTGGGGATCCGGGGGGTGGTCGGTGGTTAAGTAGAAAGAGCTGGTCGAGTCGGTGCTGATGGGATTGGGTTCCTGACTAGCGACGGCGCTGTGCGGAAGGGCGAGCGAGGCGGAGGAGAAACGAGCAGGAGAAGAGGCGGAGCCGATCAGAGGCAGCGGCGCTACGAGGCACGAGACGACAGACGGATGGCGTCCGACTTGGGTCGTGAGCGTCTGAGTCAGGGCAAGACGGATCAGCCGAACCGAATGCTGGGTGAGCGCAACTGCAGACGTCTTCGTGAAGGGTCCTTCTGCGCGGATGGGAGGCGGCGGCGGCTGCGCCAACAGTTTCAGAGGCAGGCGTTGGGGCCTCAGGCACCAGGCATGACCACGAGCAGTGGAGGATGGGAGCGAGCGAGCGAGCGAGCTAAGCCATCCAAGTGCGGTGAAAGAGTGCGGGGGAAAAAAAGGCGAGCAACGGCGGCTGAGCAGCGTCAGTGGAGACTTCGCTTAGCAGCATCCAATCCACACGCAGCCAACCAAAAAGGCGCTTTTTCTGTTGACTGGCGGAGCGAGGGAGTGACGGCGCATTTGACAGCTCTTGCATCGCCGGTGGGGCCGCCCAGCTCCACCAACTCCGATCTCGTGATTCTGGCGCGGAGGTGCCGAAAACAATAACTTGGAGCAAGAGCCAAAAGGGCGATTGCGCTCGCAGAAGGGCTAGACTGGGCACTGGCGGAGTGGCTCCGAAAAGAGAGGGAGAGGGGGGGGGGGGTGCAAAGCTCAAGTGCATGCATGATGCGGCGCCGTGCACTGAGACACTCTCCTGACTGCGTGCGTGCCTTGGGCGCAAGCAAGGTGGAGCGGAGGATGAAAAGAGCAGCCAAAAACAATGCAGGCTCGGCTATGCGTCTCGCTGAAACCCAGCTGTGCGGCTACGACCACCGCCTCGGAAAGCCTGGCAATTGCAAGCCCAATGGCAAGCCGCTCCGTCTCGTCAGATTGAGAGTGGATTCGCAGCCAAGACTGCCATCGGTCGAGCCGGCAACACGACCAATCAACGCGCATATCGCAACGCAAGCAGAAGCAGACCTCATAATGATGGATAGCGATGAGATTGGCAAGAGCCTAAGAGCGTCGTTTGGTGGGAACCCAAACTCACCGCCAAGCGCGGAATTACCCCGCCGTGGTGTCAGCTTTGACCTCATTTTGGCGGGGGGATCGACGCTCGACAGCAAGAACGAGGGGTCCCTATTTTTTTCGCCCGCCCAAAAGCCCCGAAATGGGGAAAAAGCGCCCTTTCATCCCCCGCAACGACGGGCGGAGCCGATCATGGATCCTCGCTCCAACTTGACCCGCTGGTGCAGCGTTTGGACTTGCAGTGATCCCTTTTCTTGGCCTTTCTGCTTCTTTTCCCCTGGGGTTTGCAAGGTTTGCAGCGCATGCAGCCCGCTCTGCAGCGCGCGCGCTCTCTCTCTTTCTCTTTCTGCAGGGCGCAGCAGAAGCGAATCCTCACCCACCGCCTTCTGCACGCCCTTCTTCGAGAGCGCGCGTGTGTGTGTTTGCTCAGCCCCGGCTATGATAGCTCCAGGTTGAGCCTATTCAGCCTGTTCCATTGGGTTCAGCCCCGCCGTGTCATGCCGCCATGCTTCCATTGCGTGCTGCGACAGTACACGATTGCAGCGTTGTCTGCGGTTGGTCGCTCGGAGCGCATCCAAGCGTGGGTGCAGAAGGTTGGATCTCGCTTGCCACACTCTGCATGTTCGCGAATGCACCCTCAGAGCGCAGATCAGCTCGGCTCTTGCTTTCCTACCGGCCTAAAGTTTTTTTTTTGCTTCTTTCGGCTTGACTTGCCCAGCAGGGTTTGCGCCCGCGCTGCGAGTGCTCTGCTAGCGTGGGATGCACGAGCGCACCATGCAAATAGAGGCAGCATCGTGCTTGCTTTTGCGCAGGTGCCGTAGCTCGATGCGGCCGCAACCACGGCATAGATAAGCTGAACCTGCGGATCACCAGCTCGGGCGTACACTCGCATGCTCGTCCAACGCCAAAGAGCTTGGTCTTCTCGTATAGCATCTCGCTCAGACGCGCGAGAAAGCTGGCGTGAGCATGTCGGTCAAACATTCGCAGACGGGGCAATCAATTCGCCCGCCGTCGTTTGACGCTTTCACAAAAGCACAGCGACAAAGAGCGGCAGTTTTGGCAAGGGCGAGAACAGCGCGCGTTGCGGACTTTGATCAGCCGGTAGGGCGGGGCCTAATCCAACAGCGGCTCCGCTCTCTTTTGCGGGGCAAAGAGAAAAACTCCCCTACCCATCCCCCGTTTTGCCATTTCGTTGCGTTCCTATCTGCCCTCCAGACGTCTCCCAGAGTGGTATTTGCTGCTGCCATGATGCCAGACGATGGGTTGGGTTGGGTTGACCGTGGATCTGGGCGCGTTCGAGTGAGACCTCGCGTAGAGTAGCCCACGCCTGGTGTGTCGCAGCTTGGCGCCCGCCTCTTTTTTGAATGGTCTCTACCGGAGCTTGAAATGGCGCGCTCGCGTCGAGAGGCGGCGCTGGGGGTGCGGATGCCTCTTCGCAACGATCGACACGGGGAGCCCGTGTTCACTATGCTCGAATGCGGGGCTTGAATTTCGTAGCGGCGCCCGCCTTTCAAACACGCCCAAACCTTGCACCGACATGGACAAGGGTTTACGAGACGATCAGGAACACTGCTTTGAGTGGGATCTGCAACTGGGCCACAGTAGGGGTTCTCGCCTAGCAGCATTCGTGCTCGGCGCGGGCGCAAAGCCATTGCGCGCTTACACAGCGCTTGGGCATTGGCGAGACAAGACACAGAGTAGGCTGTAACTTGGCCGTGGCGCACCAAAGTCCGCTCGGCCAACTCACAATGACAGACCACACTAAGCATGATGGGCGCCACAACGCTCTGAACCCTGACCCGCGCCACTAGCCATCCTCTGCCATCAGCGGCCAAAGTGATAAGGGCATCCGATCCGATCGGAAGGCAACGAGCGATCGGGTCCGATCCTACCCCTCCCTCCTGCACATCACAGTTCACTTCAGGAAGTCGGTCTAACGCAGACGCAAAGAGCATCGAGAAAAGCAAAGATTTGGTATTGGTACATCGAAAGACTTGTGCAAGACTCCCGTGCGAACAGAGAACCTCTGATCTAAAAAAAAAGGCAGGCGGTTGCAGCCAGGCAGTTGTACTAGCAGTACTGGCGATACTAGCAAGTCAGAAATGCGTAGGATGTGGGGGAATACAAGTGGACGAGGGAAAGACGAGACGAAAAGAATCCAGAGACGCTACGACATTTATGCGTCGGCCTTGGACTTCTTCTTGGGCGGCTGGTCGTCGTCCTCGAGGTCGATCTCGGCATCATCGTCGTCGTCCTCGTCGTCCTCCGAGTCAAAGTCGTCCTCGTCAAAGTCGAGGTCGTCAGCGCCCGTGTAGAAATCGATGGCGCCCGGCCAGAAGTCCATGATGATGGCGTGGCCGATGCCGCCTGCGATCTCCTGGTCCGTGTTGTCAAAGAAGGTGGAGAAGAACGAGCCGGGCTCAAAGTCGTCCGAGTCCGGACCGCCGACGGTGGGCTTGAGCTTGCACAGGTTCTTGTCGTCCGACTTCCAGTCGATCTGCGTCTTCTCGGGCTTGGTCTGCTCGAGGAAGTTGAACTCGTCCTCGAGCGAGTTGGCACCCTCGACCAGCGTGAACTTCTTGACGAGCTTGTCGTTGGAGAAGAACGGGTTCTCGCGGAAGCTGAACGTGATGGTGGCGGCGCGAGGGTCGTTGAGGTCGCGCACAACGTCGACGTTGGAGAGGTACGAAAGCGCCTCGTGGTCGGCATCGTCAATGTACACGTTGGTGGCCATGCAGTTGATCAGAGCCTGGAACCAGAAGTCCTTGACCGACGACACGATCTCGGCACGCTTCTTGTACAGCGGAGCCTGCAGCTTGAGCTCATGCTTGATGAGCTCGGCATCGGCCTTGCGGAAGTCCTCGACGAGCGTGTCCACCTTCTGCTGAAGAGCATCCGGGAACGTCTTGGGCTCGGGCTGGCGGTAAGCGTCGGTCATTTTTGATGGATGAATGGGCAAAGGGTATGAAGGGAGTGTGGGTATGTCCTAACGGGAGTGGTGGGGCGGAGAGAAGAAGAACCGCCAGATGTCGAGCTATAAGAAGTATGGACGGCCGTTGCGGCATCCATCCGCTTCTGCCACGGCCCGCCAAGGCAAAAGAAAAAAATCTAGGGTGCAGCTCAAGCGTGACGACGGCACAACGACATTCCATCCGGCGATCCGAGCTGGCCCCAAGCTTTGCCACTGCACCGGGGCGTGGCGTGCTGCACCAGAGCGGGAAAAATTTGTCTCGAGTTTGGTGGAGTGGGAGCTCTAAAAAAAATCCTCGAGGAAAAAAGTGGAAGTTCTTCCTGGACGTCTGTGCGCACACTGATGTCGTGCCGCGAGCCATCTTGCTTGGGTGGCGGGATTTCGTTTGGCAAGAGACGCACGTTTATGCCAAATTTCTGAGACTGCGTTTTGCTGTAACGAAATTTCGCTGTTCATTACGCGTCCGCCGCCGACGCACGGACGCGGGCCGAAAAAAGCGTTGGAGCGGAAGGCGGTGGAAGCGGCAACGACCAAAACTGTTAAAGCGTTGTGGTCCACTCAACGCGACGCGGTGGGCGTAAGGCCTTGAGGGCGGGACCCCACTCGGACGAGACAACCAGGGAAGGCGCGTCGACGGGCTCAAGGCCTTTTGGACAGTTCGCGTCGGGCGAGGCTGGCGGTCTGTTACTTTGCGGCGGCCAGAAGTCGATGAGGGCGCGGATCCTTCGCTGAGCAGTCAAGTCACCACACCTCCACTGCCACCGCCTGTGTCTCGGCCTCATCTGTCGTCGCTCCTACCATCATCACCCACTTCTACGCTTGCATCTGACAGTCGCAGCCTCAAAAGATCAGCCTCACCCGGTCCTGCGCACCTCTGCTACCGTCGAGCCCCGTTGGCCCATCATGAACACCGCCGACCTCGTCGATGAAGAGGCGGCCATCGCGCAGCAGAAGCTGTCGAACGAAGAGTACAAGATCTGGAAGAAGAACTCGCCCTTCCTGTATGACCTCGTTGTGACGCATGCGCTCGAGTGGCCCTCGCTCACGTGCCAGTGGTTCCCCGACAAGGAGACGCCGGCGGGGCAGTCGTACACGCAGCACCGGCTGCTGCTGGGCACGCACACGTCGGAGCAGGACCAGAACTACCTGCAGATCGCGCAGGTGCAGCTGCCCACCACGGGTGCCGATGGCCCGTCCAACTCTGCCGAGTCGAGGCTCGACCTCAAGCAGTACGACGAGGACAAGGGCGAGATCGGCAGCTACTCGGCCACCACGGCGCGCCTCACGATCGTGCAAAAGATCAACCACGATGGCGAGATCAATCGCGCGAGATACTGTCCGCAGAACTGCGATCTGATCGCCACGCGCACCGTGACGGGCAAGACGTACATCTTTGATCGAACCAAGCACTCGAACACGCCTTCGGCGGATGGCGTTTGTCGGCCGGACATTGTTCTCGAGGGGCAGACGGCCGAGGGATACGGGCTGAGCTGGTCGCCCCTCAAGCAGGGTCACATTTTGGCGGCTAGCAACGACACGACGGTGTGTCAGTGGGATATCAACCAGTACACCAAGGGCAACAATACGCTGCAGCCCGTGGCGACGTACACGGGCCACACGGCGATTGTGGAGGATGTGGCGTGGCACAACCACCACGAGTCGCTGTTTGGGTCGGTGGGCGATGATCGTCAGCTGCTCATCTGGGATGTGCGCGAGGCGCCGAGCGCTCCCAAGTACCGCGTCGAGGCGCATGCGGGCGAGGTCAACACGCTCGCCTTCAGCCCGGATAACGAAAACATCCTCGTCACCGGCTCGAGCGATAAGACGCTCGGCGTATGGGACCTGAGGAACCTCAAGGTGAAGCTGCACTCGCTCGAGGCACATACCGACGAGATCCTCTCGGTGTGTTGGAGCCCGCACAACCCCACCGTGCTCGCGAGCGCGAGTGCCGACCGAAGGGTCAACATCTGGGACCTCTCCAAGATCGGCATGGAACAGACTCCCGAAGATGCAGAAGACGGTCCGCCCGAATTGGTCTTTGTCCACGGAGGTCACACGAGCAGAGTGACGGATCTCGGCTGGAGCCCGCACCTCGAATGGGCGCTTACCACCGCCGCCGAAGATAACATCGTCATGGTTTGGAGACCCAGTAAGGCCGTCATCGATACGGGCAACGAACACGTAGCCCCCGAAGACCTCGAGTAGATCAGCCCATCCAGACCCGCCGATCCTCATTACACCCTCCTGTCTTCTGTCTGCAATCTCGCCATTTCACCGTCTCTCCATCTTTTGGACTCAACGCAGTGCTGTGGGAGGACGTCATGAGAAAATGTGCGCGATTCTTTCATTCCCTGGAAAGGAGATGGCGAGTCTAGAATTGGAGTGCGTACATGATGACGACGCCGATGGTGCCTACAATGAGCGTGGCTACGATGGAGGCCAAGACGCCTACCTTGAGGAAGTCCTTGACGGAGACGTAACGATCGCCCAGATCGTCCTCCATTGACACGGCGATTTGGTTCGGATACCCACTGACTGGCAGACCCATCGCCGCCGACGCCACGAGAGTCGTAGCCATGATGAGCAGTCTTGGATGTGGGGTGTCCAGACTCTCTCCCACCTGTGCTGCGATGGGAACGAGCAGCACCGCTGCGATGGTGTGGCTGATGAACGTCGCGACGACTAGACCGATACCGAGCAGTGCGACGATGATCTGCCACAGTGGCAGCTCCTTGACGATCTCCTGGATGAGATCGTCCAGCGACTCGAGCAGTCCGGACGACGTGACGGCTTTGCCGAGTGCAATGCCACCCATGGCGAGAAAGACGACGGTCCAGAGGAACGTGTTGAAGTCTTCCTTGGTCAGAATTCCCGTGCCGAAGAACAGCACCATGGGAATGATCGCAATGATCCCCATGTCGCCTACAATCCATTCGAAGTTCTTCTCCAAACACCACAGCACGATCGTCGACACGGCTACGGCCGAGATGAACCACTGGATCTTGGTGAACGAGTCCCTGCTCTCGCCGAGCTTCTTGATCACCGTACCCCTCCCAGCGCCGTAGCTCCACAACAGGATGAGCCAAATGACGACCAGAGACAGGCCGGATACGGGAATGGTGACGGCAAACCACTGCAACCACCCAACAGGCTGCTTCATGTACTGCAGCGCGATCAGATTCTGCGGCGAAGCAATCGGCGAGGTCTGGCCGCCGATGTTGGACGCAAGCGCGATACCCATGATCAAGCTCGAGGCGTATGGCGACTTGCTAGGCAGCGTACGCAGGATGGGTTGGATGAGCGAGTACATGAGCACGGGCGCCGCCACATTGCTGATCCACATGGATGCAAAGCACGCCACGCCCATGTGCGCCAGCAGCACCACGCTCGGCCTCGTCCCCGCCAGCCTCAGGATCTTGGTCGCCAAGATCTTGTCGATACCGTACTTGGACAGCGCCGCAGCGAGCGTGAATCCGCCGAGCAGCAGACACATGTTGGGCGCAAACATCTGCGAGAAGATCCACTTTGTCGTCTCGGGCGCCGTCATGCGGCGGTCCTTGACATCGTCGGTGCGCGCAACGCGCAGCGTCACCACCAGCAACGGCACCATGAGCGACGTGACGAACAGCGGAATCACCTCGGTCGCCCACAGGATCGTGCAGAACACGAGCATGGCGAGGCAGTTCTGCTCCTCGACCCGGTTGAAGAAGCGCAGACCGGGCGCCTTGAGCAGCGCCACGAGCGCCGTAAAGGCGATGATGAGGTGGAGCGTGCTCATGCTCATCCAGCCGGGCAACGTGAAGCTGCCGCAGGGCGTGCGCAGGCGGAAGGGCTTCTTGGGCTCCAAGTCGTGCTGCTTGTTGGATCCCATCACCGTCCTCTCGAGCGCAGCACCCTGAGCGCGCCTCTCGATGCCGATCATCTCGCGCCACACGGTGTTGCGCTGCCACACGACCTGTTCGCGCAGATGCGTCTTGAGCTGCTGCGCCGCGGCGCCCACATCGCCTGCGGTGACCACCTTTGCAAAGAGCTGGATGAGCGTGTCGATGCACTCGTCGAGGCCGCGCTTGGTCTCGGGTGTGAAGGGCTGCTGTGTGCGCAGGCTGCCGTTCATGTAGCGGTCCTTGAGGTCGGACTTTGTGATCTTGTCGTACTTCTTGAGGATCTTGCGCATGCCCGTCTCGTTGAGCTGGACAAACTGCCTGAGCTCGGACATGGCGACAAAGAGGTCGGTGATGCGCTTCTTGAAGGTGATGCGCATGTCGATGGCGTAGTCGTTGTCGGCGGTCCAGATGGACATGCTCTTTGCGTCGCCGCCAAAGCTGCTGTCGCCGGCGTCGCTCGAGCCGGGCGCGAGGCGGTCGTGGCTGTTGGCAGCGTCGTCTGCGCCGCCGGCGAGCACGATGCCGAGCGAGCGACGACGCACGGGCTTCTTGCCAAAGATGCTGGACCAGCGCGCCTTGGAGCCGGACTGGCTGGCGTTGGAGCTGCTTCGCGTGCGCTTGGCAAAGCCCGAGGTGTCGCCTTGCTCGGACAGTTCGGTCGAGTGGTCGAGGAGCGTGCTGGAGCGGTTGCGGTTGTTGGCTGGGCGCGTCGGAGCGGCGCCAGCAGCGTCGTCGAGCGTGGCGCGGCTGTCCTTGCGCGAGCGCGAGGGGCCACCTTCGCGCATGCGCTGCTGCTGGCGCGACGCCTCGTTGTACTTGCGTGGCTGCGTAAAGACTTCGTCGATGCTGGAGCGACGATCTGCGCTGGCCTTGGCGGTGCGAACGGTGTCGATGAGGTCTTCATCGTCATCCTCGTCGTCGCTCCTGCCAAAGTCGGAGTCGTCGTCAAAGTCTTCGTTCTCTACGCGCTCGAGGTCGTCCTTGAGGTTCTGCAGATCGGCGCGCAGCTCGGTCTCCTTTGCGAGGTAGAAGTCGACGATCTTGTTGAGTTCCTTGTCGAGAAGCGGCACAAAGGTGCGATCCGTCTCTGTGCTCTGCGCATCCTGAAGCAAGCCGGACGACTCGTTTTCGATATCCGAGTAAGCAGCATTGGGTGCCGAGGGGAGCTCCTTCTCCATGAGATAGATGGTCTTTTTGAGGTTCGAGTAGGCGATGTATTTGTCGGCCCAGTCGGGCACGGCGTTGAACTGGATGCTGTGTGAGAACTTCATGGTGGAGTTGTGCTGGAGGCTGTGGTGTATGCGGTCGTGTAGCTGTGAGAGTCTATGTGCAGGGCGTGTGCGCGGGGACCCAAGGGACGAACGTAATGCTTGTAGCGGGATGTGCTCTTGGCCGTCTTGGTTGATGGAAAGCAGGTGGTGAGGAGAGTGAACAAGACGGGTTCCGGCAGCGCTGTACGGTTGGAAGGTCGCCATGCACTGGGTCTGGTTGCACAGCAGGGCTATCGAGATAGGCGGACTGGTTGGGCCATCCACGGCGTCGATAGCGAGGTGTGATTCGCGCTGAGTGGGCGTTGGACGGATCAGCTGCTAGTACGACGGGTGCTTGAGCGCGATGGACAGCAGCAAGAGATGCTAGGCAGCGCGAGATAGAGGAGGGTCGGAGCGAAGGTGGGCTGAGGGTCCAGCGATTGGCGCCCGTCGACCGCAGTCTCTGATCTCCACGCATCGCTGCAGCAGCAAAGCAGCAGAGCAGCAGCAGCAGCAGCGCACAGAGCCGCCAATCCAGTCCGAATCCGAATCCCCAATTCGGCCAAAAAGAAACGTGCGAACGTGTTAGAGTGTCAGTGCCAAAAATGGTCGGAATTCGGGACATGCTCGAGTGGAGGCCCTCTCTCACTTTTGTCAACTTTGAATGCCCCCTAAACCGTTGACCCCGACCACGACCACCGCAATCATGGGCCACGGCAAATCGGACCGGCCGTACCTGAGTGCAGCCGAGCACTCGGGCGTGTATGGCTCACACGCGGCCTCCTCGGGCAAGACCGCTTCGCTCGCCGCCACCTTTGAGCCCGTGGCGTTTGACTGCTGTGCGCTCTCCTTCCAGCCGTGGACGCTGCCCGTCTGCTCGCCCGACTGCGGCGTTGCGTTCGAGCTCACCAACCTCATCCCCTTCCTGCGCAAGTATGGCGTGCATCCGATCACGGGTCGGCCGTTCGAGCTCGACGATGTGGTTCGGCTCAACTTTGCGCGCAACGAGCAGGGGCGCTTCCACGATCCCGTGTCGATGCGCGAGCTCGGGCAGCACTCGCACATCGTGGCGATACGACCGACAGGCAACGTGTTTCTCTACGATACCGTGCACAGGCTCAACATCAAGGCAAAGTACATGCGTGATCTGGTCACGGATGAGGCGTTCACCAAGGCGGATATCATCACAGTGCACGATCCGAACCGGCCCGAGCTCAGAGACGCACGTCAGATGCATCATGTCAAGGAAGGGCTTGCGCTCACACAGGCGGACAAGGGAATTGACACGACACAACAGATCAATACGGCCGCTACAGGAAGTGCGCAAAAGCTGCTCGCCAAGCTTCGTGGACCCACCGAGGCAGAAGCGAAATCGGTGCCCAAGCCGAGTACGGCGGTTAGTCGGAACAAGGCTGGTGGGGCATCCACAGGCATGACGGCTGCGAGCTTTACGTCTTCGAGCCTTACACCGCGCACGGCGATCGAGCGTGTGGTGCTGGACGATGAACAGACGATGTTCGCGCACGTCCAGCGCAGCAAGCGCAAAGCGTACGTTCGACTCACCACGAACCTGGGTGCTTTGAACCTGGAGTTGGCATGCGATAAGGCACCCAAGACGTGCTACAACTTTCTGCAGCTGTGCAAGCAGGGTCGATACGACGACGTCATCTTCCACCGCAACATCCCTGGGTTTATGATCCAAGGTGGCGATCCGACAGGAACAGGTCGCGGAGGAAGTTCGATCTGGGGCCGTGAATTTGGTGACGAATACGGCGAAGCTGGAGCGCTCAAACACAGTGGTCGGGGGATGCTGTCGATGGCGAATCGAGGACCGGGAACGAATGGGAGTCAGTTCTTCCTGACGTATCGAGCGGTTCCGCATTTGGATGGCAAACACACGGTGTTTGGTCAGCTTGTTGATGGTGCCAAGGATGCGACATTGGCAAAGATGGAGGGTGTTCCGACGACGGATGGCGATAAACCGATACGGAAGATTCAGATCGAATCGGTGTTGGTGAGTGAGGATCCGTTCGAGGCGTATGCGTTGAAACAGAAGGATGCAGCCAAGGCCAACGATCCCACCAATCCGGAGTATATCGCAAGGATGGAGAGGAAGAGGCGCAGGGAACAGGATCGAACCACATGGTTGGGAACCGAATTGCCAGGCGAAGCATCAAAGGCAAAACAGCTGCTTACTGCCGGTACGACCGTGGGCAAATACGTGCCCAAGATGCCAAACCAAGCTACACAGGAAGCCTAAGCGTCGAAAAAACGTAAAGCATCTGGATTTGGCGACTTTTCATCATGGTAAAATGGCACAATTCACACACAAACAACAACAACGAAGGCGTGAAATAGTTTTCGTGATTCTTGTGATATGAGGTCGATCTACTGCTGGGATTGAGACTGTTGCTGGAGTTCCGGGTCGGTGCTGTAGTTGTCGACGTTGATATCGTTGAGGCCGAGATCCTCGTTCTGATCCCACGAACGCGTGTACTTCTCCTCTGTCAACTGTTCGTCGACATCGGGCGCATACGGATTCTGGATGTACGAGTTGGCGAGCGGATCATCCAACACCACGGTATACGGCTCGTCGCAAGCAATCACCTTCTTCAACCTCGCCAAGAAGCCCTCAAAGTTCTCGGCGTTCTGCGAAGAGTCGCCACGCATGAGCACGCGCTCGGACAACTCGTCGTACACCTGCTGCAACAATCCCTCGAGCGTGGTAAACCTTCCTCCCAACGTACCCGGTGCGAGGTGCAGGTCGATCTCCGGAATCGCAAAGCCCGCCGTTTCGGACTTGAGCACATCGCGCGACAGATCCTCCTTGTCCTCGACGCGAAGCGTGAGCTTTCGCCCCTGATCCGAAATCGCCGCTCCGGACTTGACTTCGTTGTCCTTGTAGCCGCAGTTGTCGCAGTTGGTCGACATGATGAGGATGTCTTTGAAGTAAGGGATGTTGACCTTCTTCATGCGCGTGTCGAGCGGCGCATTGCACGACGAACATGTACCGGCAAATGTGTACACCTCCTCGTTGTCAAACTCGGTCTCGCCAGCGTCCTTGTCGAATCCGGTGGTGTGCAGCTCCTCCCCATCCTCGGTGGTGGGAGCAGCAGCGTTGCCGGCAAGACCGAGCAGCTCGTTCTGCTCCTTGGTGCGCGGATAGTCGCGCTTGCTCCACTTTGCGTCGGACATGCCACGGCCCTTGATGTCGCCCATGAATTCGACAAACGAGTTGCCCGACGGATCGTCCAGACGGATCGAGAAGGGCGGCACCTTTCGCTCCGCCTTTTCCTCGGCCGACATGGTGTTGGAACTACCGCCGACGGGACCGAGACTGCGCAGGCCGGACGTGTTGGACTCGTCGTTGGCGGCGGCTTCTTCTTGGTCGACCTTTTGCTCGCCGAGGATGTTCCTCAACTTGTCGCAGACCTCTTCGATCTTTGCGTATGCTTCGGGCTGCATGTGCTTGCGGAGGGGCTGGTCGAGTTCGAGGTCGCGCAGCGTGTCGCTGATGACGCCCTCGATGGTGGTGAGCTGGCCCTTCTTGGGCGGGATCTCGATCTGGAGCTCGGGGATGGTGATGGTGCAGTGCTCGGACTTGACGACCTGTCGGTTGAGGTCGGTGGGGTTGGTGACGTGGACGGTGTAGAGGCAGCCCTTGGTCTGAATCTGGCCGGCGGACTGGATCTCGGAGTTGCGATTGCCGCAGTGCGGGCATGAGAAGGAGACGACGATGACTTCGCGGAAGTAGGGGATGTAGGTGAGCAGCATGCGCGTGGTGCCCTGCTTGTGGCAGTCCATGCAGAGCGAATCGATCTCGTCTACCATCTTTTGCTCGACGTCGGTGGATGCGGGCTGATCGCCGTCGGCAACATGCTCGCCGATGGGCTTGAAGAACTCCTTGGACTCGGGAGCGGTGGTGGACGACATGGTGTTGGTGGGGGGAGCGTCGGTGATCTCGACGTCGGCGATGGAGGTGGTGGTGGAGGCAGCCTCGGTGTTGGGTCTCTTGGACGACGGTGCTGCTGCAGAAGGGATGTCGGTGGTGCGTTTCATAAGTGGCGGTCGAGGGTGGTGATGAGAAGGACGATAGGTGTGCGTCTATCAACTCGCCACCTCCACGCACGACACACGGCGCTCTCATGTGGAGTTTTGACTCGGGGCTCAGCTTTTTTTTTTCAAGCCTAAGCTTCTCGTTTCGAGTGGCTTCTTGCATCTTCTGGGCAAGGCTCGATCGGGAGTAGCAATGCGACAAATCGGGAATCGGGAGATCCTCACCTGCCCGGTCAACACACGGCAGCGTGTGGCATAGATCTGGGAATGCTGTCAATGCTGTGTAGCTGTCTATTGTCTCGAGTGCTGCATCGGGCGACTTGGTCGTGCGACGGTGGATTGCATCAGCTCATTCCAGCCCATTGCCGATACGAAGACGGCTTTTGGATGGGTTAGGACCGAATGTGTTGCCGGTCGGCGCACGTTGAAGAGCGGAGCGGCTCTCGTCGGCTCGGCTCGGCCAGGCCACTGCTTGTCTTATTTTTTTGGCTTTAAGCGAGCAGATCCCACGGAATGGGGGCGAGGCCATTTGGAGGATGGCGGGCGTTTGACTTATTCCCGTGGAGTTGGCTGGTTGAGCGGTGGGCGGTGGGCGGTGGGCGTTGGAGGACGCGCGATCTGGCGTGCCAAATCGACGCTGGGAGGCCGGAGCGGACTCTGTCTGCCGTTCTTGGGCGCAAAATAATACTGGAAATCGCGTCGCCGCGTGTCGAAAATCGAAAAAAGTCGGCTGAAATTGCAGTCTGCACGGCCAAAAGTCCAAAGTCGGTCGAAAGTCGGGGCCGGCTGACTGCTGAGCGTCGAGGCGAGGCAGCGGACTCGTGTGCTGTGCCTGAACTGCTTGCTTGCTCGCTCGCTTGCTGCTGCTGCTGCTGCTGCTGTTGGTCAGCTGCTCAGTTCGTACGCTCATCGACAGAAACCACCACCGTCCCTCCATCGTAGCATCCTATCCACGTCGCTCACCACTCACCACCTCTTCTTCTCGCTCTTTCGTCGTACCCTCGTCGTACCCTCGTCGTACCCTCGCCTTGGCACACACATACCAGTAGCCCCGCCCTAGCCCGTACCGCACGTCGACGCTCCATCTCCTCATTCGTCTCTCCCTGTCGCAGCACAGACATCCTTGCAAGCCCTCGATGCTTCTCGACTGATCCCACTCAACGCCCATCCAGCGCACAGCTTCTCGCAGTTCCCTCCATCAACTCGCGTCTCTGCCATCCTTGTACGCGCTGGGTGCGCTTCAACCAGCTGCCGAATCCCTCACTACCACTCTAACCTCCATCACGCACCGCTAACAGCATCAACTCATGCCTGCCACAACCCTTGACGCTCTCTCGTTGTAACCTCGCTCCCTCTCCTACTGCTGCTGCTGCTGCTAACACCGCCCAGCATGTCCACCAACAACATGCCACACCCTCTCCACCAGTCTCTCGTCCGACCTTCGTCGCCCGGCACCTCCAGCCTCTCCTCCGACTCGGCCGCGCGCAGAATCGCCGCAGAGGCTGTCGAGGCTCCCACTTGCCCCATCGCTTGGGGTTCCTGGCTTCGCAAGTATCAGCTCGGCTCGTGGTGCGAAAAGGTAGCACCCCAACCATGCTCCTCCTCCACCAAATCCGCATGCGCTCCCAACGGAACCACCACATACTCTACCCCCAATCCAACCTTGACCCACACCCCTGACCTCGACCTGCCCGATGCTGCTGCTGCTGCCTCCTCATCCTACGACACCACCCCTCCTCCGCCACCTACGCACACGCGCTCAACCTCCGCAAAGCTTTGCCAGCCCTTCGAGCCCTCCAGGGCGCATCGCTACGTCAAGCTCGGCTCCGAATCCAAAATGGAGTCCATGCAGTTCTACAAGAAGCACGGATGGCTCGCCGCTCCTCCCCTCCCGCGCAGGCAGCATCGTCGTGTCGCAGAGGCATTGCGTCGCCACGGATTGACCGGCGCGCAGGAGCGAGACGCTCTCAACCTCTACGTCCAGCACGCAAAGGCCGTCTTCAAGTGCGCGTACGCCTCCTTCATGGTCGAGAGCCCCGACGAAGCCTACATGCTCATCCTCGCTCAGGACGGCGGCAATCCCAACGTCCAGATGGTTCCGCGCACCATCACCCTGTGCTCGCACGCCATGCTCCTCTCCGACGACGAGGTTCTCGTCGTCAGCAATACAAACAAGGACTGGCGATTCCGCGCATGCCCCTCCACTCTCGCCGGCACCGTCGCCAACGCACACGGCAAACCCATGAACTTTTACGCCTCCGCGCCCCTCTTCCTCTCCTACTCCCTCTACGGCATCGAGGGCAGAGTCCAGGTCGGCCGTCTCTGCATCATGGACGAGCAGCCCCGCGAAAACTTTGACGAAAAGGACGCTCAGCTGCTCTACTCCATCGGCAAGATGGCCGGCGACGCCCTCGAAAAGGAGTTCCAGAGCGCACGCAACGCAAAGGCCGCAGAGATGCAGCAGCGCACCAGCGGCCTCATCCGCTCCCTCGAAGACGCCGCCCTCACCGCACACCTCCGCCATCTCAACACCTCGGCCAACTCGTCCAGCAACGACTCCGACCACGGCGGCTACGCACGCTACTCGTTGGTCGTCATCGATCGCGCCTGCCACGAGCTCCAGCAGTGCCTCGGCGCAGCCGCCGTCGCCGCCTTTGACATCAACAACTTCCGCTTCAGGCGCGCTCCGCAACCCAGCGTCTCGCCCCGCAACTCGACCGCCTTTGCAGCCGCAACCGTGCCTCTCTGGCATCACTTTGACGAAAAGGACCTCACAGAGCCCGTCACGCCTCCCGCCGATTCCGTCTCCACGCCCACCCTCATCGACCCAGACTCGCCCATGATCTCGCCTCGCATGAGCCGCAACCTCTCCTCCGCAGCAGCAGACAAAGGCGGCGCGCTCCAAGTCATCGACCTCCGCGAAGGCTCACCTCCACCCAGTCTGCTCAGCTTCAGCGGGCCCGACGACTACCGTCCCAACCTGCCCGAAGACATTGATCAGCTCAAGGCCGTATTCGCCACGCCGCTCGCACGCATGGCTGCCGAGACAGACATGAGTCTGCGCTGCAAATTCTACCGCACCCACTCCGACGGCTCCTCCGCCTCGGACGATGGAGACGATGACGACGACGACGACACGCTCGCATCGGGCTCAGACGACGACAAGGACCCGTGGCACGATCTCCTTCCCCCAAACTCACCCGTCAGCTCCTACGCCGTCGTCGCGTGCTACAACCGCGCCAAGCTGCGTCCCGGCATCATGTTCCTCATCATGTTCGCCGATCACGTGTGTTTTGATCAGCAGGAGCGCTTCTTTGTCGAGAGCACCATGCAGATCGCGCTCGGCAGCTTGCTCCGACAAAAGCTCTCCGAGGTCGACTTCTTCCAGGCCGAGTTCCTGCGACACGTCCAGCACAATCTGCGCACACCGCTTCACGGCGCGCTCGGAGCCGTCGAGTATCTGCGCGCTGCCATCAGCAATGACACGGACGACGACGCGGTCAAGATCGACCTCTCCGCAGACGGCGTGCTCGCCACACTGCTCGAGTCCATCTCGCTCTCGGGCCTCACGCTCAACTCGTACATCGACGACCTGCTCAGCTTCCAGAACCTCTCGGGCATCAAGGGTGGCCTCGCTCCGCCCGTCAAGCGCACCTCGGCGGACCTCGTCAAGATCGTCGAGGCGGTGGCCGACGAAGAGTGGGAGTTTGCGCACCGACTCGACCAGCAGTCGCGCAAGCTCGACGAAGACGACCTCCCACACGACGCCGTCGCCTCGTCGTGCGTCGAGCTCATCATCAAGGCGACGCCCGAAGTGCGCGAGTGCGACTGGATTGTAGACGTAAAGTCGCTCCAGGACGTCGTGCGCAAGGTGGTCTCCAATGCTGTGCGCTTCACCCAGAAGGGCTACGTCGAGGTATCCATCCGGCTGGCCGAGCAGGGCGCGCTGGACGAGGTGGAGACCGAGGTGGCGGATGGATATGCGGTCGTCGAGATCGAGGTCGCCGATACAGGCATGGGCATGACCAAGGAGTTCTGTCAGACGCAGCTCACACGCCCGTTTACCAAGGGTGACTCGTTCCGCGACGGCATCGGTTTAGGCATGACCATCGTGTCGTCCACACTGCAGAAGTTTGGCGGAAAACTCGCCGTGGCCTCGGAGGTCAACGTGGGCACGCGCGTCACCATGTGTGTGCCGCTGCAGCGCGGAGCCGCGACGCACGGTCGAAACGGCTCGACGGCGAGCAATTCGCCGCCGCGCTGGGCCGTGTCCAAGCTGGCGTACTTTGGCCTCGAGACGCGTGGATTGCGGCGGCTCGCCAACTCGATCTGCGAGTACTTTATGCCAATGGGCGGCATCGAGCTCACGCGCAACTTTGCCGAGGCCGACTGCATCGTATTGCCGGTGCGAGCTGTGGCGAAGTTGGCCGAAGGCGAGCCGTCGTTGCTGGCACAGATCAAGCCGGATGCGCGGTTTGTGATGATCACTTCGTCGCATCTGGCGCAGGACAAGGGTGCGGAGATGCTGGATGGACGGGCGGTATTGCCGTTGCCCATGCCGCATGGGCCTAGTGCGTTGAGGTTGATGGAGACCTTTTTAACCCAGGAAGTGCCCATGCTCATCCACGTGGCTGATCCGCGCAATGGCAGCCACCACCGAGGCTCCGGCTCCGAGGCTGGCGTCGCCAATGGTACGCGCAGGGTTTCGGGACACCGCACCAGTACGTCTGATGCGAGCCGCAAAACGGCGTCGGATGCCCAGCCCTCTTCGCCTTCAGTCGAAGCTTCCGGCCGTGGTGATACGGACGTCAAGACGGCGACGTCGAAACCGCCGCTTTCGAAGATCATTACGGATACGACGCTGCGCGACGACGAGTTCCGGGTGCTGGTGGTCGAGGACAATCCGATCAACATGCGGCTGCTCACGACGCTGTGCAAGCGACTTGATATCCGGTACGAAGAAGCGCACGACGGCGCCGAGGCCGTGACCAAGTTCATCTCGTTCCGTCCCTCGGTTGTGCTGCTCGACATTTCGCTGCCGATTCAAGACGGATTCGAGGCGTGTGCACAGATGCGCACGCACAACGTGCCGTCGTACATTGTCGCCGTGACGGCGCTCAGTTCCGAGGAAGACAAGACGCGCGGTATCGAGTCGTGCGGCATGGACGCTTGGATGACCAAGCCCGTCTCGCCGCGACAGCTGAAGCACGACCTGGAGACGTGGAAGAGTCGCTTCCAGCGTAGTTGGGCTACTGCCCAGGCGGAAAACACGCTCCGCTATTCTTGATGCTCCCCCCAAACCCCCCGCTCTTTTTTTTTGTTACGTTTGACTGGTTTTGTAGGGTTCATGTTTGTCACCGCTTTGTGCTTGGGTCTCACGGGAATGTTGCTTATCTATCTTCACGGCTGGCGTGGTGTGCGTCGTGCGACTGCGTGTGAACGACATGCGAGCGGTTGGGTGTGGCGCGATGGACAACGCCCTCGAGAATTTTTCCTTTGTGAGATTGAGACGTCGAACATAGCTCTTGAAAAAGGTGCGGGCGCGGAACAGTGGAGAAAGGCGTGGAAGTGTCAAGGCGGGAGAGGTGTAGGGTTGGGATGGAGTCATTTTGCATGCGTTTTTGCTTACATAAGCGAGATTAGGGTTGGGGGCTGAGGGGAGATTGGCTGAGCCTGTTGGGAGTGCGGGTGGAGGGGAACCGTTGGGTGATGACTTCATCTCTTCCTTGCACCTTCTACGCTTGCTTTCCTTCAACACACCATCTACACTCACGACGATGTCTAACACTGATTGGGATAGCAAGACTGTCATTGGACGCGGCGTTCGACCCTCTGGTGGAGGAGGACCTGCTGGACCTACAGCGTACGAGCGCGCTAAGCAGGTTGGAGCGATCACGGATCTGGATCGAAAAGTGACGGCCGGTACCAACAAGGGCCATGTTGGAACGGACCACCAGCGAATCGCCAAACTCGACAGAGAGAACGAAGTAGCCCCTCCTCCCAAGGTCGCCCCAACCGTCGGAAAAACCATCGGTCAGAAGAGACAGGAAAAGGGATTGACCCAGAAGGACCTCGCCACCAAGATCAACGAAAAACCCCAGGTCGTCCAGGAATACGAAAGCGGCAAAGCTGTTCCCAACCCACAGATCCTCGCAAAAATGGAGAGGGCACTCGGTGTCAAGTTGCGAGGAAAGGATATCGGTGCCCCCCTCGGTGGCCCCAAGAAGAAGTAATAATCCATCAAGTCCCAGAGTATAGCCAATCTATCAGCTCCGTCTGCCCATCCTTCCATTCGTCCTGTGTTTCTCATTTGCTTCAGCGTGACATCCTCTCAACCAACCCAAAGGCTCGAGCCACAACAGCCCGTACACATTCAACCCACTCCGTGAGCCATAGCCTGCAACGTGCACCCATTTCGCATTGCCCAGTTCTAGCATGTAGCCGACTGCTTTTCCTTGTGCTCGTCCTGCTTGTCCGCCGCTGCTGCAAAGTAGGGGTTGTCGTCGCTGTGGACGCTCTGCTCGTTGCTCGTCGGATTGCTCTGTGCGTACAGCTCGCTGGCGCCAGGCGGGGTGTCGAGCGTTTCGGTGCGCGGGCTCTTGTACGTCGGTTGGTCCGGGAGCAACTTGGGTTTGGGAAGGTGCGGTTTGTGACCCAGCGAAGCCGCACGCTCCTGCACCGTCTGAGCCCGGCGTACGCCCTCGTCGTCTTTCCCAGGGCTCGAATACACGTGTGCCGTCTCGTGCTGGCTCACATCCATGCCCGCCATCTGCGCCGCGGCGTCGTGGGTGTCCGATACGGGCGAGGCGACGAGATCCGGCGACGCTGAGCGCGGGGATTCGGTGGTGATCACGGGCGGTGCGGTGGAGTCGGAGGCATCGCGGTGCAGCGTGGCAATGGGACCGGAACGAGTGCGCTGCAGAGGACCATTGCCATCGGGCTCCTCGTGCGGAAGCTCAAACGTATGCATCTGCGGAGACTCAAACATACACGCAGCCGCACGCTGCAGCTGCTCCACCTCGCCTTCCCCCTCTGCGCGTGGAGTCTCTTCCCTCTCGCCCTGGGATGGAGCGGGCGTCGGAGTCTCCTCTTTGATCGTCGCCACCTCGGCGCCGGGCTCGTCGTCGTGCGTGCTTGTCTCGCGCGTCGCCGCACGGCTCGGCTTGTCCGGACTCGGCGTCGACGGCGGGAACCAGCTGCTGTCGTGGTTGCTGCTGCCAGACGTCGAGCGCGAAGCCTCGCGCCGCGCGCGATTGACGGAGCCGCCCTTCTTGAACCGCGAGATGGCGCGCGCAAACGTAAAGATGTTGGTGATCTTGCAGATGGCGCAGTCGAGATCCTCGTCGGTGATCTCGCTCACCACCTTTTCGAGGTTGTCGTCCTTGGAGAGCAGGATGCCGTCGTCCACCTGCTGCGTCCACGCGTGCTGGCGCATCTCGGGCACGGTGATGCGGCGGTCGGGATCCTTGGTGAGCATGCGCCGCAGCAGGTCGGCAAGATCGCGCGAGAGGTGCGCCGGATAGTCGGGCTCTTCGTTCTTGATGGCCTCGTACATTTCGTAAAAGTTGTCCTTCTGGAAGGGGAGGTGGCCGACGCACATGCAGTAGAGCGTGACGCCGAACGACCAGATGTCGTCCGACTTGCCGTGGTATTCGGCGTGCCCGGCAGTGCACAGCTCGGGGCTCATGAACGCCGGACTGCCCGCCGACTTCTGCATGGTGTCATCGCCCGGCTTGATAAACATCTCGGACACGCCAAAGTCGACGATCTTGCACGTCTTGCGGTCGTTGCTCAGCAGGATGTTGTCCGGCTTGATGTCGCGATGGACAATGTCGTTTTCGTGCAGATACTCGATGCCCATGAGCACCTGGACAAAGTAGAGGCGCGCAACGTCCTCGGGGAGCGGCTCGACGCTCTGGTTGAGCTTGATGTCGATCACGGTGCCGTCCGGGCAGTACTCAAAGACCATGTACAGGCTGTCCTTGCTGGGATCGTCGAGCACCTCGTAGAGCTGCACGACGTGCGGGTGGTGGAGCTTCTTGAGGATGGCGATCTCGTGGCGGATGTGGGTGAGCGGATCCTTGCTCTCGTCCTGCGCCTGGGGCTGCGCGTGCGAAGGATCGCTGCGGTCGGCCATGGCTGCCGGGTTGCGGCGTTGGGGCTTGCGCAGGCTGACGGCGCGGTGGGTCTTGCGCAGGCGCGTCTTGCCAAACTCCTTGACGGCGAACTGGACGCTGGGGTCGTCGGTGAGGATGGCCTTGCGCACGGTTCCGTAGGCGCCGCGTCCGATGACCTCGGTGATCCTGTACTGATTGATGATCTTGGAGCCGTCGTCGAGGTCCTTGCTCTTGGCGTCGAGCGTCTCGCGGTATTCGTGCGAAGGCGTGCGCGACATGGATCGCGACGGCGGCCGGTCGTGCGTCGAGCCGGGCACGCCGGGCACGCCGAGCGACGAGCTCGAGGCTAGCGACCAGGTGCGCGACTGCGATGCGTTGGGAGAGTGAGAGTGCGGGTGCGGGTGCGGGTGCGGATGGGCGTGCGAATGGTTGTGGGAATGGGCGTGCGAATGCGCATGTGCGTGTGAATGCGAATGCGAATGTGACTGCGAATGGCCGTGGCTGTTGGGGCGAGGAGACTGCGTATCTTTGCGCTCGGGTGTGCTGGCATTCGCGGGCCGACTGGTGGAAGCGGCTGATCCGAGCGATTTGAGCTTCTGCTCGATGAACGACGGCAGCTGGTCGTCATCCTCGGGTGATCCGGATAAGAGATGTTGCGACATGGTGGGGACTTGACGATCGGATCCGTTCCGATTGGCTGATTGCGATCCGCACAATCACGGCCGAAGTGATAGCTACCAGAGGCTCGGGTGTGCCGAGAGCGATGGAGGCTGCGATGGATGGTGCTGGTGAGGTTGCGAGGGAGAGGATGGAGGGCTGGATCAATCCGAGAGCGCTCAGGAACTCGAGCCTGTTCACACCACACCACACCTTGCGAACACGCGAGACAAAAAAAAGCCAGGGAGAGAGCGCTCGCTGCCCGTCGGATGCACGCACGGATGCTGCACATGTTCCTGTGGAGGCTGGGCGTTCCGCCGGTGAGAGCAGCAGAGAGCAGCAGCGCGCGCTATCGGCTCGAGCTCGAGCTTGCAGAGTCGATGCGGCGTAATTTCATGCCCTCTGCTTCCTCGCTCAGCTGCCTCCTTACGCAGCACGGTTGCTGATCTAACAGGAAACAGCGTTGCGCTCCGAGCCGGAACGGTGTCCGCAGCTTCTTGCCTCCACACCGCTGTTCGGTCGATACCTTCAGGCAGGGCTGAGCTTCCAGTCTGCCACCACCACACGACCCGTGCCTTCAGCGCTCCGCTCGGCACGATCATGTCCGTGCTAATCACGCAGCCATCGATCCCGCGCCCATGCCCACACGGCTAAGCTCGTCGACCATGGATCGCCTGCTCGCCGACGAAACGATCCTTCGGATCTTTGGCTACCTCGATGCCTCGGATCTCGTCCGTCTTCAGGCGGTCAGCTCGCACTTCCGTGCCCTCGCCAAGGATCGCCATCTGTGGAAGCGGCTCTTCTTTCTCAAGTTTGTCCATCCCACCTTGACGCCGGCGAGCTCGGACAGTGCCGGAGAGGCTCCCATCCTTCCGACCCTGCGCGAACTACGATCTTTGTTGCTGCACCAACACCTCCCTATCGGCAAGTCCGTTCCAGGAGACGGGCTTAGCAGGATCCCACGCATCCCTCATCGGTTCTATCCAAGCCAATCGAGCCATCGTGACGATCTGCATCTCAATGAGGACGCTGATGAAAGAATCGCGTATCAGCACCTCGACTGGGAACAGCTCTACCGCGTATCCAACAATTGGCAAGGTGGCAACTTTGCCGTCTCTCAGCTGCGCTCTGCCGCCACAGCCAACTCTGGAGAGCCAGCCCAGGCTGTTTCGAGGCAAAAGCGGACTCTAAAGCTCGCAAGCCCACCTACCATCGTCAGGGTATCGAGCAGCTACATCTTCACCGCTGCGCCCGGTGACTATCCAGAAGTCCTCGTCTATCCTTGCGACAAAGCTCCCTCGCGCTCCGATATTGCCACCTCTTCCAAGCCTGTTCCATCCCCTGGCGATTTACACGACAGGAAGCCCGTCGCACGCTTCTCGTCGCCGAGTCTGCAGAAGTTGATGTCGCGGCATCCTCTGGACGAAGATCTGCAGCGCACCCGCATCACCGAGATCGCTCTGGACACTGCGTCCGTTGCTACAGCCTCCATACCATCCTCCGACGATTTTCGAAAGCGCAAGCATATAGAGACAGCCAATACCAACACTGGCCCCATCGCCACGGTCGTCGTTGTATACTCGTCCGGACACGTCGGCCTCTTCTCCCTCCATCCACGCGGACCTGCAGGACAGGTAGATTTACAAGTCGATGAGCTGGCATTTCTCGACACACGGACCTTCTCACCAGGAACCGACGTCGCCATGGCCGCGCTGCATTCGCCAGCCCTCGTTCTGTGCTCTTCCAGATTCGACATCAGCCTCTTCCGCATCGCATCCTCTTCCGAGTCAAGTGTCAAGCTCGAGATGGTGCAAAGGCTCTCGAGCTTCCGCTGCAGCTGGCCAGCATCGTTGCGCCTCAAGCCTCTGCCCTATCACCAAACTTCCTCGAAACGGCCCCGGACATGGTCTCGATCGCGCCCCGCGGAGCGTGTCGATCTCGGCGAGCACGATGATAACGTGGCTTTTCGGGTCAGCTTGGCGTACTCTTCGCCGAGTTATCCGTCGTCCTGGAGTGTCTCGGTCCAGGAAATCGTGGTACAATTTCATACGGATCGGATCGATCCAGCTCCACACGTCAGCAGTCGGCACGCGACCGCCCGGCACCAGTTCAGGCCGACACCGATCGACCTCCGTGGTCGATCTATGCTCGGCGGCGCGCTCTCTGCGTCCGCCCCCCGCAACGGCACTGTTCGGCGCGCAACGGCCTCACATCGTCACGGAGGCGACCTCGATGCGGAGAGCGGGAGTCGCACAATGAGTCTGACGTATGACGACCCTTTCGTGGTGGTCGGAGCGAGCGACAACATGCTTGATGTGTACGAGCTTGTGGGCGCTACAACTTACGTTCGTCGAGGCGCACCGACTTTGGGAACTCCGCGCTCAGCGACCGCCACGCCACTGTTTTCCCGAGAGGCGCTGCAGCTCGTCCATCGTCGCAGGCTGCACGGCCATACGGGAAGCGTGCATAGTGTGGCGCTCGAGGACGGCCGATGCGTGAGCGGCGGTGCGGACGGCAGCGTCATGGTGTGGAGTCTCGGCGAGCGGGCCAACGACACCGAGTCGATCGCGAGCTTCATGCGTACCTGCCGTGCCACTGCGCGCGGCGCTAAAGATGCCAGCACGATGGAAGAGGAGGATGCAGAGCACGCGGCGTCGAGTATGACGCATGTGCTAACTTTGCGCACGCCTCCAGAGACGGAAGACGATGGCATGCAAGGGCCGAGTCGCACTCAGGTGCAGACGGCTCAAGCGGGTCTGTCGCTCAGCCAGATTGCACGCAGTCGGTTGGCGGACCGCCAGTCTAGGGGCGTCATACGATGGGTCTCGACCGCATTCGATAAGATCGTCAGTGTGGTGGCGTATAGCGATGCCTCGAGGTCGTGCCATGTTGATGCATCGGGAGACACGCCGGGACAGGCTCGCGAGCGTATCCAGGTGTGGAGCTTCGGCTGACCTGCGCTCGCCTTCCTCGTAACCTCCTGCACCGGCCGACGACCCTCTTCCTGTATTTGCAGCCTGTATCAATAGCCTCACTGTCTCTGCCATTACACAATGCTCGTGCCGATCCCTGCCTGATCATGTCGACAAGAGCAAGCAATCTCGAGTGGTGCTGGCACGGATTCGAGCACACGCACACGTGGCAAAAAGTTTGAGACTGTTAGATCCTCCCGCATCTCGGGAGTCGGGGATGGCTTTCTCCACCCGCAGCCAAATTTTTCGAAGTGGGCGTGGAAGCTTCGTTGGGATTTCGAAGCTCCACCTCGGATGCTCCTTCAAACCACCACCTTTCTGCATCTCTGGGCACCACGCCAAGCGAGACAACACGCGCGCGATGGATGTCTTCCGAAAGCTCGCCGGTGGCGGCGTGAGCTTCGACAAGAAGCGATTCGAGAACGATGTCAAGATCTTTGGCGCGCCGGACGAACCGGTGGCGTCGGGCTCGGCCATCAAACACAAACGCAAACGCAGCGAATCCAAAGCCGAGACGCAGCCGGTCAAGAAGGATGCAGCCAAGGTGATTGTTCCCGATGGGCTGGATTTCTTTGGGTCGGCAGCCAAGGCGAAAGCCACGGTGTCGGCCGTCGAGAGGGAGGAGAGGCAGAGCAAGCGGGATGGCAAGCAGAAGGAGGAGTCCGATTCGGAGGATGGTAGCGACGAGAGCAGCGACGAAGAGGAAGAGGCGGTGACCAAAGCGACGCTTAGCGTCTTCCTCAAGAAGAATCGCATCAAACTCAAGGGCACCGACGTGCCACTGCCCATGGCGTCGTGGGCGGAGCTCGAATGGCGCTTCAGCGTCGCACCCTGGCTGCGCACCAACCTGGACAAGTGGGGATGGGGGGTGCCTACGGCAATCCAGAAAGGAGCCATGCCGGTTCTCCTCGCAAATCGCGATCTGCTCGCGGGAGCACCGACGGGATCAGGAAAGACGCTGGCCTTTCTGCTGCCGTTGCTTCACCACCTGCGTGCTCCGTCGAAGGACGGGTTTAGGGCGGTGATCGTGTCGCCCACGCGCGAGCTCGCGCAGCAGATCCACGACCAGATGCGCCGACTCAGCGAAGGCCGCAACTTCCGTATTTGCGTACTCACCAAGCCGGCGGATGCCGGCGCGATGAATGCGGATCCGAGCAAGCGCAAAAAGTTTGATGTGCTCATCACGACGCCGCTGCGCCTCGTGCACGCCGTGGAGAAGGAAGAGGTGGATCTTTCCAATGTGCGTCATCTCGTGCTCGACGAAGCGGACAGGTTGCTGGAGGATGGGTTCTTGGAGCAGACGGATGCGATCCTGGCGGCATGTTCGCATCCTCAGTTGCGCAAGGCGTTGTTCTCGGCGACGCTGCCGGCGGGTGTCGAGGAGATGGCCAAGACGTTTATGGTGGATGAATGCCGTGTCATTGTCGGCACCAAGGACAGTGCGACCGAGACGATTGCGCAGGAGCTGCAATTTGTCGGATCGGAAGACGGCAAACTGCACGCGTTGCGCTCTTTGATCCAGGCCGGTGGGTTGAAGCCGCCGGTGTTGGTGTTTGTGCAGTCGATCGAACGTGCCAAGGACCTATTCCATGAGCTCGTCTACGATGGCCTGCACGTGGATGTGATCCACTCGGACCGACCGAAGCTGCAGCGCGAAGGAGTCATCAGCGCCTTCAAGCGCGGCGACGTATGGGTGCTCATCTGCACCGAACTCATCGCGCGCGGTATCGACTTCAAGGGCGTGCAGCTCGTGATCAACTATGACTTTCCGCAGAGCGTGCAGTCGTACATCCACCGCATCGGACGAACCGGCCGCGCGGGTCGACAGGGCCGCGCCATCACGTACTTCACCAAGGACGATGCGGCGTATCTCAAGACGGTGGTGAATGTGATGCGTCAAAGCGGCTGCGATGTGCCCGAATGGATGCTCAAGCTCAAAGCACCCAATAAGAAGGAGCGCAAGAAACTCAAGGCCAAGGCTCCGGAGAGGAAGGACATCAGGACTGTCGCCGCCTCGAGCATCGGTAGAAGACAGGCGAACAAGCGCAAAGACATGATCGCCGCGTCCAAGCGCAGGAAAACTCAGCAAGATCAAGCCACCAACAGCACCGACAAGACTACGGAATAGACACGGCACGGAAATTCGATGTTGTCTGACGTGAAGGGCGACTAGGGCAGGGGAGGGTTGTTCAAATGTCGTTGTCGGAGGCAATGTCGGAATCGTCGATGCCGACCGAGTCTTGCTGCTGAACGATGGCCTGGATTGTGTGTGTGACGAGGCGAATTGCATCGCTGACGGTGTCGAGCAGCGGTTGGAGCTGCGTCTTTGCGGCCTTATCGTCTCCGAGGATGAGGTGCTTCTGCTTGCGCTTGTCGAGGTTGGTGCTGAGGAAGAGCAGAAGTCCACGCGCCAGGTCCGGGTTGCCACCGAGCAGATTGGCGTGCAACAGCTTGGTGAGCCTCTCGTGCTGGAGCGGCTTGGTCACGGTGGGCAGATGGAGCGTCTTGGCGGGACTCTTGGCCTGGACGGACAGGACGATGTGGATCACGAGGTTGCCCAGAAACTGCGCGGGGCGCGGCTGGACGTGGGTGAAATCAACCGTCTTGAGCGCTTGCAGCGAAAGACAGTCGTGCGTGATCCACCACGCATACGCGCGAGCGAGGTTGGCGATCCTGCGCGGATCGACCTGCTTGTCGTCGTCGCCAAAGCCGGTAGCAGCGAATTTCTCTCCACCCACTTCCGACTGGCCAATGTCGCGCAGGAAGTCCCACAGACAGTACTGCAGCGTAATGCGCATGCCGTGGTCGTTGCGACACACTTCCTGCGCAACGAGAGTGTAGTAGGGATTGTAGACGCGCTCGGAACCGACGCAGTGCACGAGCACGCGCACGATCTCACGACGCTGCACATCCTTGAGCTTGAGCATGAGCACCTGTTCGGCAGCGTGCTTGTAGTCGTCGGCGGTGAGCAGCGTGACGAAGACGGTGCGACGCGCGTCGGTGTTCATCCCCTGTGCACGGGCGAGCTCGAGCAGCTCGGTCTGATGCGAGTCGACCTGGACCTCCGTGGAGGAGGATTGGATGGCGTCGGCGCGGGCGTTCATGGGCAGCAGCTTGGTTAGCCCCTGTGCGTCCATTTGGTCCGTCTGTCCAGTCCAGGCTGCACCCACGAGCCACCACTTGCCCTTCTTGTCTGCATCGCGCAAGTCCTTGAGCCCGATGCGGAGTGGCTCGTGACTGCGCACCGTACGCTTCTTGGCCATGCCGCCGAGGAACTTCTTCATGCGCGTCAGCAGCTGTCCCGCCGCACTGTTCGGATCGGCCGCATCACCGCTCGCCGCCTTGGCCTTGTTCTTCTGCAGCTCGACCATGCGCTCGAGCATGAACTTGGTGCGTGTCGACAGAGCCGCGGCCGAGGCAGAGACGCGCGTCTGCGTGAGCGCAATGATCGCCTTAAGCGACGTAGGGTCGTCGTGCCTCAGCTGATGGCCGCACGATCGAATCGTACGCAGCAGAAGCTCGATATCCACCTCCTCCACCGCACCCACCGCTGTCGTCGATGTCCCCTCGGCTTGCTCGCCAAGGAACATGCGGATGAGGTCGTACACGAGCGGACACGCCACGACGTGCAGGTTGTACAGCTCGCAAGCAAGAACGCTCAGATTCAAGCACTCTTTGCCCTTGACATCATCGTCTTCCGCCTCGACATGGCCGGGCGACTGCTTGAGCTCGCGATAGTGCCGGGTGAGCTCTTCGACGAGACGCTGGATGAAGTACGCTGCGAACTCGACGCCGACGACCTTGTGCAGCGCAGCGACGAGCGCAGCGTGGAGGATAACAAACGTGTCGATAAGGTTCGAGCGCGACGTGATCGTGTCGAGGATGAGCTGGGTGACGGTGGTGGTGACGTGCGCGCGTGCGTGCGTGCGGTAGAGCGCTTCGTACTCGGTGACGATCGTGTCGATGTTGCCGTCGCCGAGACGGTTGAGAAGACCCTGCGCTTGGCGACGCAGCTTCTGCGCTGCTACCGGGTCCATCTCGGCGTCGGCGCCCTGCGTCGCCTTGGGAGCGGAGGCCGAGGAGGCGGCGGCCTCTTCCGCGGCCATCTTCGCTCGCAGTGCAGGCGGGATGTACTTTGTGGCCGGAGCGGAGGTCGCTGATGGGAGGGCCGAAGCAGAGGGTGAGGAGGATGTTGATGGGTTGGCAGAGGCGGTTGCGCCGGAGATCAGGGCACGTGCTTCTTCTGCCTCTGAGTTGTCATTTTCTTCTTCAGAGGACGGCTCGTCGTCCTGATCTTCCTCGTCAGTGGTGGCCATGGCGGCATCCCAGTTGCTGAAGTCGTCCTCGTCGTTCGAGTCAAAGTCGTACAGGGCTTCGTCGTCGAGATCCTCTCCGACATCTTCGCTGGCCGACTCCACAAGGCTAGCGTCCGACTCGTCGTCGTCCTCGCTCTCTTCAATCTCCGACGCATCTTGATCGTCTTTATCCTCATCCTCGTCCTCTGGCTCACTCGCAGTTTCGAGCCCCGAGTCGTCGCTTTCGTCTTCGCCGTCATCCTCTGCGCTGTCGCTATCACTGTGGTCGTACATGCCGACCTGGAAGCGGTCGAGGTCGTCAAGGAAGTCATCGAGGTCGTCGCGCACCACATCGTCGCCCTGGCGGCTCTTTCCGAGCTGATACTCGAGCCACCTGATCTCGTCCTCTTCCTCCTTCTCCTGCTGGCTCATGTTGCGTCGGCTCTTCTTCCTTGCGCCAGCTTCGTCGCTCGCCTTCGCCTTGCCCTTGGAGGAGGACGGGCCGGCTTCGGCTCGCGCCAGCATCTTCTCCAGCGCCGTCTGCTTGGATGCGCTCGCCTTCTTCTTCTGCGGCTGGACACGCTCCATCTCGCCGGTGAAGGGGTTGAGGCGTGTCTTGTGCGCCTGGCTACTTTCGCTTTCGGATCGATGGGAAGGCGAAGCAGACGCATCGCTCTTGTGCTTTTTGATGATCTTGAGCGCCTTCTCTGGCTGCTTGTCGGACTTGCGCTTGGATGGGGGCGCGGATGAAGAGGATGCCTCGGTACTGGTGCGGTGGTTGGGTGGATCCTGGGGTGCCGATTGCCTGCGGTGACGGTGCTGCTGCTGTTGCTCCTGTGCTTCCTTCTCCTGGTTGCGCAGCGACTTGATGGGTCCACGAGCTGAGCCTTTAGACGCACCGTTTACTGCGCTCTGAGGACGGCCGATTGCTTTGAGTTGCGGCTTCCCCCTAGCTTGTCCAGACGGGCCGTTGGAAGCACCTTGGCGGTGGTGGGGGCGGAAGGAGCGCTTGGAGGGCGGTGGCAAGCCGAGCTCGTCGCGCAGGGCAGCGGGTAGCGCGGTAGTATGGCGCGACTTTGTGCGCGGATCGAAAGGCATGGTTGCGGTGCAATGCTGTGGGCAGCGGCGTGGTGGTGATGCCGAGGATGGGAGGAGGGTTGGAAGAAGCAGAAGGTCGGGCAAAAAGTGGCGGCTTTCGGCAGTGGGAAATTTTGGCTCGAATCTCGGAAGTCGGAGAGCAACTCTTGCAGGCTCAGTTGAGTGTGGAATCCTTCGCATCCACCGAAGCCGTTTTGGGTCAAAGCAACCATCAACCTCGGTCGCATCCCATCAACCATGGACGCACTCGCAGGATACGGCTCGGACGACAGCAGCGTTGACGAGCGCAGCTCGCCTCGTCCCGCAAAGCCCGCGTCCACAACTCCAGCAGAGCCTCTGGAGTACGATCCAGCCGATGCATTTGGTCTCAACTCGCTCCGCCCCAACTCCACCACAGCTGCACAAACGACTACGACCCCGCACAATGCTTCCGCTCAACAAGCAGATACCAACAACGGCAGTTCACGCTCGATGAAGAAGAAGAAACCCTCCTCAGGAGCCGCTCCTGACGTGGCGCCATCTGCAGGAACGGCATCTGCCCCGTCGACGTCCGCCTCGTCTTCGGCGGGCACGGTGGCGCTGGCGCCTCACGTGATCGACAACTCTTCTGCCGCCGAAGCGCTACTGCTTCGGCCGGACGACAGCACGATGCACGTCAACATCCGCTACGCCGACATGACGGCGCCGCAGCTCGGGCCTGAGAACCCATTCGCGTCGCACGCGCAGCGTCACCTGGGCGCGCAGCAGAATACGCTTACGGGACACGTCGAGGCAGCCGCGGTGTCGGACTTTGACTTTCGCAATCAACAGCGCACGTTCCACGTGTACGGGTATGCGCGCGATCCGTCGCTGCTGGCGTCGTCTTCGGGCGATGCGCAGTACGTCGGCGACCAGGCGGCGGCGGCGAGCATGGGCGGTGCTTCGGCGGCGGACGTGCGTGCGAACCATGCGTCCTTCCGGCCGGCGACCAAGACGCTGCGCAAGAAGCGCGGTGGCAATGCGGGCGATGCGAGCATCGTCGAGGGCCAAGGCGCGTATGTGGGGCCGTGGGCAAAGTGGGAGGGAGACGACGATGTGGCGACGCAGCTTCTCGGTGGGGTTGGCGGCGTAGGGCCGAGCGAGGCAGAGATGGCGGCGGCACAGGCCAAGGCGGACGAGCGCGCGCGCGAGAAGCAGGCGGCAGCGAGCGCGAGGAAGGAGGCAGAACAGGCCGAGACGGTGACCGAGACGAGCATCTTCCATGGCAAGAGCAGATTCGACTACCAGGGCCGCACGTACATGCACGTGCCCACGGACGTCGACGTCAACCTCTCCGGCGAGGCAGGCGAGCAGCAATGCTATCTGCCCAAGACGTGCATCCACACGTTCCGAGGCCACACCAAGGGCGTATCGACGCTCAAGCTTCTGCCGCGTTCGGGGCATCTGGTGCTTTCGGCGTCGCTGGATACGACGGTGAAGCTGTGGGATGTGTATCACGAGCGCGAGTGTCTGCGCACCTTTATGGGGCATAGCAAGGCGGTTCGCGACATTGCCTTTTCCAACGACGGACGCAGATTCCTATCGGCAGGCTATGATCGGCAGGTGAAACTGTGGGATACGGAAACGGGTGCGTGTTTGGACAGCTTCACGAACGGTAAGACTGCGTACTGCGTGACGTTCCATCCGGACGAGGATAAGCAGCACATCTTCCTTGCTGGTATGAGCGACAAAAAGGTGGTTCAGTGGGATACGAACTCGCATTCGATCACGCAGGAGTACACGTCGCACCTCGGACCCGTGAATACGGTGACCTTCGTGGACCAGAACAGGCGCTTTGTGACGACTTCGGATGACAAGACGATGCGCGGATGGGACTACGACATTCCCGTCGTGATCAAGTACATTGCGGATCCGAGCATGCATTCCATGCCCGCGGTCAGCGTGTCGCCCTCGCAAAAGTGGCTGGCTGCACAGAGTATGGATAACCAGATCCTGACCTTCGCAACGGACGGGTTCAAGCAGAACCGAAAAAAGACATTCAAAGGTCACAATGTCGCCGGCTTTGCATGTCAGGTAGGGTTCAGCCCCGATGGAAAGTTCATCAGCAGCGGAGATGCGGATGGAAACATGTGCTTTTGGGATTGGAAGTCCACGAGGCTGCTCAAGAGGATCAGAAACGCACACAAGGAGGCAGTCATCGCTCACGCCTGGTTGCCACACGAATCAAGCAAGATCATCACCGCCAGTTGGGACGGCGATATCAAGCTGTGGGATTAAAACCCGCCACTGCCCCGCAATCATACGCTCACACCAAAACCCGCACCGGCACGAAAAAGAGTCTGCGAATGGAGTCTGATTGCGAAAAGAAAGCATGCGAAGGTGAAAAGGTGGCGCGCCTCACTTTCGCGGACGACGCTTGTCGCTCTTGCCCATGCTCGTGACGCCGTGGCCGTTGGTGGCAAAGTGCACGGCCTTTCTCGAGTTGACGAGCTCGGCGTCTCCCTGACCGGGCGCGTTGGCGCGCTTGCGCATGCTCGAGGTGCCGAGCTTGTTGAGCAGCGCGAGGTTGTTCTCGCGTTCCGCCGCAGCGTCCTTTTCGTTGGCGTCAAATTTGCGCTTGATGCCCTTGGGCTTGGATTCGCCCTTGAGCGTCTTGTCGAATCGGCCCATGGAGGCGGTGCTTGCGCGCGATCGCAGCACGTCCGCCTCGAGTTCGGCCTTGCGACGCTCGCGCTGTGCGGCCCGAGCGAGCTTGGCGGCGTTTGCATCGCCCAGCCCTCCCTTGGACGACGAGGCGGTGGCGGATGCGCTGGCGGCAGCCGCACGCGCCACATTCTTGAGTCGCTGCGACTCGTTCTTGGCCTGCTTGGCGAGGCGCTCCTTCTTGGCCGTCTTGGCCGGGTCGAGATCGGTGTTGCCGTTGTTCTTGAGTTCGTGGATCCACTGCTCCTCGACATCCTTGTTGGCACCCTTGTAGCCCCAGCGCGGCACCCACTCCTGCGTTGCCTCGTCAAAGATCATCTTGTCCTTCTTGCGCGATTGGATGCCCTTCTGCTTGGCGAACTTCTCCCACTTGGTGAGCGGCTTGGGCTTGGGCATGCTCTTCTCGCGCGGCAGCCGCGACGTCAACGCCGGCAGCGCCGCCAGCGGGCCGTACTCGGCATCGCGCGTGACGGGAAGCGCAAAGATGCGGTTGATCAGCGACTGCACGCCATCGCGCGCGCGGGCGCGCAGGCTGTCGGCCGAGGTGGACGTGACCGGGTTCGGGTTGATCGAGGTGAGCAGACCCAGGTCGAACTGGAACGGAGTCGCGCCCTCGTCGACAGTGGTGGGCTTGTATTTGGACGACGAGGCGGCAGCGAGCGCTGTGCCGTCAAGCGAGGTGGTAGCGTCAGCGACCACGGTGGTAGGCATGTTGGCGATCTTCCAGAGAGGCTATGGGGGGTGGTCGTGGTGGTTAGGAGGAGGAGGAGGGGGCCGAAGCCGGGGCAATTTTTCCCAACTGAATTTCCCTTTTGCGGGCGCTGCAATTCTTCGCTCGAAAAATTTCATCGCGATTAGCCGCCTCGCCCGATCTGAAGTTTCACAGATCGGCTCGGCGTGTGGAGTATGCACAGCCGGCCGTTGGACCCTGAAACTAAAGTCCGGCTTGCCTGTCCACCATCACCTCCCTCTTGAGCCTGGGCACGATGGCTGCACTCGGCGTCAACTCGATCTCGGTCGGCTTCTATCCCGATGAGGGCGACGCGGGCGGCACCAAGTCGTACCTCTCTGACCTCAATGCATCGCTTGCGACCAGCTGGCCGTGCACATCGCCAGCGGCACCCGTGATCAATGTGGTGGGTTGGTATGCTCAGACGTACCCGGGCGAGCCATTCACGGGGTTTCAGCTCATGCCTCTTGTGCAGGATATCAAGGCCGAGTATGTGCGCAACGATGGCGCGGTAAGGATGGTGTACGAGGCGTCGGTGATGCCGTTCCAGTCATGGAGGGGATATACGGCCGACGATCCAGGCAAGGCGCAAGAGGTGGCGAAAGTCATGCAAGCCGTACTCGAGGCGAGCAGGGTGGGTGCCGACGAGTTTGCGATCGCAGAGCTCAGATTACGCTTCGGACACGAGGTCAACTACTACATGGGCTCGGGGCTGTATCCTGCGCCCACGAATGCAGCGGATCCGGGAGCCGACTTCAGACAAGCGTTCGACCAGGTCGCACTTGCGTGTCGTGCACTGGAGGCGGTGTATGCAGAGAGGATCAAGATGTTCTGGTGCCCCAATATCGCCTCCACACGGTCGGGAGCAATGGCAGAGTACGAGCGCTTCCTACCCACGTTGGACTACATTGACTATGTAGGCATCGACTACTACTGTCCAGCACGTGGATGTTTGGATGTCGCCGACTTTGTGCGCAAGATGAAACCGCTACACGACAAGTACGCCTCGCCCTCAAGACCGTTCATCCTCGGAGAAACCGGACTGCACTTTGGTCAAGACGAGGGCGGCGACATGCAGGCCAAGTTGGCGTGGCTGGACGTGGTGACGGGCAAGGAAACGAAGCGAAAGCTGCCGCATCTGATCGGCGTGAGCTGGTTCAACTATGAGAAGGATCGCAACTACCGACTGATCTACGTTGAGCAGGCCGAGATGCACAAAAACGCAGCATTCGCACAGTGGCTCTGCGACCGTATGGCCAAGAGGGAGGGAGCGACGGCGCAGAGTGGAGGAGCCAAGGTCAGGAAGTTTTGGAAGACGTTGATGGGATAGAAGAAATGTGACCATTGCATGCGCGCGGGGGTTTCTAGGCGGATTTGGTGCGCTTGGTGCGGGTGGGTGAGGAAAGCGAGTGTGAAACGTGGCTTTGAACAGTCGCCAGTGCTTCGGTGGCGCGTGTGCTGGCACCCACAAGAGCGAAAGCCGCATGTGCCACAGCGAGGAAGCAGAACGCAGCGTAGAAGGCGAACGTCACGGGCAGGCTGAAGAGCTTCCATCTGGCGACGGAGTCGAGCGTCTCTGCGACGGTGCAGCCCCACTGCTTGGACTTGGGCACGGCTCGTTCGGCATGTCGCACGTCGAAGGGAAGGTACACGCCGGGGATGACAGCCGCCGCACGCAGACCCGAGGCGAAACCGTCCTCGTGGAATCCATACTTGGTCCAAGCGCCCACGAAGAATGCGCCGTGCTTGCCCTGGAGTTGCTGCAGTTCGTGCTGTGCAGCCACCGAGTCGGGCGTGTAGATCGGATGCGCGTACGTCTGGCGCTTGACCACAAGCTCGGGTCGAGGCGTGTACGGCGACTCGGGATCCGTGCTTGGATTGAGCGTGACGAGCACCGGACCGAACTTGCGCTCGGGCAGCGACTGCAGCAGGTTCATCCAGTACGTGAGCGAGACGCGGTCAACATCGCCGCCCGATTGCGTCTCGGCGAGGAAGTTCCAGGCAGACCACGCGGGGCGACGCACAGGCATGAGGCGCGTATCCGAATGCAGCACCGCCGTATTCTGGCTAAACGCAAACCGGTCGAGCACAGCCAGCGTCTCGGAAAGCGAGGTAGACGTGTGGCGCAGCCCGGCGCGAAGGATACGAGCCGTATCGTCGGCGTGCGCGGCAAAGACGACGCGGTCCCATCCAGTGTGTTTCTGGCCATCGGCGGTTTCGAGCGTCCACTTGCCCGACGCATCCACCCATGCTGCCTGCACCGCGCCCTTCTGCGTGCCCTGGTGGATTCGGTGGGCGGGAAGCTTGGAGAGGATGCGATCGACGTATTCGTGCGAGCCGTTCTTGATGGTGAGCCACTGTGGACGGTCGAGGATCTGGAGCAGATGGTGGTTGTGCATGAAGCGGAGCAGCGTGAGTGCGGGAAACGAAGCGAGCGCCGTCTCCGGTGCGGTGCTCCAGATGCTCGCCGTCATGGGGATGAGGTAGTTCTTCCTGAACGCGGCCGAGTAGCCTCGGGCGTCGAGCCAGGCGCCGATGCTGATCTCTTTGCCGTTCTGGTCGTGGCGCAGATAGTCGACGGCTTGCTGGTTGAAGCGGATGATATCCCACACCATCCTCCAGTGCGACGGGTTGAGCAGGTTGGTGGGCTGGCAGAAGAGCGCAGCCGGTGAGCCGCCTGCCCATTCAAACGCGCCGTAGTGGCGCGCATGGCGCGTGACGCTGAACGACATGTCGCTGTCGAGGATGGGCACGCGAGTGAGCTGCAGAAAGCGCAGGAAGTTCGGGTAGGTGACGCGGTTGAAGACGATGAAGCCCGTGTCGACGCGCGTCGAAGGCGCCGATGCAGACGAAGCCGACGTAGGCGGCGTATACGTCACCGTGTTGGCGTGCCCGCCCAGCCAGGCGAGAGGCTCGAACAGCGAGACGGTGTGCGCAGAGTACTCGTTCAACCCCCATACGGCGGCGAGACCCGCCACACCCGCGCCCACAACAGCCACTCGCAACGACTCGTCCATATCGCAAAAAAAGAATGTGGGTGATGGTGATGGTGCGAAGGATGCAAGCTTGCACAACCGGATCAGACGACGCCGATCGACGCGTGCTTCCCAGCATGCAACGGATGCCGGCATCTGCAAGTCCAAACTCTCTCTCTCCGCTCTCTGTGTGTCTGTGCGCTCCAACGCCCGCTCTCACCCAGGGTCCACGTGAAACGCGTTACCAAACCAAAATCGCATGCTCGGCGGCAATATTCTGCCGTGCACACTCCACACCCACAAAACACATGGCACAATCTCAATATGGCTTGGCTTTGATTGATAGTGTGCGTGGGGATGGCGGAGGTGCTATTCGTACGCATGCTGCTGCGCCGCAGCGATGGCGGGATGCTCCTCGCCCCTCCACAGCTCGGGCACGTCGGGACTCGGCTCCTCGTCGTCGACGTTGGCGAAGAGGATGCCGCGGTATCTCTGGCTCCACGCCTTGGCCTGCTGCGCGCTGAGCAGGCGCTCGTAGCGATACTTTCTCTCGTGCTCCGCCTCGCTCGATGCGCGCGCCTCGTCCTGTTCGCTCTCGGCCTTGCTCGCCGCGGTCGGCGCTGCGTTGGACGAACGGTCCCAGATACCGGACCAGCCAAAGAGCGCGCCGAGCAGACGGAAGGGCATGGGGACGGGCATGACCATGGTGTTGACGAACGCCGAAAGCGCCTCCATGGTGGTAGGCTCCATGAGCGGCGAGGCTGCGCCGCGCATCGACGCCGAGCCGCGCTGCAGCAGCGCCGCCTCGGTGAGCCGCCAGCCCGAGCCGTCGTCCTGCTCCTCGCCGCGCACACGCCTGTGGTTGGCGAAGAGCGGCGATGTGGCGGGATCGACGGCGGCGCTGGACTCGGCCTCGGTCTCGGTGTCGACGTCGGAAGCGGCGTGCCAGCGCTCGTGCTCGGTGCGTCCGTCGAGCATCATGGCTTCGGCGTTGTCTGCCGATAGCGGCTGCAATGGTGCATCGAGAGATTCGAATGCGAAGCCGGGTCGCGGGGCGGCGACGCTGCGTGAGGGCAGCAGCGGGGCGGAGCGCTGACGCTCGGCATCGTCGTGGAGGAAGGCGTCGAGCACCTCGGGCTCGAGGTCAAACACCTTGCGCAGGATGGTGCCGATCATGCGCGAAGTCTTGGATGGATGCTCGGCGGTGGCGAGGCCCGACGCACGCGTGGACGACTTGGGCGTCTCTGCTCCATCGGCGTGGCGCCGAGCGTGATGCGCATGCTGGGCGTGGTCGGTGCGTGAGGCGAAGAGGCGCGGGTCATAGTCGATGCTGAGGACGCTGTGGGAGGTGTTGCTGCGCTTGCTGGAGCGGCCGGCGGCGGAGCGTCGATGCCTGCGCTTGGGTCGACGCAGCCGATCGGCGTTGTCGAGGTGCGCGAGACCGGCGCTTTGAGCGAGGTTGCTGATGGCCAGGTCGGCGTCGTGGTGAGCGTCGTCGTGAAGGGAGTGTGGAGGGTGTGCGGTTGGCTGGGCTGCATCTTCGCGCTCGGAACCGCTGGTGAGTACGACGGGGAGGTGGTGGCTGGTGCGGCGGGCGCGGCCGGTGCGACGGCTTGAGGAGTGGGCTGAAGAGTAGAGTTGGGTGGACGCCGAGGGGCTTTCCTCGACGCGTTCGAGTGCGTTGCTGCGAGAAAGCAGCGACCAAGCCTTGCTGCCGAGCAGATGGCTGTGCGAAGGTGTGGTGGCGTCGTCGTCGTCGTGCTCATCGTCACTTGCGTGGCTTGTTTGGCTTCGCTTGGAGGTTCTGGTTCTGCGCACTGGGCTGCGAGCTGGAGGGTGGGAGGAGGAGGCGGGAGCGTCGCTGTCAAAGTCAAAGTCGGAGCCGGAGGCAAAGCCGAGTTCCTCGTCTGCATCGAGCTGCGAGTCGGTGCCGCTGAATACGGAGTCGGGGAAGACGTCTTCGGAGTGGCGTGCGTCGGAGAGGTAGCCGTCGTCTGCAGTGAAGTTGGATGGCGCATCTTCGGAAGCAATGCCGGTGGACGAGGGGCTGAGGGGCGAGGCGAGGAATCGACCGGTGCCATCGTGCAAGGGCGGCAAGGTAAGCGCGAGCGGATCCGAGTCGTGCGAGTGGTCGGAGTGTACGGAGTGTACGGTGGGGGAGGCGGGCACCTCTCGCGGTCTGCCGGGAAAGACGATGCTCCAATCTTGGGTGACGTCGCGTTCGTGACGATGATGTGCGGGTGCGTATGCGGGTTGCTGCGATTCTTGTGGACGATCCCTGCGCTGCTGGCGCGGTTGATGGTGTACGAATGCCATGGTGGCGATGCGATGCGATGGGCGAAGCGAAGGATTCGGTGGTGGTGGATGTGGTGGTGCTTTTGAGCGGTCGTGGTGGTGGATGCGGTGAGACTATCGACGGCCCGCTTAGATGAAGCGCAGTGGGGAGGAACGAGGGAGAGATGAAGGAGGAGGTGGGTCTTGCGATTGTGATGTGGGCGATTGGGTGATTGCGGCGATGATTGCGGTGGAGGGTGGGATTGGCGGCACTGGAGCGGAGCAGCGGTTGAAGCGCGAGAGAGATTGTTGCATGAGTGAGCGAGCGAGAGAGAGGGCCAGCGGTGCAGCTTTGGGCAAGTTGGGGGCGCCTCGTCTGTGTTTGGTCCGCCGCCATGATGCACGCGCATGCAGGCGTGTGCAGCAGAGCCAGGGTCCAAAGACGTAACCTTTTTTTTTGGGCGGCGGCTCCGCACTCACGCCTGCCCGTTCGCTCATTCATGAACTCGCGCACACGAGTGGGTTCAGTTCAGTTCGCTTATCCGTGCAAATCGGTGGCTCCGATGGCGAGCTCTCTCGTTTGACTGATTGCCATCTGCTGCGCGTCTCTTTTCCGTCACAGCATCATATCGGCATCCACGCCGAGCCTGATGGACCGAACAGAACAAAGGAAGGAGCCTCGAGACGTCGCTCTTGTCTGCTCAGCTCGGCTTGCACTGGCGAGTCACTTGGTTCGCCGGCGCGCGCGCGCAATAAAGCAGCAGCTGACAACTAACTTAAGGCCGAGGCTGAGGGCATATCTCGCCTCGCTTTGCTTTGGTGCGGTGCGCGCGAGCCCAACATTCAATCCGCCCCTAGGCCCTCTCACACTCGAACAACCAAGTTGGCCGGCGCGCGCGCCCGAGAGCGGATGCGTCCCTTCCTTTTCCTCTCTCTCTCTCTCGCAATGTCATGTCGGCCGACCAGCAACCGTGGGCATGCAAGGGTCTGCTGCAACAGCCAGATAAGCATGCCCGCTTATCTTGCAGCCCCGAGACGCGAAGTGCACAAAGGGCAAAAAGGTGCCAAAAAGGAATGCTCCGTACTGGGCTCGAACCAGTGACCTTCCGTTGTAAATACTCAGCTGTGCTGAGGCACCGTGTATTAGACGGATGCGATAATCCAACTACGCTAACGAAGCTGTTATGTTTGTGTGATCCTCTTTTGTATTTATGTTGCGTTGCGTGGTAGAGCCTGAGGACGAAACTTAGGTAACGATCGCGCTTGGAATTGGACGGCGATTTTTTTGAAAAGCGGTTCGTCCGGTGCGGCCGTCTCCGTCATCGGCCGTTGGCGAAGAGTGGGCAGTGGATAGCCGAATCGCCGCCCCGCTCTCTCTCTCCACACAAAAAGTTGGGCAAAAAGTGTCGCCGAGCGGAGCGCTGCCGTGCATACGTGTGGGCTGCCCGACGTGGGGGCGAGGCGGGGCGGAAGCAGTCATCATGTCCCCGCACTCTCACTGGCTGGTGGCGATCGCGTTCCAAACAACTCAAAGCCAATTGGCTCTCGGTTCGGTTCAACCGCTCCCCCACAGCTAGCCACCAATAAATACCCCGCAACCCTTGTCTCTCTGTCGCACCTCCACCATCCTTCGCACATCAACAACGACACACGATGCTCAAGTTCGACGAGGTTCAGAAGCACAACTCGCGCGACTCGTGCTGGGTGATTGTGCACGGCAATGCGTACGACGTCACCGAGTTCCTCCCCGACCATCCCGGTGGAGCGGGCATCATCCTCAAGTATGCAGGCAAAGATGCCACCGAAGAGTACGACCCCATCCACCCGCCCGGCACGCTCGAAGAGAACCTGCCCAAGGAAAAGTGCCTCGGTCCCGTCGATCCCTCCACCATCCAGAAGGAAGAAAAGGTGGAGAAGAAGCAGGCCAAGCAGGACGATGGCGGTGTGCCGCCGCTGTCGCAGTGCCTCAACCTGTACGATTTCGAGGTGATCGCAAAGAGGGTGCTCAAGCCGACGGCGTGGGCCTACTACTCATCCGGTGCGGACGACGAGGTGACGATGCGAGAAAACACCTCGGCGTTCGGAAGGATCTGGTTCCGTCCGCGAATCCTGCGCGACGTCAGCAAGGTCGACTATTCCACCTCGCTGCTCGGCCAGAAATCCTCGCTGCCCGTCTACATCACCGCCACGGCGCTCGGTAAACTCGGCCATCCGGACGGTGAAAAGAACCTCACCGTGGCAGCCGGCAAGGAGGGCGTGATCCAGATGATCCCCACTTTGGCCTCGTGTTCGTTCGACGAGATCGTCGGCGCCAAGACGCATGCGGGCCAGGTGCAGTTTATGCAGCTCTACGTCAACTCGAACCGCAGCATCACCGAAAACATCATCGCCAAGGCCGAAAAGGCAGGTATCAAGGGCCTCTTTGTCACCGTCGATGCTCCCCAGCTCGGTCGCAGGGAGAAGGACATGCGCATGAAGTTCGACGACGTAGGCAGCGATATGCAGAACAAGAACAAGGACAACGTCGATCGATCCCAGGGAGCAGCGCGCGCCATCTCGTCCTTCATCGACCCCTCGCTCAGCTGGGACGACCTCACCTGGTTGCGATCCGTCACAAAGATGCCCATCGTGCTCAAGGGCGTTCAGACCTGGGAGGACGCCGTGCGTGCCGCCGAGCTGGGCCTCAGCGGCGTCGTGCTCTCCAACCACGGCGGTCGCCAACTCGACTTTGCCCGCTCCGGCATCGAAGTGCTCGCCGAAGTCGTCGAGGCGCTCAAGGCCAGAGGCCTCTTCCCCAACCCCATGTTCCAGATCTTTGTCGACGGAGGCATTCGTCGCGCCTCGGACGTGCTCAAGGCCGTAGCCATGGGCGCTACGGCCGTGGGCATCGGTAGACCCTTCCTATACGCATACTCGGCCTACGGAAGCGATGGCGTCGTCCATGCGCTGCAGCTACTCAAGGCCGAGATGGAGATGAACATGCGGCTGCTCGGCGCTCCGACGCTCAAGGACGTCGTGCCAGAGATGGTGGATGCAAGAGCGCTCGGCACCCACGTCAACTTTACGCCCGTATCGCACGGCCACCAGATCTACGAAAAGCTCCAGACGGCCGTGGGCATGCCCGGCGAACCAGCCAACAAGCTCTAAATTTTGCTCGGTCTCCGCTGTGTTGAATGTTATTGTTTTCGTTGTGCGAAGAAAAGAGTGCCTAGGTGAGGTGGGTGGGATCGATGGTGGTGAGACGGATGGTGTGGTCAAAGCCACAGCTGGCGAGCGAATACTCGTCGAGTGCGATCACGTCTTTGATCACAGGGTTGCCGCCGCGCGTCCACGATGCTGCCGCCTCGTCCGGCGCCACAAGGCCGTGCGCGAGCACCGTGGCGCGTGTCTTGCCCTTGACGTCCACCAAGCGCACCACGCCGTCCTCCGAGTTGAGCCAGCACGCGCGGCCCGACGGCAACCAGCTGTGCCGAGGCGTGCCAAACGCACCCGTCTCCAACCCCGTCCACACCGTGCCCGATCGCACATCCGACAGCGGCCGCATGAGCAACAGCCGGCTCGACGTGGCCGAAGAGTGGTCGCCCGTCTGAATGCAGATGTACAGCCCCGACGGATGCAGCGAGAGCGAGAGCAGCGAGTACGAGACGTGCGTGTCAGAAGCCACGGGGTTCGTGTTGAAGCTGTGCACACTCCAGTCGCGCGATGCCGACGACGAGAGGCTGGTAGAGTCGAGTTGCGAAGCCAGCTCATCGGTCGTGCTGAGCTGGCTGTCGGCGCCGAGTGGAAGCGCGAGGTAGTGCACAAAGCTATCGTTGCGTACGGTGAAGCACAGCCAGGTGCGTTGGCGACGGGCTGCACGAACCACAACCTCGCCCACACCAGGTGCACCTTCCGACGTCGTTTCCGACGCCGACTCGGGCGCAGCGGCGGCACGCACGAACAAGATCGCCTCGGGATTGTGTCGCGTCTCCATCTCAAACACCTTTTCGTAGCGGTTCCCCTCGAGCTCCTCCTCCCCTTGTCCCGCCTCCTCTTGCAGTCCATCGCCTTGCGTGGCGACGAAATGCGTGTGGTGCAGACGCCTGTACACGATGAGCTTCTTGTCGTACCCGATGCTCGCCAAGTATTCTCCCGTCGGACTCACGGCGAGCCTCACCACGAACTTGGTGTGTGCTTCGAGTGTCTGGATGGGCTTGCGCGTGAGAAGATCCCACACGACGACCTTGGCGTCCATACCGGCAGTGACGATGCAGCGTGCATCTTGTGGATCCTGCGCCACGCTCAGCACGGCTGCTGCATGCGCACCGTCCAGGATCTCCTCGACCTCGCCCGTGTTTGCGTCGATGAACACCACTCGCCGATCGGCGCCTGTCGTCACGAGACACTCGTGCAACGTGTTGACATACTCGCCTCGTGCCGTGTCGAAGGTACGCCGAGGCAGCGTGAGCCGCGTGATGGAGAGGATGTTGGACGCGTGGATCGTGTCGTACGTGCGTGCCAGCTGGAACGGCAGCGTTGCAGGACCGGGCAACGAGAGCGTGAGCGGATCAACGATCGAGCGCGTAGAGTGCGTGCTGTCGAGCAGCTCCGCCGCACGTCGCTGCTCATCAGCGCGCACAGTCGAGCGGTACGTCTCGACGAGCGTACGCAAGTCTAGCGACGCATCGGCGGCCAGCGGCGGCAGCGAAAGTCCCGTGGACAGTGCATCGGCGCGAAGCTGAGCCGCCGACGAGGTGTATCCTTGCGACAGAAGAAAGTTCTCCACCACCAGGTGCGACGTGACCGTCAGATCGTATAGCTCCGGTGCAGGTGGCGAAGACATGCTGAAGAGCCCCCACTTCGGATTATGGTGTTGGTCGCAGAGCAAGAATGCAATCCAGGCACAGGTAAGGCGAAAAGCTAAACGCTCGGACCGGGCGACGACAAAAATTCAAGGGTCCAATGCGGCCTTTGCTCACTCTGTCATGCTCATCAATGCGCCGAATCCACTTGTATACAAATCCATGTCTCTACGGTACAATGCTACAGACTAGAGCTTCTGCGCATGCGGGCGGAGCACACACACCTGCGTCATGCACGCCACCAACTTTTGGTTGCGGTCCCACAACCACGCCTCCGAGTAGGTGCGGCAGTCGTTGCCTGCGTGCGTCTGCATCTCGCGCAGGTGAAAGTCGTCCATATCCGGCGCGCTGAAGAAGCGCAGCGCCGTATCCAACGACGATGCCACCGCCGCATCCGCCAGCGACTTTTTCGAAAACGTCAGCGGGATGAAGGAGAGCGCGCCGTCCATGAGAAACGCGACGAGGCTCGCATTCGCCGATGCGGGCGACATGTTCATCGCATCGCCCGCGTCGTCGTAGCTGCACGGCGGAAGCGAGGCTCGAGGAGGTGGCGGTGGTGGCGATGCGAGCTCGTGCTTGGATTTGGACCAGTCCACGGCGAATCGATCGGTGAGCGGCAGCGCGTGCTGTTCGGACTCGGCGAGCGGGTCGAGGCCAATGGCGTTTTGTGCGTGCAAACCTTGCGGCGGCACGACGCTGACGACCGTCTTTGCGCTGAGGGCAAAGACGACGTTCTGCGAGTGTTCGGCTGCCTTGGGATGCACCTTGCGCTCCTGCACCTTGCGCAGCACAATGTCGCGCATGGTGGGCAGCTGCTCGGGCGGCGAGTACTGCATGCGCGGCTTCTTGTTGTACGCCACAAACGGCGCGCCGGCGTGCGAGGTGTCGATCTTGTTGGGCGCAACAAAGTCGATGAGCGCCGAAAAGGTGCTGCGCTCGCTGCCGTCGTTCTGCGTCTGGCTGGCGACGACGAAGCGCGTGGCAAAGGAGCGCGTGTTGCGCACGTGGGTGACGCTGATCTTGACGTTGCGATCCGAGAGCGTGGGCCCAAGGAAGTTGCCGAGGAGCGAATAGATCTCAAAGTTGCGCTGCTCCTTGCGCGACTCGATCGACTTGAACGCCGCCTGCACCGTGAGCGCCTGCACGCAGCCGCCGTACGCGATCTCGGCGGTGTTGCCCATCTTCTCGGGGCGTGCGCACGAGATGTACACGTTGGGATCCGACGTGGCGCGCAGCCGCACGAGCTCGATGAATGTGGCCGCCATGGTGGGTCGCACGGATATGCTGACAAGGAATGGCGGGAGAGAACGAGGAGGAAGGATGGAGGTGGACAGAAAGCAAGCGGCGAGGACAGAAAAAAAAAAGAGAGTCCATGAATATGGATCTATCGGAGCTCCAAACTGAGCGAGAAGCCAAGCAAATCCGACCGCAAGAACTGCCCGGCTCTCTCCAACGGAAGCAGCAGCGGTACAGGCGGCGTACAACCGGATGTGCGCTGCGCTGCGCCGCTCACACACTTTGCTGGTGCTGCCGATGCACGGATTGGCGCATCTTCGGGTCGCAAATCCAGTCAGGGCGGACAAGGCAATAGCCGAAGCCCGGTGGTTCGCACCTTGCTACCCATTAATCCATGCGAGCCTCGGTCCACCCAACCGGTCACCCTCCTGCCGCCGTCACTGCACCGCCAGCGTCCAACGATAGGCTGGCTTGGACGAAGACACACAAAACCGCTCGAGTATGACAACATGGATCACCGTCCACTCAGATGCCGTGTTACCGGGAAGGGCTGCAGACCCACTTATTGCCGGTCGCCACCAAAACCACTGGTGAGGGCTCGCCGCTGTGCCCTCGGCAACAGTGTGGCTCAGTCACATCCGGAGCCAACGAATGAGGATCTCGACCCATGGTGCAATTTATCCGCCGAGTGCAGCTGCGTGTGTTCCTGGGCCGTCGAGGCTTTCTTGGCGGAAATTCGCTTTCTGGCAGACCCTTCCTGGCGTCCCAAAATCGTTATTGGCCCAGCCAGAGCCAGCCAGCCAGCCAGCGAGCCGGTGGTGGCCGGTATTCACATGGCAATCCGAGGCGACGCCTGCCAGAGTCGGATCGGAATTGCTCCAACCCCGATTGAACACCGATTCAATCGATTACCGATATGGTGGAGCGGCACCCATTGGAACCTGCGGAACGTGCGGCGATGTTGAGAATTTCGGGATGCAACGCAACGCTTGTTCGCAGCGGCCATCATTCATCTCCGAGGCACCGCCGCTCCTACATGGCGCAGTATACCCCCATCTACACCTACCGAACCAATCGAGCCGCTGCTGCACGCCACCCCGCCGCCATCGGCCTCGTCGCCCTGCTCGCCTTTGTCGCCGTAGCCTCGGTCGTCTTCCTTTCCATCACCGACTACGTCTACTGGCGCCAAACGCGCCCCAACAGTTTCCTCAACCCACCAGCGCCTCGACCCTTCCCAAACGGCTCCTCGACAGCTCAAGGTGGAGACAGCGCCATGCCATCGGTCGCTACATCCACGCTGGACGACTTTCTCGTGCAGGCCAAGCGCGATGCATTCGAGCACCTCAAGGCCGGTCCTGCTGCCCAGCACAAGCTCACGCTCATCATGGGCAACGAGGCGGGCGATCTCGACTCTGCAGCTTGCGCCATCGGGCTCAGCTATCTGCTCACTCGCTTCGGTCCACCGCTTGGCTACAAGCTCGGCGCGTCGTCGTACGTGCCCTTGATCCAGAGCATGCATTCGGACGATGTGTTGCGGCCCGAGAATACGGCAGCGTTCCGAGCAGCGGGCATCCAACCAGAGCACACGCTCTGCCTCGACGACATCCAACATACGCTCGGACTTGCGCTCGACTTGGACGCATTCGCACCCGCCGCCAACGTCGCTCTCGGACTCGTGGATCACCCGTCGCTCACAGGGCCCTGGGGCGGCAGCGGCGCTTCGAATCGAGACGTCGAGATCGTGCTGGATCACCACGAGGATGTAGGCGACCATGCGAATGCGCCGCTGCGCATCGTCAAGTCGCCGTCCAAAGAGCCCATCGGCAGCTGCAGCAGCATGGTCGTCGACCTGTTTGCAGCCCACTTTGCACAGGCGGACACGACGGACGTGGCGATGCGCCAGGTGGCCGATCTGCTCATGAGCGCCATCGTCATCGACACCGACAACCTCCGCGCCGCTCCACGCGGCAAGGCGACCCAGATCGACTTTGATGCCGTCAAGACGCTCTTCCCGACATCGTCGTTTGGCAATCCCGAGACTTCGCAACGCATCCGAGAAACGGCACTCGCCTTCTCGCCGCTCAAGGACGAGGCGCACGGTGCGTCGGTGGAGCCCATCGAGCCCGTCAGCCCGTCCGAGCACACGGACTCGGCGACGCAGAGTGCCAAGATCATCCTCGCGCCCTTCTGGAGCATCCTCTCGCGCGCCAAGCTCGCCGTCTCGCATCTGGCCGGTCGCGATCTGCTGCGCAGGGACTACAAGGAGCTCGACTTTGTGGGCGGCGCCGACGAATCGGCTGTGTCGCTCAAGCTCGGATTCGCATCCGTACCCATCAGCATGGTCGAGTGGCTGCACAAGGATCGATCGAGCCCACGCGTCGCGGATGCAGCCGATGCGAAGCAGGAAGTGCGCGATGCGTGGGCGGCGTGGTGGAAGGTGCTCGACGACTTTATGGACGAGCGCAAGATCGACATTGCCGTCATGACCGGCTCGTTCCGTGTGCCCGAGGGCGAGGTGGATGCGGGAAAGCACAAACGTGAACTCGTGCTCGCCTTCGCCCCGCGCAGCTTGCCCGAAAGCCAGGCTTCCGTGCTGTGGGAACAGCTGCGTCGCGGGCTCGAAACCGACGCACATGTGGCAGCCGACCAGGTGGACCGCCGCCTCATGCTCGAGGAGCCCTGGAAGGGACAGCGCCTGCCCGAAAGCGCAGGTGGAAAGAAGGAGAGGGTGCAGGGTGTCGACGCCGACGGCCGCAGACTCGAGGTCGCAGCGCACAGACAGCCAAGATGGGCAAAGGTGTACAAGCAGGCCAACGCGCGTGCCAACCGCAAGATCGTGCTGCCCGCCGTGACGACGGTGCTCAAAGCGGCGGCGAGGAAGTTGTGAATGGCTGTACACACACCGTGGCAGTGTGGATGAGTGCAATCATAGAGCTAATTTTCCCCAACCTTTTCGTGAGAATGGAAGCGGAAGAGTGTCGGCGCCGAGTTACGGAGAGAAAGCCGGTTGCCGGCGGGAGGGGATCGGCGCCTTTTGGTTGGAATGTTCCGCGGAAAATGCTACCGTTGAGGGCGGTGCTCGCCAAGGCAGCTGTGTGCACTAGCGCGCTCGAAACCGGCATCGCTTGCGGGTAGGATCATGCTCGCAACTCGTCGGAAAGCGTTTCAACGTGGGGAGGGATGGAGAACAAAGCGATGGCCAAGAGCCGATGAGCCGAGCCACGTTCATGCTCTGTACCTTGACGTACCTCGCGTCGTGAGCTGCAGCGTCGCGCGTACAGTGGGCTGGCACCGTAAAGACCCTTCCGTCCGTGTTAGATGGTCAAACGCCATATCCAATCACGGCTGGTGTGGCTGCCCATCCGGCAGGTGCATAATCTTGGCACCTCGCCTTGGCGACGCATCGTCGCGGCTTGTCGACATCATCTCAGACAGCCCCGTCCCACCCAGCCGAATGAAAACACGGCCAGGTCCGGAGAGCATCGCCAGGGCTGTGCCGACACTGGCAAGCGAGACAATCCGCACTCCCAGGGTCACAGGCACAAGGCACACCACCTGACCAGCCGAGAGCCGTGGAGTGGAAGCCGAGAATCAAAAGCCTCGCCTCGGCTAGTTGGATGGATGCGGGCGAAGCAGCATAGGCACCGCAAAGGAAGAGAGGAATTGACAACGACTGGTCACGAGCCAATTTCCTCGAGAAATAAAAAAGAAAAGAAAATGCGGAAAAGAAAGGCAGCAGGAGGACGTGCGCGATAAGATGAGTCGGAAATTTAAAATCCATCCAAAAATGCGGAGTAGCGCCTGCCGAAGTGCGCACCTCCATCGGCTTGGCAGACGGCAGCCACTTAGCTCAGCCTTTCGCCTTGCCCTCCATGATCCATCGAGCATATATACGGGCGTCCCTCGGCTTCGATCGCTGCTCTAAGCCCATCTTCCGTCGACCATCCATCGGAATTATACACCGGAAGCCCTTGCCTTCAAGCGCAGTGCATCCTGCTAACCCAAACACACGACCTCTGGACCTCCTCATCCCCCCGACAACCCTCATCCCTCCGACTACCTACCTTTGACCCGTCAACATGTCCGACCTCGGCAACAGCACGGTGCAGAATGGCTCGCATGCCGAAGACGTCGCTGCGGGCAAGCGACCCGCGACACAGTCCAAAGGCGGCCTCGTGACGGTGCAGCCGCTGCGACGCTCCGAGATGCAGCCTTCGTACAAGCAGAACCTCGGCCTCGACACGGTCGACCACGGCTTCTACGGCACCATGATCAACGGCATCGGCGCTTTTGCAGGCTTCTTCGGACAGCTGCCCTTCTGCTTCTGCTGCCCCAACCCGTTCAAGGAGATCGAGCAGGGAAGCGTCGGTCTCGTCACCCGCTTCGGGCAATTCTATCGAAGCGAGGATCCTGGGCTTACCGCCATCAATCCTTGCTCTGAAAACCTGCGGAAAGTGGACGTAAAGATCCAGAATTCGAGCATACCTCATCAATCGTGTATCACGCGAGATTCAGTCTCCATTGGCATCGAGTCGACCGTGTTCTGGCACGTCTCCAACCCGTACAGGGCGGCGTTTGGCATCACGGATGTGCGATCTGCGCTGATCGAGCGAGCGCAGACGACGCTGCGCAACGTCGTTGGTGGACGCACGCTGCAGTCGCTCGTGACGGACCGCGAGCAGGTGGCGCTCGAGGTGCAGGAGATTGTGGGCGACATTGCGGACCGATGGGGCGTGCAGGTGGAGTCGATCCTCATCAAGGACATCATCTTCTCCAAGGAGCTGCAGGAGTCGCTCAGCTCGGCGGCCAAGCAGAAGCGCATCGGCGAGTCCAAGGTGATCGCTGCGCAGGCCGAGGTGGACGCAGCACGTCTGATGCGCCAGGCAGCCGACATCCTGGCATCCAAGAGCGCCATGCAGATCCGTGCACTCGAGAGTCTCCAGGCCATGGCAAAGACGGCCAACAGCAAGGTCATCTTTGTGCCCATGAACCTCACCGACCTCAACGGCGACTCGCTGCCGCCCGGAGGCACCGGCCCGGGCGCCAACGTCGCTCCGGGCGCGAGTGGATCGCAGACCGCCCAGTCCGGCAACATGCTCAGCACCGCCGCTCTCACCCAGCTTGCAGAGATGTAAGCTCGTGAACCACCTGCCGCATCGATCGTGCAAGTCGTCGTCTCTTTGATCCAGTCTGTTCCAGTCTGTTGGGAAGCCACAATGTCGACACACCGACGCGCTTCTTTGCCATACCCTTTTGGTTTTGCGAAATGATACCTCCCTTTTTGCTTCTGTTTTTTTGCTTCTGTGATTCGAGTGTGGAGCAGCCCGCCGTCTGTGTGTCACGGTCTGATCCCATTCCATATCCCGAGTCTGGCCTCGGAACTGATGCGAGGCTTTGCTTGGTAGACAAGAAGCACACGCATCTCGGCCAGCCTCACATAAAGATGACACATGTCAATGAGGGTCGTTGCAGAGGAGTATAAACGCTAGTTTTTGTTAGCTGAATATCTGCGGCCATAGAACCTTGAAAGCACCGCATCCCGTCCGATCTGCGAAGTTAAGCAAGGTATCGCCTAGTCAGTACTGCGGTGGGGGACCACGCGGGAATCCTAGGTGCTGCAGTTCCTTTTTCTTTCGCGCCCTTTTTCTTCGCCTCTTTTTGTCTCCTTTTTTTTCACCAGTCCCCACAGCTCTACAATTTTGCTCACTCTGTTCAGACTAGGATCGACGTGGCCAGTGTGACTGCATCTTTGTAGCTCGACGGGGGAAGGAAGAGGGGGCGGCAAGTAGACAGGCATGTGGATGAGCTTGCATGGCGTGCATGGCGTGCTCCGGGACGTCGTCGGCGAATAGACAGGAAGTAGCACAAAGAGAGATCGGAGGAAAATGGCGGCCATCTGATTCGCTGCGATGGAGATTAGATCTTGGGCAGCAGCAGTACGGTAGTGGCAGCAGCCAGCAGTCGAGTCGAATAGGCAGACGTTGGAACCTCGCCGACAGCCGCCGCCAGAATGATGACGGCCAGCAGCTGCTTGGGATCTGACCAAGAGGCGCGGCCAATCGCAGAGCAGCGTGCCATCACCCACGGCGTGGCCACTGGCCAAAGGTGACTCGTTTCTACTTTTCATTGGTCCTTTTTTCGCCGCCCCCACTCGCTCTTCGCCACTCGCTTCTGAAGCTGTGAGCTTGCGCCGCGCCGTGAAAAAGCACCGAAGCTGGAAAGTCGCATTTCAAACGTGCAGCGCGCGTTGAAATGGCTTTGTATTCGTCACTTTTGTAGTGCGAGAAGAACTGGGCTCTTGCGAAGGACGCGGGCGAGCCCCGGCGAAAAAGGGTCCTTCTGCCTTGCTCTGCCGTGCTCGGACGAATGACAAGGCGCCAGGCAGAGTCACCTCGACGTTGGCTTGTGCTGCTGCTGCTGCTGCTGCTGGCTGCTGCTGGCTGCTGCGAGGAGCCGCTGATGCACAACGCTCGCCCTGAAATGCCCGCTCCGCCTTCGCTTTGCAGTCGGGCGATTGGCCGCGCCCACTTCTTCGCACGACGAGGCCCCACAAACTTCTTCCTGCAGCGCTGCCCACCGAGGCGAGCCCACCCGCCCGCCCGAGCGTATAACTTCGTATACTCCTTTCATCCTCACCTCCTTCCCTCCCACAACCACCCCCCCGTGATACCATCTCTGTGCTACCCCCTTTGACCTACGTCGTCGACCCTATCACATCCTCTCCATAATGAACGCCAACGTTGCACGAACCGCCCTCAGGGCCGCCTCGCGCTCGTCGTCCCGACGTGTCGCCGGCGCCGCCCGTTCGCTCTCCATCGCCGCCACCGCACGCCCCTCGCTCAACAAGCTCGCCTCGGCCGCTGCCACCCCTGCTCTCGCTCGCGGTCTCAAGACCATCGAGTTCTCCGAGGGCATCCCCGAGAAGGTCTACGAGCGCGAGGACTGGCCCCTTGAGAAGCTCCAGGACTACTTCAAGAATGAGACTTTCGCCATCCTCGGCTACGGCTCCCAGGGCCACGGTCAGGGTCTTAAGTGAGTAGCCGTACTGAACAGCAAGAAGAAGTGCTTTTTTGACATTTGGGTGCAGCCAAACTGACTTTGCTTGCTTTGGATTTTTACAGCCTCCGCGACAACGGCATGAACGTCATCGTCGGTGTGCGCAAGGACGGCGCCTCGTGGAAGGAGGCCATCGAGGACGGCTGGCAGCCCGGCAAGAACCTCTTCCCCATCGAGGAGGCCGCCGAGAAGGCCACCATCGCCATGCTCCTCCTCTCGGACGCCGCCTGCACCTCGGTGTACAACTCGATCAAGGACAACATGCCCAACACCCACACCCTCTACTTCTCGCACGGTTTCCAGATCACCTACAAGAACGAGACCGGCTTCGAGGCGCCCAAGGACAAGGACATCATCCTCTGCGCCCCCAAGGGCTCCGGCCGCACCGTCCGCTCCCTCTTCCTCGAGTCGCGCGGCATCAACGGCTCCATCGCCGTCTACCAGGACATCTCGGGCAAGGCGCTCGAGAAGGCCTCGGCCATGGGTGTCGCCGTCGGCTGCGGCTACCTCTACGAGACCACCTTTGAGCGCGAGGTGTACTCGGACCTCTACGGCGAGCGCGCCTGCCTCATGGGCGCCATCCAGGGTCTCTTCAAGGCGCAGTACGACGTGCTGCGCGCCAACGGCCACTCGCCCTCGGAGGCGTTCAACGAGACGTGCGAGGAGGCGCTCCAGTCGCTCTACCCGCTCGTCGGCGCCAACGGCATGGACTACATGTACAAGGCCTGCTCCACCACCGCCCGCCGCGGCGCGCTCGACTGGGCCCCCGAGTTTGAGAAGGCCAACAAGCCCGTGCTCGAGGCTCTCTACGAGTCGGTGCGCAACGGCTCCGAGACGCGCCGCGCGCTCGAGTTCGGCAACCGCAAGACCTACCGCCAGGACTTTGACAAGGAGACCGACGCCATCGCCGCACAGGAGATGTGGAAGGTCGGCCACAAGGTCCGCGCCCTCCGCCCCGAGAACGCCGCCAAGGGTCTCTAAGCGTCTGGCCCTTACGCCGCCAAAACCTGATCTGCTCCAGATCGCCTTTCGTTTCCCCTCTCCACGTGTACATTTGCAACTATGACCTTTTTCCTCAGCTCTCGGCACATTCGCACTCGCTTTGTATCAACTTGGTCCGATTGGAGTTAAGGGCGCGGCTTGGAGCACCAGTGGAGGTACGAGATGGAGAGGTCGGACGTCTGGGTGAACGTGGTGAGGAAGGACGACATGAAGCCTGCGCCCGTCAAGAGCTTGTAGATGGCAACGGGCGGGAGTTGGATGCGAGGACGCATGCCTGCCAAGTCGGACTGGGGGCCTGGGATGAGTTTGGAGTCGCGCATGAGAGTGTGTGCTTCGTGTGGGGTGAGGTAGAGGCGATGGTCGTGCGCGTCGCCCTGCATGGCGCGCAGCAAGTCCTGCAGGATCCAGATGGTGAGGTAGAACGAGGTCGGGGTGCGGTTGATTGTGTCGAATGAAAACACGCCTTGCGGTGCAAGCACGCGCGAGATCTGGCGGAATGCGCTGCGTAGATCAAAGAGGTGCTCCAGAACGTCGGAGCAGATAATGGCATCGATCGAGTTGGCCTCGAACGGAAGCGCATAGATGTCACCGACGACATAGTCGATGCTCAACCCACGCGAGGCTGCACGTTGACGAGCCAAACCGATCGATCGAGACGACATGTCGATACCTAAAAGCTTGTAGGTGATGCGACCGTCGACGATACCCTCCGGTGTGACCTGGGCGTGCGAAGCAGCAATCGCATCGTGGATCGCCTCGATAGCAATCCCCGAGCCACAGCCCAGGTCGAGGATGGTGATGGTGTGCGAATCCGCAGGGTCCAGAGCGGATACGAGCCGGTGTAGCTTGTCCATAAAGTAGCCGACACGCACCGGATTGAGCAGATCCAGCCCGCTGCGAGACCAGTCGAACGAGTTCGAGTCGTAGATCTCGTTGTCCAGCGTGCTGGTTGCCGGATCCAGCTTGGCGAGGCGGTCTGGGTAGGGCTCGGGAATAGCAGGTGCCAGGCCCACTGTGTGCAGCAGCGCACATGCGCGCTCCACTGTCCAGCTGATCAGCGCCATATCGAAAGCGAAAGCACCAACTAAGATGAACGCGGATGTCGTCCAGCGAACAGGTGGGACAAGGTCGATTGCAAGCAGAGCGGGATTTGGTGGAGTTTTGTGGAGGTGGGGGAGCGGCGGGGCAGCGTCCGTGCGCACTTTGGCAGTGTCCGCTGCAGAGTGGGCTCTGCGATGCGCGTTCCGGGGGCGCCGCGCTCGTACGAAGCATGTCCAAACATCGAATTCGCTTCGCTCTTCCTCACCACCACCCCCACTCATCGCATCACAATGGCTGCAGTACCCAAGGCAACGCTCTACACCTTCGACGGATCCGTCTGGGCCTCGGCGCCGCGCCTCGCGCTCGTCGAAAAGGGATACGCCGACACGGACCTGGAAGTCAAGATCGTCGATCTGCTCAAGGCCGAGAACTTTGATCCGTCGTTCCTGCGCATCAACTCCAAGGGCACCGTGCCCACACTCGTCGTGCCGCTGCTCGAAACCACGTCGGCCGAAGTAGACACAAAATTCCGCGCCATCAACGATACCAAGCTCATCCTCGAGTTTCTGGACAAGTCGCGTTCGCAGAATACGCTCGCTGCCAGCACCGACGCGGCGGCTGCTGCGCCTGCGCCCATCCTTGCGCCCGCAACCATCGAGGGCAAGGCACTGAGCGACGAACTCATCGCACTGGTGCACGAGCCGAGTGTGGATCCCAACTTCTTGCTGCTGGGCATCCGCAGCGAGGCGGAGCTGCCAAATGCCAAGCAGGGTGTGCCGGGAACGTTTGTGGCCAACCGTGATGCGGCGTTGGTGGCACACCAGAAGGCGCTCGAGAACTCGGCGTCGACGACGGCGTTTGACGGATCGACGAATCCCAAGTCGAGCGCGGTGCACGAGAACCTGAAAAAGTGGTATGCGGACAAGATCCAGTCGCAGGCGCTGCTCACCGCCGTCTACGTCCACGGCGATGGCGACGCCGTCGCCCAGCTCGTCAAACTCACCAACGATGCGTGGAACAACGTCGCAAAGTGCCTCGGCACGCTCGAGCAAAAGCTCACGGGCCCCTACGCGCTCGGCGACCAGATCTCGCTCGCCGACCTGCACATCGTCCCCTGGCTAGCCCGCGTCGCCGCCGTGGCTCAGGGCATCAAACCCTCCAACGACCCGATTGCCAGCATCAACGCCGTCGTCGCTGAGCACAACGGCAAAGTCGGAGAAAAGGTAAGCAATTCTACTCCCCCTTGGATCGATGCGACATACACAAGAGCACAAACTGACACAATTGCCTTTGCCATGCCCAACAGGTCAGGACTTTCTGGCAAACATTCAGCGAAAGACCCAGCTTCAAGACCGTCTACGGCTCGGGTCTGCACTGATCGTCCTTTCTGGCGTCACGATCCTCCGCGACCGTCTCATTCACATCTACACTTCACGACTCTGCTTCACAAAGAGGATGGCTTTTCGGGGCACTGCAATTTTCATGCTGGGGTTCTACGTGGCCAGGGCGGGTTGATACGATGCTGTGCCGTTGGTATGTTGGCGATCCAGGAATCGTGCGCACGCCGCCTCGACATCCACGACCTCCTTGGGTGCGGCGCTCGAGAGCACAATGTTGTCGCTCTCGCCCACCGCAATGTCGTCCTCGACGCGGATGCCGATGCCCTGGAAATGCTTGGGGAACGCATCGTCGTAAGGCACGTACACGCCCGGTTCCACCGTCACCACCACGCCGCTCTCGAGCTTGGTGGTGCGCTCCACCGACGCACAGTCGTGCAGGTCAATGCCGAGCCAGTGCCCAATGTAGTGTGGATACAGCACGCGCTCCAGCGTGCCGCCCGTGAGGTGGAAGCCGATCTGGCGCAGTTCCTGGCGCAGGAAATCCACCGAGCGTCGATGCAGATCCGCGAGCGTATAGCACTGCTCCTCGGTAGCAAGCTGCGTGCACGACTTGAGCACATTGAGCACCGCCGTGTACAAGTCGCGCTGAGCTGACGAGAAGCGACCATCGGCATTCGAAGGAAAGGCTCGCGTAATGTCGGAAGCGTAGCCATCGAGTTCGCCACCGGCATCGATGCAGACGAGTTGGTCCGGGCCCACGAGACGGTCATTGTTGACGTAGTGGATAGTGAGCGCGTTAGAGCCCGATGCGACGACGGGCACGTATGCGGGGCGCTGCGACCCTCGCAGTCCGCAGTTGTACTCAAAGACCGCCTGAAGCTGCGCCTCGGATACACCAGGTCGCACGAAGCCCATGGTCTCGGCCATGGCCTCGCCGCTGGCGCGGCCGGCGCGCTTCATGATGCGCAGCTCGTTGCGCGATTTCCTAAAGCGGAGGCGCTCCACCTCGCGCGCGAGCGAGTGGCACTTGCGCGTATCGCCGAGCAGCTTGACCACCGCATCAAAGTCGGACTTCTTGGCAAACACATCGAGCGCCGTGGTGGATGGCGGACTGAGGTAGTTGAGAATGTTGCCCGCCTTGCTCTGTGCGCTGCTGGCGCTGCGTCGCGGCGTGGTGGGTTGCGTGGGCGACTCGACGTAGACGTGCGTGTAGCGCGGCAGGATCTGTTTGAGATGGTGCAGTAGGATGGCCGGGTCGAGCTCGTACGCTTCGTCGGCGCCAAACACATCGACAGCTCCATCGAGCCCCGTGCGTGGTCCGTTCCACGTCTCGTTGTGCTCGTCGCGCTTCTGCACGAACATGGTCATCTTGTAGCCGCGTGGCGACGACGGATCCTTCTCGAGTATCACGGCAGAGTCGGGTTCCTGAAAGCCTGTGAGGTACCAAAAGTTGGTCTCTTGGCGAAACTTGTAAAAAATGTTGCCGCTCATGCTCTTGACGCGGCCGGACATGGCTACGACAACGCTGTTGTCAGGGAGACGGTCCATGAGATTCTTGCGGCGCTCCTCGTATTCAGACTTGGGGATGCCCGGAGTGAGCTGCTCTGTGGCGACGACGCCGGTGCCGGCGTCGTACAGTCCGTCGTGCGATAGCGCATCGCCGGGACGCAGCAGCGCATCTTCGGAGCCCAGCACGCCGCGACGTGGGAACAGATGCGGGTGTGAATGCGGCAAAGGCTGACCATACGTCCTCGTCCAGCCAGCAAGTTTGGAGCTGGAAGATGCCGAAGACGACGAAGCGCTGGCGGTGTGGTACGGGTCGACGTCGTCGGTGGGTCTTGCTGCGGAAGAAGCTGTACGCCTCGTGACGGTACCGGCGCCGCCGTGGCTGATGCTGCTGCTGGTCGCGCTTGCGAGCCGGCCCAGCGCACCGCGCGACGTGCGACTCAAGCTCGCAGCCATGTTGGAGGCTTGCTCTCTCGCAATCGTCTGGTGTATCGAGTTAGAAGGATGAATAGCGGCTTCCGAATATGGCCGTCGTGTGAGCTGGAATTTGAGCCTCCATGATGCAACGGCGCTTTCCGCGGTTAAGGCGAGGGTTCGGATTAGGTAATGCCGAGTCACCCTGGGATACATTTTATTTCTGTCAGATCGTAAACATCTCCTTTCGCACGATTTTGCCTCGCCGATGGGCAGCCATTTGGCTTTCCTCCCACGCCTCCTTGACGCTCGACGGCAACGGGCACGAGTTGGCGGCGCGAAACAGCCACGAGGTCGGGCCGCATGTCGTGGCTGTTTCGCGACGCATGTAGTCATGCTCAACGCCCCGTTCGACACACTCTGCACCCATTGCGACGCTGCTCAATCGTGTCGACGCTGACGGTGGCGGTGCACGATTGCTTCGTGACGACGCCGTGGGCGTGTGCAAAGGCAGACTTCGGCTTGGCGGCGGCCATCGCGTGCCGTGCTCTCGGCATCCGATGGCCGCAGTGCCGTCAGCTGGTCTTCACCGAACGCTTGGACGACGGCAAAGTGTCTGCTCATGGACCAGCAATGTCGTGGTTGTGCACGGTTCGGCCAGGTATCTGTCTGCACGAGGAGGGGCCCCAGTGCGGAGGGTCAGACGGCAACCCCACACACTTTGCTCGAGTCCGACGCAGGTGGGCATCGATTGGGGTCAAAGATAAGGACGAGCACCACGCATTTCATTGATGAGCCGTCGCGCGGCAATCCAAAGTCTGTGTTGAGCATCGAAGCCGGTCCGTGCGGTCAAGCGGCATGTCAACTCCGCTGACCCTATCTGAGCGATACCCGCGCTTCACGGGGTCCCAAACCATCTGGAAGGGCGGAGTCGTGGTCAGCGTACAATATAGAAGGGCAGCTGTATGCAAGGTAGAGTGTGTGCTCGGAGATGCAAAGCCGTCCCGCGCGATGAATGACAGGGCCGCCTCGGCGTCTAGATGCCGTAGCCCTGAGTCGTATGCACGAGCCTATCGGTTGTCCAAGCTCGTCTGCCAGGCCTTACAATACAACACGAAGCATGAAGAAGAACTCGGCAGCTGGTGGCCGCCGAGAGGCTCGTTGCTCGGCTAAGTGGCAGCCAGGACTCCGGAGCTTCGTTCTTCGCGCAAACACACAACTAGACCAGACTGCATTGCATGGGAAAAAAATGAGGCTCCAGCGTCGCCTACACGCACCCAGCACAAGCTCGTCGCGGCACGTCTTTGTGCTGGCCCGGGCTAGTCGGCACTCGTCGAGGTCGACACCGGGGCGTTGCAGGATCTCCTATGCGTGGCTACAGGTGCTGTGAAGTGACGAGCGGTGGTGGTGATGCGACCTTGGCGTGAGAAGCATGGCGGATCGACATTGCTGGGCATTTGCGTCATCCTGCGAGACGCATGGTGGCAACCAGCTGCGTGCTGTTTCGAGAAGGAGTTGCGTTTACGCTCTCGCCAGCGTCCAAGCGAGCTGACCTTGAAGCCTTCGAGGCAGATGGCGTTGTCTGGGAGGCCGAGGCGGCCTCGGCTAGGTTGGATAACAGCTAGCTAAAGCTAAACGGCGTGGATTTTTGCGGTCGGGCGGGGAAAAAGAATTACATCATTTTTGACCAGCACGATACAGTTACAGTACTTAGAGCATGTTGTTTTGGGTCAAATCTTCCAAAGACCCCTTTTGTCGGCCATTGTCTTGCCTCGGATGATGACCCTGGGGGCTTGACAGGCTAAGCGCCCTGACGTGCGCAAGAAGCTTTCGCACGTTCCCGTCGGCGGCTCCACACTATCGCCTTCGCATGGTCGTCTCTCGCTTGCACAGCGTCGGCGTCGGTGTCGGATGCTGCGCTGCACAGCCTCCCCTCTGCTGCACTTGCCAGACCTCGACGACACGCGAGAAAGCGAGCGAGAGCAACACTATCTTTGCTTGCCGCAGCCGAAGTTTGCGACGCCTCGGAAGCTGCCGCCGCCCCGAGGTGGCTCAGCTCAGCAGAAGCGCTCGATTCCGCTATGGTGTGCCTTTCAATTTCAGCACATTGCACACCAGTCAATGGCCTGCAACGGAGGAGCCGACTGGCTTGAATGCATCGATTCGCATCGCATCGATTCGGATCCGCGTCGCTGTATCGACAGGTGGTTGCGGCCGATGACAATTGAGGACGAATTTGCAACGGGTGTGAGTGTGGGGGGCGGCGGCGGCAAGCCAGATGCAGAGGGTTGCTGCAGTTCAGATTCCGTTGTGGGGCCAGCCAGTTCCGAATCTGCATGTTTTATCCCGTGATGTGCCTCGGCTAGCGGACGCAAACTGAGACGGCCTCTCGCCTCGTATTGCTCCTTGCTCGAGCCATTCTGCTCGACCCCTGGTGCGCACAACTCCGCTGCAGCTCCAGTTCGAGTTCAGAAAGATCTCTCTGCACGGAAAGGTAACGACAGCAGGAGCAGGCGAAAAAGGCTCTCTACCGGGTGGAGCTGGCAGAGGTCTAAAAACAGTGCAAACAGTGCTGGAAACCCACTGGACGGCGTCGCTTTATGCACCTCATCCGTTCCGACTGCAAACCCAGCTCAACCAGCTCAGACAGCTCAGACAGGGGAAGCACCAGTTGAGACCCATCTCGAGCGGCCCAGGACTTGGCATGCAGCTATTGAGCCAGCCACCCAGCACCACCGGACGAAGCGTGGCGCCGTCAACCATGCCTACGTCGTTGCTAAGGATGGACATCCAACGCAGCCTCGCGATGATTGGACGTTGCAAAGAGCAGGGTAAAAGTGCTGTAAAGAAGCGCACGATGGACAGGTTGGAGCCATGACGGTCTTGACGGACGCCATCTTGACCCGTCCGAAGAACTGAAACCCAACCGACCTGCAGCGTGCAGCAGACAACAGCAACAGCAACAGCAGCAGCACATGTCAAATCTCATCGTCTTGCTGCGCTGTCGACCAGCAGTGAAACTGGCTGGCGACACGGGCCATGAACCAGTGAGTACGTGAGGGGCCGGCTGCGTGCTTTGGCGGTCTGGACTGGCCAATATGGCCTCCACTGGATGCTGAAATTAAAAAACGTCAAGAAATTCACACCGACTTAGCCGAGCAGCGACAGCGGGAAAAAAAAAACGAAAGGAAAAAAAACGAACTTGGGGGCAGCCTCGACCACGCAGGCACAAGCGCTGCGGGCTGCCCAGCTTGCACATCCGAGACGAGACTGCATCTGCACACTGCACTCGTGCCGTCCAGACTGACACGGGGTTGGTCACACGGCACTTGCCCACTACGGCGTCCGGGCGGAAAGTCCAGGCACTGCTGCCACCCTTTGCAATCCTCGGCTGCTTCCGAAGCGTGGAGGATTCGAATGAAACGGGGAGGCGTCTTTTTGCCACCGCATCACCCAAAGCACGCAAACTGGCTCGTCGGCACGTAAAGGGCAGTTGGGAAGCCTCAGACGGGAAGCAAATGAAGTGGTGGCGTGGACTCCGTCACATCGACAGGGCGACTGAGTGTTAACCGCCTCATTTTCGATAAGCGCCTGACGCCTGGCCGGCAGAGGAACGCCGCCAACCGCGCGCGCTGCCGCTGCAACAGCGCTGCAGCTCGTGCAGCTCGTTCAGCTCGTGCAGCAGCCATCGCGCGCCCCCTTGCAAAGCAACTGGCTTGCCCCGCTCCGGAGCTCCATTCGAAGCAGCAGGCTGGTGCCAATCAAACAAATCAATTCGCCTGGTTCGCAACGCTTCGCATGCGCCAAGCTGAGCATGCAGCGCCGCTCCGCTCGCCTCGCCTCGTCTCGCCTCACCTCGCTATCCGCCACCCGCCGCCCAGTTTCTCGGCTAGCCCGACTGCTCGAGAACGAAGCCACTCTTTGCTCAGAAAAATCAAACTGTCCACTTGCCACGCATGCACAGCGGCACGGCTGCACACTCCGACGAGCTGCAGCTGCCAGACCTGGAGCCCCCCTTCCGTGCCTCCGCCTCCTTGCCGCGTCAGAAGCTGCACAGTTGCCTCCCTCGCAGAGCCTCACTCCGCCTTTGCAATCCGTCGGCTTGCCCTCTCTCACCCTATCGTCCAAGCTCGAAGAATGTCGATTGCAATATATACAATTGTCCCCTCGTGTGGCGCCGCCCATCCTTCTACTTATCGCTCGACAGTTGCTTCCTTGATACCGTAGCTTGTCGACCATATCGCAAACCCTTCACATCACCAACCACGACATCACCAACGACGACGACAGCGCACGCCTAGTCTGTTCTTCATCCTCTTCTCCCCCCATATCTGCATTCGATCGTCACTTTGCTACGATCGAGCCTCACATCTCCACTTCGGCATGGTCTCGCTCTCCTACTCGGCGCGCACTCCCTCGTCCGACGATCCTGTCTTTGTCCGCACCCACTTCCTCGGCCGTGTCGCTTCGGACGCTCTCGGCCTCGAGTACCAGCATGAGCTGCTCAAGCGACGCTCCAGCCGTCACAGCGACCTCAACCGCTGGGATGCAAACTGGCTCGCTCCCGTCACTCACTCCATGAGCTATGACACCGACGACACCACTGACACCGACGATGACATCCTCCTCGACTCGCATGCCTCGGTTCAAGAAGACAGGTCGGCCGCTGCGCATCACCTCCGAAGCCGCTCCTCCACTCTGCCCATCCTGTACACCTCCAACGCACCCATCGAGATGGCACGCGCGCGTTCCATGACCGCTCCACCCACAGCCGTCTCCTCATTCGCAGATCTTCGCGTCTCGCGAAAGAACCGATCCTCCACCCCCATCGAGTCTCGCCTCCTCCCCGAGCGCCCGCTCACCATCGACACCGCACAACCTCTCCGCCTCTCCACCTCCAACATCGCAACGCTCTCCACCGACCCGCCGTCCTCATCCTCTTCGGCTCGCGCACCTTCGCCCATGCCCACCGTTCAGCCTTCGCCCAAGACCTGCAGCGCGCCCGTCGTTCGCATCGAATGCTCCGAGTCCGACGGCTCCTGCCATGGCGACGCTGGCGACCAAGATCCCGAGGCCCAGCTCGCCGCCGGCATCATCCGTCTGCGCGAACAGCGTCGCAGCTTGGCACACAAGTCGCAAAACCGACGCTCCGCCACCAAGCGTCGTGCATCGACCACCCGAGCATCCTCGTCCACACCCAAGCAGTCGCTCGACCTCAACGAGGACCTCGACTCGGACGATGCCGACTCGCTCATCATCCGCAACCACGGAGGCAGCTTTGTCCTGCGCATCGCAGAGATGATGCTCGACTTTGGATCGTCGGCTCTCGAGAAGCTCGTCGCCGCCGAAACCCACGACATGTCGCAAGAAAGCATGGCAACGCTTCAGCCCCGTCGACGATCATCCACCACCCCCAAGCAGCTCACCGCCGAGGCCGGCGAGCTGCTCCGCCGTCGTCGCGAGCGTCGCGGCACCGTGCTGCCTGCTGACCCGAGCTCCGAATCCAGCAGCGGCACCAAGTCGACTCTGACGCGATCCTGGTCCGTTCCCAAGCTGCTCAGTCTTCCGCTCTTCAATCCCTCGGCCTCGCTCCGTGCTCTCTCGTCTACGACAGCATCGACGCCCACCACCCCCTTGTCCGCTCCCGCTCACCTGCAGTCCAAGTTTGGCTTCACCATGGCGTCTCAAGAGCCGGCATACAACGAGCCTGGCTCTTTTGATGAGGTCGGCGCCTGCTTTGCCCGAAACAGCGTCTCGCTCTTCTCCCAGTCGCCCAACCCGGAAACGCGACAACTAGCTCCCGAACTGGTTTCTCCGCTTTGGAAACAGTAGCATTCACGCACCTTACGATGACTTTTGACGACACGCGACTATCATCCTAGCACTCTATTCCGCACACTCTAGCATTCTCCTGTATTTGTATCCGCATGGGCATAATGATTTCGAATCATGGACTTTACCTACCCGATCAATGCTGGCTGTCGTGTGCTACGAGCGTTTTGAGAGCATATGTGTTGAGGAAGCTGACAGCTGTCAGCCAGGCAGTCTGCAGTCGAGCGTGCCTTGATCTCTGCATACGACCAGGGGTTGTGGAGAGGCTGGCAATTTCAGGGAGCAACTCGGACGCGGTGCAGCGCGCATCGCAGCTCCACATTCAACAATAGCCGAGCACCGCAGCCCGAACCCTGAGCTCCATCGGCTGCTCCACCATCATCCCCCACATCCAACCGCAGGTTTCGCAAACACCCCGTTGTTGCTATCGTCACACAGCGCGCCTACTCGGAACGCGCTCATCCGCCCCGGCAAATCAGGGCGTGTACCATGGGCGCAACGAGCTCCAAGGGGCCCAAGATCACTCCGCACGACAGGGCCGTGCTCGAGTAAGTCGTAGCTAACTTGTGCAAGCAGACATGGTTCGGCTGGCTGATAAGATACTGCTGTGTGGATGATCGGCAGCCTCAAACTCCAACGCGATCGCATCAAGCAGTATCAGAAGAAGGTAGGTACCAGCAGAACCTGTATGCCACGGCGTCAGACGCTTACGACCCAGCCGTCTGTTTTCATTGCAGCTTCAAACCATTCTGGACCGGGAGCACGAAATCGCACGACAATGCCTCGCAAAGGGCGACAAGGCCAAGGCGCTAACCGCACTGCGTAGGCGCAAGTACCAAGAGAGTCTCATCCAAAAGACCGACTCGCAGCTCGAGACGCTCGAAGGCCTCGTCTCCTCGATCGAGTTCTCGCAGATCCAACAGAGCGTCATGCTCGGTCTGCAGCAGGGAAATGCGGTGCTCAAACAGATCCACTCGGAAATGAACCCCGAATCCGTCGAAAGACTCCTCGAAGAAACCGCCGAAGCGCAGGCGTATCAAAGGGTAAGTCCGCATGACTTGCAAGCTGGTGTGCTCATGCTGACTTTGTTGTTTTGTGTGCAGGAAATCGACGAGATGCTCGCAACCAACATGTCTGCCGAGGAGGAAGATGCGGTACAATCCGAACTCGAACAGCTCGAGCGAGAGGCGGGTGTGCGCGTCGACGAGCCTACCAAGACCGTCTCGCTCCCCTCGGCTCCACAGACAGAGCCGGTGTCGCAGGAACCAGCCCAGCCCGAGCCACAGCCGCAAAAGGCGCAACCGGAACGACAAGCTCTCCTCGCATGATCCTCACTCACAACTCGAATCACGTCTGCTTTGTCATGGAACCACACGGGTGATTTGCACCGCTCTGCATTGGGAGTGTGAAGTTCACTGAGGCACCTACGGCAGCCTCGATGCTGCCCTTTCTACGAGCCTGGAGAGGGAGAGGCCGCCTTCCGAGCCGGCGAGCGAGCCCATCTCTCGCACAAGCTGGATGGCCGTGTTGAGCGCGCGTGCCGTCGTTTCCACCGCCACTTTGTCGCGCGGACCGTATTCGAGCCGGTCGAGCAGCGAGCTGAAGATGACGATCCACGTCGTGTGAACGGGCGCCGCCATGGGAGGGCGCACCTTGGTATTCTTGAGCGCCGCGGATGCAAATGCACCCAGCGCACGCGATGGTTCAGGCGGCGAAGCTCGGAGCATCATGTCGTCGATGATGTCCATGGATCGGAAGAATGCCGCCTGGTCCGCGCTCGCACTACACAGTCCCTCGATAAGACAGCGGTAGGTGGTGGAGGTGGGAGGCAGACCGCGGCTCTTCATATGCTCGAGAAGCACCAGGGCAAGAGACACGGACGGCGAAGACTGCGTCCAGCGCTTGGTGGTTTCCGCCGACTCGCCGAGCCGAGTCAGCGGCTTGGGTGCGCCACGATACCGAGCAGGAACGGATCTGGTAGCAAAGGCATGTGCCACCGCATCCGGGTTCTGCAGCGCCCCGCTAATCAGCGCCGTGTAGGTGATCTCAGACGGCGCGACCTTAGCATCGATCATGCGGTCGAGCAACTCGAGCGCCGCCTCGATGCGCACGTCGTTCGAAGACTGCGCCCGACGATCCGGCGAGTCTTTCAGCAGCGTCTGCGATGCGAGATCGGTGTGTGCTGCATCCGCACCCACGAGACACGCCTTGATCATGGCAGTATAGGTGACGTGATTGGGCTGCACGCCGAGGCTGTTCATGATGCCCAAAGTCTTGGCGACTGCGTCGGTGGAGGCCGACTCGCCAGACTGGCGCAGCAGCGCATCGAGAATGGTGGTGAACGTGACTACGTCGGGCTCGAGCCGCAGCTTGTCGGCGAGTCGAATGGTCGAGGCAACGGACTGCAGGTCTCCCACACGCGCATGGGCGCGGAGGAACGTGTTGATCGTGCCGATGTTCGGCGCTGGTCCTTTGACCAGCATCTCTTCAAGCAAGGTCTGCGCGTGAGGATGGCGGTTGTTGAGTAAGAGCCCGTTCAGAACGGCATTGTACGTCTCGGCGCCTACAGGAAGCCGACCGCCGTTGCGCTGGCTTGCAGCCACCATGTCAGCAAACAGCGCCATAGCTTCCTCGACATGCTTGGCGCGAAAGTGGATGTTGATCATGGTGGTGTACATGACTACGTCTGGCGGATCAGCTGCTGCGTCGGTCGAGGCATGCTTGAGCGCTGCAGACCACGTCTGCACGGCAGCGGCGTGGTTCTTTGCGCGGCCGTAGCCATCGAGCAAGGCATTCCATATCCTTGGGGTCGGGCGCAGCTTCATGGCTTGGAACTTTGCCCACACTTGCATGGCGAGCTCGATGCGTCCTGCGGCGATGAAGTTGGACAGACACACGGACCAGCAACTCTCGGTCCACCGGGCCCTCTGGGCAGGCACGGTGTCAGCTGCGTTGGAGGCGTCGTCCATCAGGAGCCAAGGTGGCGATTGTGAGCATGCGCGCATGGCTGTGGTGAAGATGGCGTACACATCATCGATCTGCCTTGAAGCAAAGAGGGAGCCGAGAAGCCGAGCGATGCGTTGGGGGCCACCGGAACCGGAAGAAAGGCCGCGTGCCAGCTCGATGTCCCACAGTGTGGCACGGGCAGTGTCCCAGTCTGCGGCACGAGAATTGGCTGTGTCGAGCTGCAGCAAGAGCGAGTCGTGAAGACGCTTAGCACGAGCTGATTGGAAGAAGATGCGAAATGGCGTACCGATTTCGACAGTGTCGAAGAGGTCCGCAACGCGCCAGGCCGATTGCGAATATGTGCACGCGAAGGCTACGAAGCAGACCATGTCGTGAACGTCGATCTTGTCGCCAGTGGAGGTTGTGTCGAGCTGGACAAACGAGTGACCTTCTTCCTCGTGTTCTGCTGTAAGAGCTGGCTCGCTACCCTTGCGATGTGCGCTCTCAAGCCGCAAACGCACCACTTGTTGCCAAATGGCGACGACAGCATCGAGCTGGCCATGCGCGAAAAGGAGCCTGAACCACGAGACGATGAGGTCTACGTCGCCCGTCAGCGATGCCGCGCTCGCAAAGTCGCAGAGTCGCCTCTTCCATTGTGGCGATTGATCTGCATGTCCGGCGCCAGAAGCGAGGGCGGAGGAGAGGTGGAGGATTGCTCGATGCTGTGCGCGGCTGACGGAGTGGTTGTTCGGCCCGAGGCGCTCCCAGGTTGCCCATACAGAAGCCAAGTCTTGGCTATCGAGGGCATCTTGAAGTGTATCTAGCTGCGTCCTGATGGTCTGGGGCAGGGAGGCTACGGGCGTTGCGAGCGGCGCAAGGGCGAGAAGACGCTCTTTTCGAGTCGAGCCGGAAGCGGAACTTGGATGCGGCCGCCTCGGTACGCCCGGCTGCTGACGTGCGTGAGAGCGATGTCCGGGCTGCCTACGACCGCTTGGATCGGAACGCTTCTGCGCCTTGGTCGCCTTTGGCACATGGACGCTGAAAGCCGAGTCGGTGTACGCCCTTGCGAGACGGGGTCCAGAGCGAGATGCGGTGACGGCAAGCAGCGCAGTGCGTGGAATGCTGCAGGCGCTGAGCGCTTTGATGCGGAGCATGGCCCTCGATGTGAGCGCTTGTCACAACGAGGCTTGATGCGAGACGCTCGACATATAACAGAATGCCAAGAAGAAAAGTTGGAGGTGCCAAGGGCTGGACCCTTGATCGAGATCCAGATCGGGAGCTTCGGAAAAATCGGGAGCTCGCCGATAGATCTCCTGGTTGTTGGGAAATGCTGGCTGAGTCGTGCCGAAAGCGTGAGGTGCAGTGCAGCGCCACACGAACGGCAGCCGTTTCTGGTTAAGGCTCGGCCACTTGGCGGGATGAATTGGCCCGATAGTGTAGCCTAAGTTCACTGTATTCTGGCACCACTGAGCCGCTGCATCGGCCCCTTCTAGCGCACTCTCATCCCCTCGCCGTCGTCCCTTCACGTCACATCGCCTTCCTTCATTGGCAACATGAATCCATCACGCTCATCGATAGAAAGGGATCAGCAGCCTCTGCTTCACGACGATGCTGCTGAGCTCGACACCCGCTTCGCCATCGACGACAGCCTCGCCGAAGAGCAACCAGGACACGACCCATCCTCGCCAAAGTACCCGCCTCTGCCGCCCTCGTACGATGACACCATCCGTGTAGACGCTCGCTCACGATCCAGATGGAACCCCGCCGCCTGGTTCACCATCTCGCGCACCACCAAAGAGCACATCCAGGCATGCTTCCCTCGCACCAGCTCAGGCGACCTCCTCACCTTTTCCTCCGCCTTCTCCGGCTGCTACAAGGGCGCCATGCGCTGCTGGCCCTCGAATCGTTTCGCTCAGGCGAGCGCATTCATCATCGGCCTCTGGATTCTCGTCCTACTGACAGGTCCATCGCTCTCGCCGTCCGCGGACAACATTGGCTCCGGCCTCCACCAGGACTGGGACTACTCCAACATTCCCAACACCAAACCGGCGCCACTCCACCAAGATGGTCACATTGTTGAGGAAGCCAAATGGCAATGGCATAATTGCGCTTCCATCAAGGGCACTTCGAGGGTCCAGTGCACAGAGACCACCACCTTCCTCCTCAACCCCAACAAGGCGAAGGACAGCTTCGCCTCCACCGAGTCCATCTTTGTCGACGTCGATTCCCAGCGACCCGACCGCCCTGAGCCCGCTGGAAGCGTGCCAGGCACCATCACCGTCGTTCATGAGAGCTTCGATGCTCCCGCCGACCAGAAGGACCTCGTCAAAGTCGAGATCACAGCGCGATACGATGAGGACTACAAAAAGTTGTTCGACACGAGTCTCGTGGCAAAGATGAAGCGAGGCTTGTACGACGAGGGCCTCGAGATTTTGACCTATGCAAAGGGCGTGGCAATCCAACAGAGTCCACTCATTTTTGACGTCAAGGTCATCGTCCCGCCCCACGTCAACGTACCCACGCTCTCCATCGACGCTGGCGCCTCCAACATTGATCTCTTCCAATCCGCGCCCGCTCGCACGAGGAGCTTGGCTTCGCGCAGCCTTGATGGCCGCGACTCCACCCCTAGCCGACCCGACTTTTACTTTGGAAAGCTGCACGCCCGCACCCAGGTGGGCAAGCTGCAGTCTTCCTCGATCCGCGCCATCGCCGACATCCACCTCACCACCACCAACGGCAAGCTGCATCTCGGAGGCTCCTTCGAGGCGCAGTCGCTCGAGTTCAAGACGGTCAACGGTCATCTCGACATCGACGAGAACTCCAAGCTCGAAGCTGCGTACGACCTTACGCTTCAGACCAAGAACGGTCAAATCCGAGTCGGTCAGCACACCAGCTTCCGCGCCACCACGCTGCGATCCGAATCGCTCAACGGAGGCATCATCGCCGAGGGAGCCGTGTTCAACGTCAATCACACCCTCTCGCTTCGCTCTTCCACCGGCAGGATCGAGGCGGCCGTCAGCGTCGAGAAGCCCGATCTGGCACGGCTAGATGCTCCTGGACTGGGCAAGACGGATCTGGTCACCGTCGATGCCAAGTCGCAGACGGGCTCCATCGAACTCGACTTTGTGCAGCACGAGCGCGAGGTGCCGCTGCGTTGCCGAGCCTCGAGCGAGGTTGCCACGGTGTCGGTTTCGCTGCATCCCGAGTTCCAGGGCAAGTGGGAGCTTCGTGGCGCCACGCACTCGCGCTACCGCGGACCAGGATCCGAGGACGGCAGAGAGACGGATCGTGGCGTGCACCGATTCGTGATCGACGAGGACAGCTTTGGCTGGATCAACCGCCTTACACGAGGTCGCACGTGGTGGGAGCGGCCCAACATGCCGAGCGTCCTGCCCAAGGGTGCAGAGGCCACCATTGGCACGCAGGTCGGGCTTGCCATCCTCACCTTCAAGTGATTCCGTCTCGAACATTTTATTTTATGCACGCTCGTTTCTCCATGCACCGCTCTCCGCATTCTATGTTCCCCGCTCGCAATTCGCAACTGTCGCCCCCGACGTTGAAGTGCAGTCCGAGTGTATGCGTTGATTGCAATGCATGTGAGAATGTGTGTGTAGTGGCGATGACATGCGGGCTCGATGTTGGCATTAGCAGGTCATCATGAATGCGAAGGTGTATGAGGGGCAAGGAGGCGTAAATCGGCTCATCGACGGAAACCGAACTGGATGCTGAGATCGAGGCAGACGAGGTTGGAGCCATCTTGGTTCTCGCCGGTGACGTGGACGTTGAACTTGCCGGGTGGAATCTCGCGGGGCAGAGCAACGGTCTGTTCGAGCTCATAGTCGCCGGCGGAGAGCGGGCACTGGAGGTCGGCGTTGTTGGCTCGTGCTTCCTCGCATACATCGAATCGTCGAGCCAAGAGCCGGATCAGGCCGAGCTTGACGATGACATCAGCAAAAGTACCGTCCTACAAAATGGGGTTTAAAAGTGAGCAATTGGGGATGCAGATGTGGAGATGATCGAGGCGACGGTGCACTTACGCTGACTTCGTCCTTGATGGTGCCCTTGGCACGCACAGTGAGGTTCTTGCCGGGCACGGGCGGGTCGGGGCTAACGACGATGCTGTCTACACTGACGACTTCATCGCCCGTACCACAGCTCGCCCACTGCCAGCCTCCGCCCGGGTTGGGATCCCATGCGGACTGCTCGGCCTTGGCGTCGAGAGCTACGGACTGTGGCACCGAAAAGGCGATCTGGTTGGCGGCGTCGTTGCAATCCTGGCCGATGCATCCCCATGCCAGCGCTTGGGAAGCGAGGGTGAGTGAAGCGAGCGTGGCGGCGATCAATCTTGAATGCATTGTTGGGCGTGCGTGGTTGGTAGAAAGGGCGATGATGGTGGCGGCCTGATGGAGAGAGGTTGTCGTCGCGGATGGATCGCTGAGCTAGGTGAGCCCGGGCCTGCCGAATTCAGACCAGACGCAGCGTAGCAGCAGACGAGGCGAAGTGCCTCAGGGTTTGGCGCACTTGTGAATGTGGAGTTGGAGCCGACCTTATGCGCCGTCCGCATCTGCGCCTCGAGCTGCTCAGCATTTCCGCCGCCCCCTGATGTCCATCGTCATTGTTGATTGCGCTGTTGTGACGCCAGTCTGAGCCGGCGAACCCAACAAACCGAATTTTCGAAAAAAATTACAATGGGTTGCCACGATCTCACAACGCAGAAAATGCAGCTCAAGATGGTGTGGAGCTCAAACGTCTTTTCGAGATCAGGGTCCTGCAACGGAGAAGAAAAAAAATTGGAAGGGTCGCTGCTGCATGCAGGTCATGTCGCCAAGCGCTTTCACTCTTTCCTTTCTTCTCGCCATCTCGCCATCTCGCCCATCACACCCACCCACGCACTTCACCATGAGGCTCGACGCCACAGACCTGCGCTACATCTCCAGTCAGGAGTTCCGTGTCCTGACTGCCATCGAGATGGGCTCCAAGAATCACGAGGTGGTGCCCTCCTCCCTCGCCGCCCAGATCTGCGGACTCCATCACTCGGGCATCAACAAGCTGCTCGGCTCTCTCGCAAAGCGCAACCTCATCGCACGTGTCCAGAACACAAAGTACGACGGCTACCGCCTCACCTACGGCGGATACGACTACCTCGCCCTCCGTGCCTTTTCCAAGCGCGACTCCATCGCCGCCGTCGGCCGCCGCATCGGTGTCGGAAAGGAGAGCGACATCATGATCGTTTCCTCCCCAGACCAAGAGCAGAGGGTCCTCAAAATTCATCGACTCGGTCGAATCAGCTTCAGAGCCATCAAGGAGAAGCGAGACTACATGGGCAAGCGAAAGAGCGCCAGCTGGATGTACATGAGTCGCCTCGCCGCAGCAAAGGAATACGCCTTCATGAAAATCCTCCACGAACACGGCTTCCCCGTCCCTCAACCCATCGACCAGGCTCGTCATTGCATCGTCATGTCCTACATCGACGCCTTCCCCCTCCGCCAGATCGCCGTCCTTCCACCAGATCAGATCCCGCTTCTCTACTCGGCTCTCATGAAGCTCATCGTTCGCCTCGCCCGCGCAGGCCTCATCCATGGTGACTTCAACGAATTCAACTTGCTCATCCGCGAGGTCTCTTCCGCAACCGACGACGAATATGAATCCGACTCCGCAAGAGCACCAGCGAGAGAGTCGCAACCGTCAAGCTCAGCACGACGCGATCCGCCCGACACCGCACAGCACGACATTCTTCAGGCAGAGCTCGCAGAGGGACACCACGTCGAGCGTGGCAATGGATTCGAAAGGATAGTCGCCCCCGCCCAATCAAAATCGTCGGACGTCGACGATGAATCCGATGATGACAACGCCACCGATGATGACGACGACGATGCAGCATCAGAGACATCAGAACGCCAGATCCATCTGGGCGACGACGTTACGGTTGAGCCCATTCTGATCGACTTTCCGCAGATGGTCAGCATCAATCACGAAAACGCAGAGTACTACTTCGAACGCGACGTCGAATGCGTTCGTAGATTCTTCCGAAAGCGCTTCCGATACCATTCCGACGAATTCCCTCGCTTCCAGGATGTCGTGCCCGAGTTTGCCCGCAAGCAAACCAAGCTTCCCAAGTCGGCGCCACAGCCCCAAGATGTCGACCAAGATGCAGCGGACACGCAGACCGGAGACGTGCGTCTCGATCTTCTTGCCAAGGCCAGCGGATTCGGAGGCTCAAAGCAGGATCGCGAGCTCGAACAATACATGGCTTCCCTTCGCCTCAGCACGACTCAAGGCATGATCGAAGTCGCAGACGAGCAGGGCAGCGATGGAGAGGAGGAGGAGGAGGACAGCGACGCAGAGGAGGATGAAGACTCAGACGAAGACGGAAACGAGGACGAAAGCAGCGAGGAGGATGGGGAAGACGACGAACAAGCCTCCGATGCAGAGGTGTCGAGGAAGGCTCGCAAGGCTGCCAAAGCCGATGCCAACAGCATCAAGCCGTCCCGCGGCGCGGCCAGGAAAGCATTGCTCGACGGCGACGACAGCAAGATCGCTCAACTCGTTGCGTCTGATCGCGCAAAGGCTACTCGTCGTGCCGAAAAGCATCACGGAAAGAAGGCCCACGCCGGCAAGGCTGGCAGAGCTCATGCTGGCGGTAAAGCCAAGACCGGAAAGGCAAGGATGATCAGCGACTCGATGGACTTTTGAGTCAGCATACCCTCCTCATTCTCACGTCTTTGCCACGTCTAACGACCGAATGAACCTGCACATGCCGTCAGGGAAAAGATCGACCCTCGTTTTCGCGTGTTGTCGTCGGATCCCATGTGGCAAAAACCCGCTGCCAACCATGAGCATGAGTCTTGGCACACCCATCGTACAAGAGGCGTGCATGATGAAAGGACATCGTTGAAAGCAGAGCGGGCCAATCGTCATCACAGATTATGCTGAACAGCTGCCTCTCGCGACTCGCGCTGGCGAAACGCGAGCTGGCGAAATTCAGCCACCCGTCAGCCGCCCCGGGTGGCTTCTATTTCGCAGCCACCCCACAGCCACTCATCAGCCACCCAAGTGTGTGTGGGTGGCTGCTGGGTGGCTGATCCTCGCCCCCCCCCCCCCCCCCGCGGCCTTCTAGAATATGAAAGACACCACATGGAGCCTTTGTGGGCCACAGGCCGGGTTATTATTAAAGTGAATGGCCCATTTACGAAACAAGCCCATCAGTGAAACAAAAATCACGCAAATGGGACGATCACCCGAAGGCTTGTTTTGATGCCTCTGGTGACATTGTAATTCATGATTCTAAGTCCACCCTTTGTAAATCGGACATCATTCATGAATCACTCATGGCAGAAGAGCAAAAGTCACAAAATTCCAGTTTAAAGAAAAGAGAAGCTCAGAACACGCGCCCGCTGGAGAAAAGCGCAAATCACAGGAATAGCTGGTGGCCCCGTACTTCATGCTGCCCGTTCCTCTTCGTTTTTCCCGTTGCATGTACAGCGATTTCGTAAGATTAACTTAGTCCTAAGTTACCCTTAACAGTTGCTCGACTTCGTAAGTTAACTCGACTTAAGTTACCCACGAGTTTTGTTATGAAGTATTCTCACTTGCTCGTCGTCACTCATGAGTCAAGATCACAATTGAGTGCTTTTCTCTTTCACATCTCGAATAAACGAGCTGACGAAAATCAGCAGCCACTCATGACCCCTGAGCCTCTCGAGGGTCTTTATTACATTTCATGAATACTCACCTGCCACCCGGTTGGGTTTCTCGGTGGCTCATTTCCGCCAGCTCACGTTTCCTTCGGATATCAAGCATTCGTCGAACGGTCGCCATTCTTAACGTAATGTGGGCGTGTCTCTAGGCCGGGCTGAGTGTGCTCGTTCTGTCGCAGCTGGCTGAAGTCGCCTTTGGAGTCATACTTCTAAGAGTAATATGTGTTGATTCTCTTAAGCACCAAAGCAAAAGAAGAGACAAAGCACTAGGATTCGGAAACTGTGAGATGTGGGGACTGTGAAGTAACGTTATATCTACATGTACAACGTCGACTAACTGTGAAGGAGGAGAGACAAGGAAGTCGGTGTACATGCAATGGGAAGGAAACGGGACGAGACGGGGGGAGGCGGGAAGCATGTTTTTGTGATTTTGTATTTTCTGTCTTGCGCGTCGTATTCTAACAGATTCATAATTAACTCGTTCATGATCTCATATTTGCGAGCTCTTTGCATTCATTTTTGCTCAACACGCGTGTTTTTCGCGGTCATTTTGTGTCATGCCTCATGCCTGCCTTTCGCGTACAGCATGAAGCAACAGAATTTATTAAAATATGTCGCGCAAGACAGAAAACACAAACATACAAGATTTGTTGTTGGCCCGCTTTCCGTTTCTTCCCGTCTCTTCATCGTTGCATTACACAGTACGACAAAACCCTTACCTTCCTCCCCTTCGAATTTAGCCGACTTCGCACATGTGATCTAGTGAAAGTGACTAAACTCAAGTCATAAGAAAGCTAAGTTACTTCACAACTTCCATGTCCCTACTTTCGGATCTGAGTGCCTTTTCTCTTTCACTTCTTCAAGATGATTGTCGTAATATCCAAGCCAGCCAACAAGTCAACGCGGCGAATGGCTTGATTCCCAAGCCAACCGCGTTGGCTAGCGGTTGGCTTCCGGCACGACATCTTCGGTTGTTTAGGATGATCCAACTTAACTCAATTCACCTGAAATCGAATACTTTACCGCAAAGTAAGGCTGGCTAAGTTAGTTTAATAAGAAAACGTTCCGAAATGCGCGCCGTGCTTGTCAAGACGTGGGTGTTTATAGTCGACCACTCGCCAGACGCGTTGCCGGTTTGAATTTGGTCATGCATTTAGCCAACGGGATGGCCAACGCAAGAGCCTACGCGGTTGTCACGTCTGTAGCCAACAGGGTAGCCAGCGAGGTCGGCATCGTGCATGTCCCGGTAACCGATGAGTCATTCGGTAAGTTGACTTAGGCCAACCACACGTGCGCGGTTGGCTTGCGGTTGGCTCTCCCATCTAGCCGACGCGGTTGGCTGCCGACATCATCCTTTCTTCATAGGTTATCCTAAGAACAGGAAGATGTGGTCTCGGAAGCCGACCGGTAAGCCAACCGAGGTGGATGGCATAAATACCAAGCCAACCACCAAGCCAACCACCAAGCCAACCACCCCCGTTGGCTCGAAAACTAAGCCAACCGTGAGCCAACCAGTCAGCCAACTGATTGTGCGCGGTTGGCTCGTGGTTGGCTTCGCGGTTGGCTTCTGGAACGCTACGCTCCTTTTCTTAGGATATCATTGGGTGGCTGGGTCTGGCTGGTTTCTGCCAGCTTGCTGTTCTTTTAGGGTGTTATTCATGATTCAAATCACGGATCATGAATCAAATTCACAAAGAGGGTATTTGTTACGATTGTTCTCAGAAAAGTAAAAGAAAACAAGCACTGAAATCATATCCTAAAAAAACGCAAGCTGCCGGGTGGCAGATGGGTGGCTGCTCGTCTCCTCCCCCCCCCCCCCCCCCCCCGCCCCCCCTTTCTGGTGGTGCTTTGTGGGTAGGGGGGGGGAGGGGATGAGTTTAGATGTAAATAAATATAAAATGAGAATAGTAAAAAAAAACTAATATAAAAA